>VZTM01025978.1:35160-71111 GCA_013400555.1 Jacana jacana | reverse complement strand
CACAAAAAAAACCCAAACCCAGCCATAAAATAAAATGGAATATGAAATAAAACAAGGGCAGCTTGTTCAGAAGCGGGAGGGGGGGGGTGTGGGCTGGGAGGGGACCTTAAAAACCTCTAATTAAAGAGACCACCAGAGCCTGGGTTTTGTCTTGCTTTTTAATTACGAGGGGCTAAGAATGGAAGGAGGCAAACAGGATCCACACGGCCCGGGAAAACCACCGGGCACTCCCGGGAATGCCACGTCGGCCCGGGGCTCAAGCCATGGCCACCAGGGCTCAAGCTGTGAGCTCAAGCTGTAGCTCCCAGGACTCAAGCCATCTTCCCCAGGGTTCAAGCCGTGCCCCTTGGGTCTCAAGCCGTGTCCCTCAGGGCTCAAGCCGTGGCCCCCACGTCTCAAACCGTGGCCCCCAGGGCTAAAGCCACGTCCCCCGGGATTCAAGCCATCTTCCCTAGGGCTCAAGCTGTGGCCCCCAGGGCTCAAGCCGTGGCCACCAGGGTTCAAGCTGTGAGCTTAAGATGTAGCTCCCAGGACTCAAGCCATCTTCCCCAGGGCTCAAGCCGTGGCCCCCAGGGCTCAAGACATGTCCCTCAGGGCTCAAGCCACAGCCCCCAGGGCTCAAGCTGTTAGCTCAAGCTGTAGCTCCCAGGACTCAAGCCATCTTCCCCAGGGTTCAAGCTTTGGCGCCCAGGGCTCAAGCCGTGGCCACCAGGGCTCAAGACATGTCCCCCAGGGCTCAAGCTGTGCCCCTCAGGGCTCAAGCCGTGGCCCCCAGGCCTCAAGCTGTAGTCCCCAGGGCTCTAAAAATTTCCCCGCTTTAGGTTCAATTTCCTAGCTGGGAGCATTTCTGCAGCTGGAGCTCCTGTTTCCTGACCTTTCCCCTCCCCTCAGCGGGGAAGGGCTGGGACCTTTAGGTGCCCACAGCCGCCGGCCGGCACCCGCTCTCCCCAGAAAGAGCCCTGGTTTATCAAGGAAACACTTTTTTATCGTCGTATTTAGTCTGAGAGGGGCTGTTTTGGTGATGCAGAGCACAGCCTGAGGCGGGGGGTTTGCCGTTTCTCCCCACTTTGGGGGTGACCCCAGCTCCCCTGAGCGGAGGAGACGGCGTCCCAAGGAGCTTGGCCAGTGGGGAAACTGGAGAGGGCAAATTCTCAGCCGCCTTCCGTCTCCTTCCCACCCGCCGAGAGGTGGTGGGGCAAAGATCATTCCAGAAACATCGCAGCCGGAGGAGTTTGGCAAGGGTGAGCCTGCATCCCAGTGATTTTCCACTGAGAAGAACCCCGGGGAGCAAGCGAGGACAGGCGCTCTCCTGGCAACCCCCGGAGAGAGGACAACCCTCCTGTGAACACAGGGGTTCCTCAGCGTGGGGGGAACAGCCCTTGTGCCACAGCAAACACCCCGGGGCAACGCTCCTCTCCAGCTTTCTCCTGTTTTTGCACCAAAAAGCAAACTGCAACCCTAAGCCCACAGTGGCCATGGCTGTATTTTGTGGTGTATGTGTCCCCCCCCCTCTCCCTCCAGCTTTATTTCCACCCACACAAACGCAGGTGGGTTAAGTCCAGCTGGGCAGCCCCCACCAGAGCTCCTCATGCTGGCACCCACGGGCTGCAGTATGTATTTTGGGGCAGACTGGTGTAAAACCAAAGCTCTCCTCCCCTCACAGGGGGAGCCAAGTGAATCCCTACAGCACCTGGGTAAGGAGCTTCACTGGGAGCTCCTCACCTTGTGCCATCTCAACACAGCGCTCTCTAACCAGCTGTAGCTCTTTTTATAGCTCTAACATTTTTGGTGGCAGAGTAATATTTATAAGGTGGACCTTCAGGAAAACCCTCCAAAACTAACAAGCAAGAAGACAGCAAGCTCCATTCATTTCATCACAGGGAGGGTGACCACCCCACACACCTCCTGGAGTCATCCCCTGCCACCTCCTCGCAGCAGTGGGGGCACTCGACACAGAGAGTGGCCAACGTTGCCCAGTGTGGGCCACACCAGTCCAGGCTGAAGGGTCCCCCCGGCTTCTCCTGGCAGAGTGGGCTTTCTAGGTTTGAATTTCCTGCTCAAAGTCACTGTGGAAGAAAGGAGGAGTCACCAGAGGAGTCACCAGCCATGGGGAGCCAAAGTAGACAACGTGTCCTGTAGATAGGTGTATGTCTGAGGCAGAAATGAGGAGAGGACAGGGCTTTTTATCAGGTGGGATAAGCTTCTGGCTGGAGTGGCACAAGAGAACCAGATAATTCCAACCATCTCCATGCACTGCAGGTCAGCAGCATCGGCTGCTCCACCACCACCCTGGTGAGGCACCACCAACCTGGAGAGATCCCACTCTTTCACATGGAAGTGAGTTCAATCTCTGCCCAATTTGTCACAAACCAAGCCTAAAAGTCCTCCTGCACGCCCTGCCACTCGTCCCATCCAACAACCAGCACCGGTCATCACACCGGCTTCCAAAGAGACCCGAGAGAGGTGACAAGTCTCTCACAGCAGCCTCAGGTTCCTGAGGAGATTTAGAAAAAGAACAGGGAAAAAAACCCAACCAAAACACCCCCCTCTCCGGGCTGTGTCTCAGCCAAATTCGGAAACGAGCCCCGAGAATTCTGCCAGCCAGAGCCACAGCCAAGTCACTGCAACCACAGGATGGACTTGGGGAGTTTGGTGGCTCCTGACCTGAGGTCTCCCCTCAGCCTCCTCTTCCTCCAACTCAACACTCCCAGCTCCCTCAATGGCTCCTCACAAGATTTATTCTCCAGGCCCTTCCCCAGCTCCGTGTCCCTCCTCTGCACTCGCTCCAGCCCCTCCAGATCTCTCTGGTGCTGAGGTGCCCAGAACTGGACACCAGACTCAAGGGGTGGCCTCCCCAGTGCTGAGCACAGGGGGACAATCCCCTCCCTACTGCTGCTGGTCACACTGTTTCTGATCCAAGCCAGGATGCCCTTGGCCTTCTTGGCCACCTGGGCACTCTGCTGGCTCATGGTCAGCCCCTTGTCACCCAGCACCCCCAGGTCCTTTTCTGCCAGGCAGCTCCAGCCACACTGCCCCAAGCCTGGAGCCATCCATGGGGTTGGTGTGGCCCAAGGGCAGGACCTGGCACTTGGCCTCGTTGAAGCCCATGCCATTAACATTGGCCCATCCATCCAATCTCTCCCAGTTCCTCTGCAGAGCTTCCCTGCCCTCCTGCAGGTCAACACTCCCACCTCACTTGGTGTCATCTGCAAACTCACTGATGGTGCTCTCTAGATCCTTGTCGAGATATTAAACAGAAATGGCCCCAATACTGAGCCCTGAGGAACACCACAGCCTCCAGCTGGATTTAACCCCGGGCTCTGACCCAGTCATGTCCTGCTGACATAAAGCCAGGCAGGTCTCAGTTCCACGCCTGCACAACAGGGCTATCTGCTCCTCTGACTACAGCACACGGGGTTTAATCACACGGGCTGCTCGTGCACGCACACAAGTAACCACCACTGGAACCACTTAAAGGGTAAGTTCTCTTTCACACCAGTTTTTTTTCTGAATAAGCTTCCTGGTTTTATCCATGCTCACTGAGCAAGCTGTCTTCCCAGTAAAGGCATGAAGGAACTCTCTCAGGGTGCAGGAGTAGGGGGAGCTGAGAGTTTGCATCACGGAGATGAAAGCGCACAGATACCGCTTCGATTCACCGCCCCGCATCGAGTTACCGGGGGAAGAAGGCAAAGCTGAGTCCCTGTTTGAAAAGCAAAACTGGAAACTCTTTTTGTTAATACTCTTTTCAAAGTTTTGCAAGCTCCCAGACCTGCAGAATCCTTTCGTGGCTCCCAATCCGTGCACGGGGACACAACATCCCGTGGTTTTAACTCCCGCATCCCCTGGGCCACGCAGGGCAGGGACAAAGCCACCTTCCACTCTCGGTTGGCCCCTTCAGATTACTCTTCCCAGACCCACAGGCAAAACAGAGCTGAGGCAATCCGATTGCAAAATGACAACTGTAAACAGAAACAGCACTTAGGCAGAACACACTCCCTTTTGTGCAGGTCAAATCTGTCACTTTGCTCTATTGACACCTCACCCGGAGCGCTGGGTGCAGGTCCTGAGCCCTCAAGAGAAGAAGGACATGGACCTGATGGAGCAGGTCCAGAGGAGGGCCACCAAAAAAAGGTTGGAGAACCTTTGCTACATGAACAGGCTGAGGGAGCTGGGGTTGTTCAGCCTGGAGAAGAGGAGGCTCCAGGGAGACCTCAGAGCAGCCTCCCAGTCCCTGAAGGGGGCTACAGGAGAGCTGGGGAGGGTCTGTTTCCAAAGGCCTGCAGGGACAGGACGAGGGGCAACGGCTTCAAGCTGGAGAAAAGCAGATTTAGATTGGATATTAGCAACAGGTTCTTTACTCTGAGGGTGGTGGAGCACTGGAACAGGCTGCCCAGGGAGGTGGTTGAGGTCCTTTCCCTGGAGGAGGCCCTGGGCAACCCGGTCTAGTTGGGGTTGTCCCTGCTGACAGTGGGGAGGTGGGACTAGATGACCCTAGAGTTCCCTTCTGGCCTGGATCATTCTATGAAATAAGAAAAAAAGTCAGATATAAGCAGTAATGTTATTTTTTTTCAGTTCAACCTTGCTGGTGGCACAGGGTCATCCTCAGTCTGGCCACCTGAGGCCTGTCCTGCAGCTTTCTCCTGACTTCAGGTTTGTTAATTCCTCCTACTTTTTGCTTGTATCGCCTCACACAAGAAATATAAAGGCATTAACCCCAATGGGGGTCCAGAAGAAAGCAGAAAGTTGGGAAATTTTCGCTCTCCTACTCCTCCCCCTTTTCTTTTAACGTTGTACAACTGCTCCTGGGGGGGGGAAAAATCACGTTGCTGCATTTCTGAGAAACAGGCAATGTTATGACTCTTGAATGGAGCAACAACCCGTTTTCATCATCTTCCCCGGCTACTCAGGAAATTTTACTCATTAGTTCTTGCTGCACTGAGAAACCAAAGCAAACCACCCCCACCCCCCCTCCAAAAAAACCCAAACCAGCAACCCTCCCTGACCACAAACACGCAACAGATCTCCAAAATTTTCCCACGGCCGGCTTTGGAATTGCAGGCTGGAGGATGAAAGATGCAACGTCACCAAATCCCTCTCAGCACGAGGGCTGCTGGGGAACCCCCCCCCTGCCTGTGCCTGGGAACATCCCCCAGGCTTCCTGAACACTGCCTTTAGCCACTTTGTTTTCCAGGTGGACCGCAGCAAACAGCAAGGAGAAACAAACCCCCTGCTCTGGCCATGGTTTCGCTTTCCCTTCTGCTCTCAATCGAGACAAAAATGGAATCCTCTTGCAGCTCACCCCAAGAATCTCCTGCTTTCCCACATACAAGAACTTCCACCAAATCTTGGTGGTTCTTTTGGGGGTGTTTAAGTGGTACAAGAATGAACATAATCCCCCCCCAAAGCAGCGACCTTCTGTATTATTCCAGGACACACCATGGTTTATTCTGTAAGCTGGAACAGAGGAGATTCCAGTTAAATATGAGGAAAAACTTCTTCACAGTGAGAGTGATTGAACACTGGCAGGGGCTGCCCAGGGAGGTCCTGGAGTCTCCTTCTCTGGAGACATTCCAAACTCACCTGGAGGCGTTCCTGTGTGACCTGCTCTGGGTGTTCCTGCTCCGGCAGTGGGATTGGATCGGATGAGCTTTCAAGGTCCCTTCCAATCCCTGAGATTCTGGGATTCTGGTGTTCCTACTGCACTCAGTATACCTGTCCTGCAGGATCAATAACCACCTTCTCTTTAGGCATAATCATTTTCACAGCACTGATTCTGAACAAACCACGTGTGTGCATATCTTGTACCTGTTCACTAGGTATTCGCTCTTGCCCTCAAACGCCTCTTAGCACCGACGGGAAAGCATGAGCTCAGCAGCGTGTCAGAAAGATCAATCAATCCCTGAAAGAGTCAGGCTGTGCCACTTACCACCCTTTAAGCCCAAACTGGGAAAATACAGCTTGAAAGGCTACACCCAGCCTTTGGGAGACTGGAGACTGAGGTGAGGAAAGTTCAACGTGTCGCTTCTTGGAAAGAGCCCCGAGCGATCGGTGTCGGCGCCGTCGCAAACGTCTCCCTTCGTGCAGAAAGAGGATGCAAAGCATCGAAGGGAACCACGCTCCTGCTGCACAGGGTTGATTAAAATAAACAGTAATGACCCTGGCTTCAGAGCTCTCCAAGGGAAAGATAATAATTAATAGACAACTCCAACAGGGGACTTGAAATCCACTTCCCACAACCTGCCCAAGTCGGGGAGGTTTTTCAGGAAGGAGAATTCAAACAAAAGGTGTGGTTCATAGAATCATAGAATCATTTAGGTTGGAAGAGACCCCTGGGATCATCAAGTCCAACCATCAGCCCCACTCTACAAGTTCTCCCCTACACCACATCCCTCAACACCACATCTAATCTGCTCTTAAACACAGTCAGGGATGGGGACTCCACCCCCTCCCTGGGCAGCTGATTCCACTGACTGACCACTCTCTCCGTGAAAAATTTTTTCCTCATGTCCAGCCTAACCCTACCCTGCTGCAGCTTGCAGCCATTCCCTCTCCTTCTATCGCTCATTGCCCGTGAGAAGAGACCAGCACCAATCTCTCTACAGTGCCCTTTCAAGCAGTTGTAGAGAGTGATGAGGTCTCCCCTCAGCCTCCTCTTCCTCAGACTAAACNCACTTGGCCTCATTGAAGGCCATGCCATTAACATTGGCCCATCTATCCAGTCTATCCCAGTCCCTCTGTAGAGCATCCCTGTCCTCAAGCAGATCAACACTCCCACCCAACTTAGTGTCATCTGCAAACTTACTAATAGTGTTTTCTATGTCCTTATCTATATCATCGATGAAAATACTATTAAAAAAGTGGTTCCTTTTTGGTGGGAAATTTTACAGAATTCCTCACTTTTATATATGCCTTCAAAGTGTGCATTTGAAAGCTCTTGTGCTGCAGCACGTGGTGAAGAGCCTTAGACCATGGGAAACAGCACAGGAATTCGGAATGCAAGCACACCCCCCCACATACCCATTCTCAGGCAAAATTAAGAAGGATCAGTAAGACACCAGTGAAAGAAATGTTCAGGAATATGATGAAATAAGAGGATGGATTGCAAACTGCTTTCTCAGGCAGCCTCCTATGACTACAGTGCTCGTGTGCCTAAGTTCTCAGCACACAGAGAGAACCTACATTGCAAAATACATCCACCCTGTACACATGCAGGGGCCGTGACTCAGTGCAGAGGCAGCTATTCCCAATACTCAAAGGCATTTCATCAGAAGGTATCTCCTAATGACAATCTGTAAAAGCAGCAACAGGTCAAGACAACAAGAGGATTTAAAAAAAAAAAACAAAACCAACACCACAAATCAACAACCCAGGGATTTAAAAAAAAAGGGAGAATAAAAATAATAATAATAAAAAAAACCAACCCACCCCAAGTCACCAGGTCCCTTTTAAATCTTTATCCTCATTAAAAAAGACAGAGCTAATGGGACAGAAGGAGGCAGCACTGTCCAAAAAACAGCCCTGATTATTTCCAAGGGTCCCCCCCTTCAATCCAGGACAAACTGGTTCTTAGGCATAAATTCAGAGATCAGCTCAGGCAGAAATCACCTCAGTGGGTCAGAAAGCAGGAAGGAAATGAATGTGATTCTCATTTCTTGTTCAGAATTGGGTCAGAAGCTTGAAAACTGCAAAANTCAGTGACATCCAGTGACAGGACAAGGGGCAATGGGTGCAAGCTGGAACAGAGGAGATTCCAGTTTAATATAAGGAAAAATTTCTTTCCAGTGAGAGTGACTGAACACTGGCAGGGGCTGCCCAGGGAGGTGGTGGAGTCTCCTTCTCTGGAGAGATTCCAAACCCGCCTGGAGGCGTTCCTGTGTGACCTGCTCTGGGTGTTCCTGCTCCAGCAGGGGGTTAGACTGGATGATCCTTCAAGGTCCCTTCCAATCCCTGAGATTCTGTGATTCTGTGAAAATTGTCTTGTTGCTGCTGGGATAAAAGTCTTTATTCCAGGCATCTGTGAACCCTAAGGTAGATTTTTTTTCCTAGCATCCACAGGAAATGCAAACAGTTGCTATTTTTCCCCACTTGCACCCTCTGAAGGGCACCCTCCCCGTGAGTCGACAGGAAAGAGCATTCTACGAAAGAAACCAAACCATTGGTGAAATAGTCCAAAAAAGTTTTCAAGATGGGAGTAAAATCACCATTATGGGGCAAGGCAGGTTTGGGTGATGGAAGTTGTAACAACATGGATTTCTGACAAGTCAAATGGCAGCTCCAAATTGTTCAAACCTGCATAATTACCTATAATTGCTCAGGAGAACACAAGAGTGCCAGATTGTCCGTCTTTAAGGGAAAAATATCACTCTTCAAAAGCACGTGGCTACTGGCAAGTATGCAGACCTCCATCCCACGCTGCTCTGACCTGGGTGCAGGTCACACCCAGGCGTCAGCTCGACGGCAGACACTCAGCATTACGTACTGTGCTCCCTCCAAAACAGTAACACCAAAACCAATAAAATAAATAGATGCTCGTTAAACAACTAACCTCAATCAGACTGTAAGGACAAGAGATTCAAAGAGCTTTTATAATCAACTCCTGAAGCACAGTAGAGCTCAAAGTTCAGAAGCAGATAAGATACGGGAGTAGAGTCATGTTTTTCCATTAGGAATCGCTCACACCTTAAGCGCAGTGTTGCACACCAGAGGCTGAAAAAACTCAGTTCCTTTTGTCATCAAAATGGGCAAATGTTTCCTTAATTCACCTCCACCACCTCAGGCAGGCACATCTCCCAGGTTTAAAGACCAAAACCGACCCTAAGCTTGATCCATCTCCTCTTTACAAGTGAGGTGTCCCTTACCAGCAGGTAAAAGGAGTCCTGTTGAGCTATACATTATGTTTGTTTGTTTGTTTTTTTTAAATACTGTCAGTCAACAGAAATATGAAATCATAAAATAGTCATTTAAATGTTTTTTACAAACCTGAGCTGAAGTCCCAAGAGTGAAAAAAGTTTTGACATTGTTAGAGTTGCTGGGTGCCTGTCACTACTGTTTGATCATCTATACCAGGTCCCAGTAGAGGTTGGGAAATGACCTGTTAGAGAGGAACAGCGTAGGGAAAAGGGAGCTGGGGGGGCCTGGTGGGCAGCAGGATGCCCATGAGCCAGCACTGTGCCTTCATGGCCAAGAAGGCCAATGGCATCCTGGGGTGTATCAGAAGAGGGGTGGTCAGTAGGTAGAGAGAGGTTCTCCTCCCCCTCTACTCTGCCCTGGTCAGACCCCATCTGGAATATGGTGTCCAGTTCTGGGCCCCTCAGTTCCAAAAGGACAGGGAACTGCTGGAGAGAGTCCAGGGCAGGGCTACCAAGATGATGAAGGGAGTGGAGCATCTCCCAGAGGAGGAAAGGCTGAGGGAGCTGGGTCTCTTGAGCTTGGAGAAGAGGAGACTGAGGGGTGACCTTATGAATGTTGATAAATATGTGAATGGTGAGTGTCAGGAGGATGGAGCCAGGCTCTTCTCAGTGATGTCCAGTGACAGGACAAGAGGCAATGGGCGCAAGCTGGAACAGAGGAGATTCCAGTTAAATATGAGGGAAAACTTCTTCAGGGTGAGGGAACCCTGGCAGGGGCTGCCCAGGGAGGTGGTGGAGTCTCCTTCTCTGGAGACATTCCAAACCCACCTGGAGGGGTTCCTGTGTGACCTGCTCTGGGTGATCCTGCTCCAGCAGGGGATGGACTGGGTGATCCTTCAAGGTCCCTTCCAATCCCCTGAGATTCTGTGATGGCATGTTACCTACAAACTCTGCAAGTAACAATCAACTCCAGAAGTGTCCACACAACACAGCACTGTCTCTGCAGGGCCAGAGCCAGCCCTCACAACAGCACACCTCCCAGACTAACAAAATGGTACTCGACCCCACTGATGGTCCAACTTTGGCCATTCTAATGCAAAGGAACAGGCAACAAATTAAATGGATTCTAAAAATACTAATCTTTTCAGCTCAGAGGTAAACTTGGGTCTGTCACTTGGCTGGAACAGACTGAAACTGTCGAAGGGAAGCACTGTCTTTGAAACCACCTACCCTGAGCTCCACCTCCTCCTCAAGAAATTGAAAATAGCTACTACATCCTTAAAAGACACAACAGGGCAAAGACAAAACCATCCAGACAGGCTGCCTTGTTGGATGTGACCTGGTTTCCCGGTGATAAAAACCTAAATTCAGCTAAAAGGCTCTTTCCAATGTCTGTCATTTAAGATCTGGTTGGGATCACAAGGTGGGTGCCGGGGATACACGCAGCGATATAAATTAGGCCAGGTAAGAAGTATCCGAGCTGTGTAAACAGGAGAGTCAATAACTCAGTCAGGCGTGACAATACAAAATAAACAATCACCACACCTTTATCCTGAAAGATAAGTTAGTCCCAGATAATCCACTGAACAAACAAGCTCACACAGCTCATGCCTTCACCTCAGGATAAGGCACTGCAATTTAGATTTCTCCAGAAAAAGATGCTGTCCTTTGAGCTGCCCGTCTTCGAATGCCGACCTCCCCGTTGCACATAATTCCACTGAATTTCCCTCCTGAGGAGTGCAAAGTTAAAAGTTCAGTAAAACTCTGCTGTAGGATGAAAGGAAAATAAAATCCAGTCCCACTTTCCACCAGCATTCAAACCAAACCCAAAGCTGCTATAACTTCTCTTCGCTCTTCCCGATGGAAGCATTTTAGCAACACAAACCAAGCCCTTAACTTGCTCTCCCCCCTCTCTACTCTGCCCTGCTGAGACCCCACCTGGAATGTGGTGTCCAGTTCTAGGCAGCAAATCCAGTAAAACTGATACCAAACGTTGTGCTCAGCTTGTCACCACAAGGGAGAAGTAGCGAGCACGCTCCCAACACCTTCCTCCTCGGTGCTGCTCAAACCAGAGGTGTGCACACCGATGCAAACTGGTCAGGCAGAAGCGAGAAGCCACAGCAAATCTCAACTTGGGAGTTTCCTGCCTTTTGTAACACCCTTTTTGCCTTTCCTGCCTGCAATACAGACTCTGCAAGGCATCGTGCTGCCAGGCTTTCAGAGCAGTGTGTCAGCTTTCGGTATGTTTGTCCCAGAATAACGAGGTCAGCGTTACCACAGACGGTGAAGCGGGTTAGCTGAAACCTTCTCCCACAGAAAAGAAGCTCCTAAGTCTCAGAAGGAAAAAAGAAACACAAGGTGGTGCAGCACTGCTACGAACTAAACAACAGAAAAAAACTGTCCCAGATTTTATAATTCTGAATAGCAGCCTAATACTGTAAATTTATTGAGAAGAAAATCATGTTGCAAAACTGGAATACAATTGATTTACCAAGATTTTTTCTTTTTTTTTCCTTTTCTTCTTTTTTTTCTTTTCTTTTGAGCATTTAAAAATCATTTAATAACAGGCCTGACCATAAAATAGTGGCACAACAGAAATGCAGGTTGCAAATGTGATGTGGAATGCATAGAACCTCCGGGGCGGACCAGCCACAGTAAATACAACAGTCATCAGCACGAGCTGTAAATTCACTTTCAGAACCGACTTTCTCTTCCAGAAGGTAAGAGGGTGTATATAAATACTATAGAGAAAACATTTAAAAAAAAAACCCCATTGGTTTGATTTCTCAGAAATGCTGGAAGGGGTTTCAGCTCAGTCAAAAATGAGTAGGTTGGTTGGGCCAAAATTGCCCCGTTTCCTGAACTTTCCTATGCTTGTTATGAAAAAACAAACCCAAACCCCACAACCCCAATATTAATTAATGATCAGGTGGTAAAAAATGGTGAAAAACATCAACTAAGGAGCTAATTCTCAACAGACAGAGGACATGGTGTTTCAAAACACAGTGCTTAACAGCATTAACCTTGAGGGAGTAATGCTAAGAAGAATTTCCACCATTTCTGCTATCTTGAGAAAAAAAATATATGTAATCCCATTAGCCCCAAAGCCCCAGCTCGTTGCTGAGCCCAAGGGTTGTGCCCGAGGTCTGCCTACGAGGATCTCTGGATGGAGAGTTTAGTGGGATTGAATTTAACAAGCAGCAGAGAAGAGCAGGAATTTTAAGGAAAAGAGGACTTACAGTACATTGCCATGGGCCCCTGTCTTCACTGAAGGTGGCAACAAGATCCTAGATTGCATAATGCTGCTATATTTAGTTTTAGTTGAAGAGAAATACAAGCCTGAAAAACAATGACAGCTACTCACTGGTTAAATCAGACACATTTGGCATTCCAGCCCACCGTCCTTTCCCCCTCATTGCCCCCCCCAGACTATGGAACAGTGACATGCCTGCAGTTCAAACTCTCCTATCCTACAACTGTAAAACTTTGATTTGCCAAAAGTCTGCCTCTGACCCCTAGAAACCATCCCCTAATTTAATGCACCTTACACTGATGGGATAGAGCCTCACAGGGTACACACAGTGCTATCAGCATTTTCTTAACAATGCAACCGAAACACCATGGTCTCTATTCAAACTCCTCACTCTTCCAGTCAACCCAGTCAGAACCACCACGTTTCTGAGCTCCCTTGATTCCCCCCCCCCTCTCCTAACAACTCTAGGAATTCCAAAAAGCAATCTGAAGAGCAGCATTTGATATGATCCCCAACTTAAATCATACCACGAAAAGCCATTAAAAACCTGGCTCTCCTACAGAAAAAAGAGACTTGATTTTCCCAAACCAGCGGGTCCCTCCGTTTAAGGGGCTCCCTTCCCAACCCATCTCTTACTTCACTCCACCTCAACCAAAGCAAACCTGTGGAGCAGGAACACGGTATCCCAACGACCTCGTCCCAAAAGCTTAAGAGAAATGTAAGGTTTTCAAATAAAAATAAACATAATAATAATAAAAAAAAAGCCCTGCTACAATAAATTACGTAAAGTTCTGAAATCAACATCACTTTTGAGGCAACCTTCCCAGAGACCTCTTGGGTTCCTCTCTCCTCTGAAGCACCTTTAAAAGTCGTATGGTTTTGAGAATAACTTTAACTATAGAAGCTATATGCATCTTTAAAGAATCACATTTTGATGATTATAAAAATTTATCTATTATACAACATAGGTCCAGCTACACTGAAAAAATTACACCGCTTATTGAAATACATTTCATTTTAGAAACAGACTACTAAATAGGTCTATACAAAAAACTCTAAAATAATTTCTGTAGTAAAATAAAGAGTGTGTTAGGAGAGCTACACAAACAAGAAATTTTTTTGTCTTTCTTTATAATGCTCAAATATACTGTGATATGTGGCTGGCTCACTCCATAGCCGGCACCAAAAAGCTGAAAAGAATCCATTACGATACACAGTGATACAATTAATGCTCTGTATTAATCTCACAGCCTTTCCGATTAGTACAAAGGAAACCAGGCCTGTCTCCTCTTTGAGGAGAAGTCCAGGATATAAAAGCAAGCATACCTCATCAGCTGATATGAAATTATAAAACTCCACAAGTCTCAGTATCTGAAATTTATAAAAGTCACCAGTAAAACGCAAGCAAAGTGGGTTTAAGTCCCGTTGGTTCCCAGGTTCGAACGAGCACTGCTGATCCAAAAAGAGCATCTCCTTGTTTGTTAACCGATTCAAAGGAAAAAAACAAAATTAGGACCATCTGCTGGGGCTAGGAGAAAGACAAAGATCCTCACCAAGAAACCCTCTGTACTTCCAACGAGGGCAGGTTTCCATGTGCATAAAAGGGGGGAGTAGCTGGCAGGAAGCAAAGATGTTAGTGGTGCTGTGCTGAACTGTTTTTTTCTGCCAGGTGTCGCAGAAAGTTGTCCTCACTCTGGCCTCTGTGGTTTAAAGGCTCGCTCTTAAAAAGAGCTGGAGGAGGGGGTAAATGGGGAACGGGGGGGATGGGGAGATGGTGCGGGTGGTGAGGATGAGGGTGTAGGTGAAGGTGTGAGTAGGGGTGGGGAATGGGGCGCGGAGGAAGCGTGCTCACGGGGTTGAGGTTGATAGGTGGAGTCGGGGTGGTGGGTGTGTTCACTACAGCAGGGACCGTGGTGGCAGGAGAAGTCGTGGAGAGTGGGATCTGGACAGCAGTCGACACGTTGGCGGGGCTGGTAACGCGGAAGCACTTCTCCTTGTGTGCCTTGAGCATGTTGGAGAAGCGAAATCGCTGGCCACACACGTCACACGGGTAGGGCTTCTCCCCCGTGTGAGTTCTGCGGTGCCTCTTCATGTTTGGGCGGCTGGTGAAGCTTTTCCCACAGATTTCACAGATAAAGGGCTTCTCTCCTGCCAAACACAGATACAGCAATCAGGCAGGCACAGAACATCTGCTACCACTGACTCCAGCAGACTTAAGCAAACAGACTGCATCCTCCCCAAGCCGCTGCGACTGCCACCTTCAGCAGAGGCACAGCTGCTCCGCACAAGCCCTCAGTCTCTAGGGAATCCTCTCTCACCTTTGGGTTTTGATGCACGAGACAATCTTTAATAAAGCTCAGACCAAAGTAACAAGGAAGTAAGCCTAGCCCCACATTTCCCCCCACAGCGCTACAGACAATTAGATTTAACAGTAAGGTTCTGTATTAACCTTTCCAGACTGATTTCCTAGGCTGGATAACGGTCTCGATCCCAAATTCCAAGGAAGGAAATACAGATAGAAGATTAGGAAAGTTTCTGTCCTAGAGGTACTTGCTTGATAGTACCTGGAGGTACTTTTCTTTGCTAAGTCCTTACCAGTGTGTGTTTTCATGTGCTCATCGAAGTACTGTTTCATGTTGAAGTCTTTGCCACACCACTGGCACATGAACTGTTTGTGCCCGATGTGGATGCTCATGTGGGACCGCAGCTGGTACTTGTACTGAAACCTCTCATCACAGTTCTGCAAGAGAAAAACACCAACCCATCACACTCTGGCATCTCACAGCAGGAAGCAACTCCTGGGACAGCACTCAAATGTACTGTGGGAAGGAATAAAGAACACCTGAACTAGTACACAGACCCTCGCCTAAACCCAGAATTATTCAGTGAGAAGAATCTGGTCTGCACTAAAAGATCTGCTGGCACAGGAGCCTTGGCAAGGAGCGTGGAACACTCCTGACCTTTAGCTGACACAGCTGTTGGCAAAAGCCCGGCAGAGACACGGTTATACCAACAGAAAAGCGCTTCTGTTGGCTTAAGGTTATCATAGGGAGGGTTCGCAGCTGGACTGCGGCGAGTCTCCACTAGGGGACTCTGCTCACACAGCAAAACCCACGGCAGCTCTGCCCCGCAGGCTCCATCTGGCTGTTTCCCAGCTATTAGCTACTGCCATTGAGATAATCTCTTTCCCTAGGAGTTTTATCCCCAAGACTGCTCTGGATGCACCACTGCTGTGACTACTCCGTGTCTGGATGGAGCTGTGTCCCACTCGGTGGACAGGGTGAGCCACCAGCCCTGGAATCTGGGAATACAGCCCCTCTGCCTCCATCGCCTGATAACCCACCAGCATCCCCATCAGATGACTAGAGGTTACCTGCCCCATACACGTGACCAGGTAAGTCTGCCCCATATGGTCTCCTTCCCGGGGGGCAGGCATGAAATTACAATTGCAAAGGCACCTGAATGCACCAGTGGGGTGCTCAACCCCATCCCAACACACACCCAGTTCAAGAAACACAAGTTCAGGGCCCTGCCTTAGATCTCAGTGAGGACAACAGTTTTCCCCACAAGTGAAAATCAAGCCGTAATCTGTTTATTTTCACCGTCTGCCACTTCTATCTGTTTCAAGTTATGAGGCAGGACAGGGAGGATTAACGTAATTTGCATGAGGCTTTGCTATGAACACTGAGGGAAAACTAGAATTCAAATCCTGCTGTAGTGTGGACTCAGAGCTGACAACCAGCAGCAACAGCAAACAAATACACCCCAAATACAGATCAGTTTGAACCGCTGCTGGATGCACTCCTGCTGTGCTCTCATAGAGCAGAATTCCCCCCTTTGTTCCTCAGGGCTCAGTATTGGGGCAGTTTCTTTAATATCTCAATAAGAATACAGAGAGCACCATCAGTGAGTTTGCAGATGACACCAAGTGAGGTGGGAGGGATGATCTGCAGGAGGGCAGGGATGCTCTGCAGAGGGACTGGGAGAGATTGGATGGATGGGCNGAGGAACGATTGAGGGAGCTGGGAGTGTTGAGTTGGAGGAAGAGGAGGCTGAGGGGAGACCTCATCCCTCTCTACAACTGCTTGAAAGGACATTGCAGAGAGGTTGGTGCTGGTCTCTTCTCACAGGCTATTAGTGATAGAAGGAGAGGGAATGGCTTCAAGCTGCAGCAGGGTAGGGTTAGGCTGGACATTAGGAAAGAATTCTTCCCAGCAAGAGTGGTCAAGGGTGGAGTCACCATCCCTGACTGTGTTTCAGAGTGGTTGAGATGTGGTGTTGAGGGATCTGGTGTAGGGGAGACCTTTGCAGAGTGGGGCTGATGGTTGGACTGGATGATCCCAGGGGTCTCTTCCAACCTGACTGATTCTATGATTCATGAAATGGCACCTCATTTACAAGTCAGTCCATTCACTTTCCACCTACATTCCCCTAGTACCAGTGTGCTCCCGTATCTAACCATATGCCTCACCTCACATCTGAAAGGTTTCTCTCCAGAATGCTGTAGGGAATGTACTTTGAGAGACATACTGCGCTTGAATGATTTTCCACAGGTTTCACATGTAAATGGCATGTCCTTTGTGTGTGCTGCAACACAACAGTACATTAGAGAGGGTCATTCAAATGCAAACAGTTCTTTAGCCAATTTTCCCCTCCAATTCTGAGCAGGGAAACAATTACTACCAAACAGTTTTCAAGTATGTATCCAGATGTTCAGAGCCACATATTTTGCTTACTGCCCAGTACCACAGACTTGGGACTTTTTGGTAAAGATAAAGCTCAGACAACATGATTACAATTACAATTTAAGAGCTGCAAAGCCACATCACGAGGCAGGACCAACAGAAGCACCGATCAATAACTCACCAACCATATGTTTCCGCACGTGGGCCATGGTGTAGAACTTTTTTTCACAAATCTCACAAGAGAATTTCTTTTCTGCGTATCCGTGGACAATCTTGATGTGTTCGTGGAGGGACCAGAGCTTCTTGAACGATTTGTTACAGGAAACGCACTGAATGAATGGGATAAATAGAAGGAAGTTTAAATTAGAAAGATTCAGTGATTCAAGCTTGTGGTGTTAAGCCACGTTATCTTCCTCTTGGCATGACAAAAAGGAAGGGCAAACCAAGTCAAAATGCCGTACACTGCCTCAGCCTGCACTTCAGCTTACATTTACTGTTTCACAGATGAACCCAGGATGCTAAGAAAAGCCAGATCAAGCAGGGTTAGAGGGGATGTTAACGCACTGCATTTTGGTGCCACCCAAAGAACACCTCAGCCGCTGCACCAGTGGATCTCCAAACCACAACAGCATTTCTAGCTGGATGCAGTCCTCAAGGAGCTAACACAGAGAAGACAATTCACAGGCAGATGCTGCTGGTGAGGGAAGAATCCAAACCCCTGGTGCGGGACACCAAGAGAGGTGGAGGAGGCCAACACCACCAAATTGCCTTCAACCCATCTGCATGTCCAGCCCTGGCTTTCCAAGAGCACCGTGACACCTCAAAAACTCCAGGTCCAACAGCCCAGGAACTAGTCAAAGTGCTCTCATCCCTCTAGGTGGACACAGAAGACTGCTTCCATCTTGCAGCTCTTGACCATGTGGAGAGTCTGGGACACAGCTCAAACAGCAAAGCAAGTTGTCACCTTCGTCTTGTGTTCTGACTCTTCCTTTATACACATCAGTAGCACCAGAGGCATAAAATGACTGTATTCAAACAGTATTTTACTCTTCCACAACTACTGTGAGATGTCCAGAAAGTCAGCGATGAGCTGGATCCACAGGCTTTCACGCGTCTCTTTCTCTCCAGCAGTTCTTGCTAAAGACTTGATAAAACAACAACAAAAATCCTCATACAAATTTCAAAATTCCAGAATAATCTTAAGTTGTGCAACTTGAGAGCAGACACAGACGAGAGGATACCAAGTCACCTTCATCCCTGAAGCGAGGAGGAAGGAATCGTCGCTTGTTATTTTTGGGTGGACCTCCGGTGTTCTGCCTATCGGTTCTGCCAACCCTCCTCTCACAGTAAGGAGGACTGCATGCACTTTGCTGCACAACTAGCCAACACTACGCCTTCTGCCAACTTAAATTTGTGTTTCTTCTCTTAAACAGGCAAGTTATGCTGCTTCCACAGCGCTTGAACTTCTGCCGGCTCGGGAACTGGTCCACGCTCACCACGCTGGCTCCACGCAGGGCTTCTGCCTCTATAGGTACCTACTTGGAGGCACATCAGGAACAAACCGTGGTCTTTAGGGTGAAAAAACCAACCTAGAGATTAAAGCAATGCTAAGAAATGATCAAAATTCCTGGGACTTAGGGTTAAGCCAGCCCTTGAAGCGGTCAGTCTACAACCAGTTGACGATCAGCAGCAAGTCGTTTGAATCACTGAGAGCTACTACAGAGTCTGAAGCGACAAGAGGAATTCTGCCAAAGTGCTAATTCTGGAAGGATGAAAACCAGAAATTACCTGGGAAAAAGATACATCCCATCACTTAGATGAAAAATATAGAGAGGAGCCACCCCCAGCCATGTTATCAGCTCAATTACCACTTACATACCGAAACCATTTTCCTTCCTGGACAAAGCCCCGTATCCCTCTTGACATATTAAACCCTACATTAATGAAAAACTTTGGTAGCCCCTTACTCCTTTTGCCAAGTGTAATAAAAACAAATTAGCAGGCAGCTGTGAAACACACTCCAAATGTCAGGACAGACAAAAACTCTACATTAACACCGAGAACTTGCAGAGGGCTGGCAGAGCTTCTGCCACTAGAAACATCTGGGAAAGTTTCTGGACCTGGTTCTTCTGGTACTGGGTGTATAGGACCACCATTTCTACAATTTCTTCTCTTCCTAGCACTTTTGCACACAGGAATGTGCCCCCAGTACACGGGTTACAGGCTGCTTCTCCATTCTATACCACACAGAAACTATTCCTGAATTCCTATTTAAAGTCCAAAGATTTTCTGCTGTGAATGAGCCACCTGGATGGACAGGGCATTACATTTATACGTGAACGTTCTCTGCCCCACTCAGCTGGTGAAGTAATTATTTCAAAAGCTGCAACATTTATGCATTTTACTAACTATGCTTAGGGCTCATTCTCTTATCTTATACTCCTTCCTTCAGTCTTCCTCCTACGAGCTGAAACATAAGGAGAAATAGCACAGCGTTATATAGAGCTGCAGTCGAGTCTTACAGCAAAGAGAAATTGCAATAAATATTTCAACTGTCTCCCACAGCAGGAATTGAATACCAGTTCAGTTCAGCATTTAAGCAAAACAAACAAAGAAAAATTTTTTTAAAATCTGCAATCTTTCTGGTTTTTCTTTCATTGGGCAAGGCAAAAAACTCGTTGCCCTACAAACTCTCAGCACTTCGGCTCCGCAGCAATTGAACTCCAGCAGCTTTGTGCTGGCAGGGGGATTGGTGCAGGAGTAGGTGGCAACCCTGTGCCGAGTTTAACAAGGCAAAAAAAGCAGGTTTGAATCACCAGATAAAACAACAGTGCCCCCAGTTACATGAGAACACAGATGCCTACGAGCAAAGTACAAACCACAGATGAATCGGGAACTCTGAAACTCTTTCCACAACTTAAAATGTGAAATGGTTTTATTACAACACAGGCTTCCATTGTTGGATCGAATTAAAAGCTGCAAATCTTCTGGTGAGAAAGACCAGAGACTGTTCTGTTATCACTGAGATTTACTGAGCTGCTCTTTGAGCTGGGAAAGGGCAGGCTTGGGAACAGATTTCCTTGAGTTCGTGCACGTCCATACGCATCCATGAACGCTACTGTAAAGTACTTGAAGAGAATCATCTCAGTAGGGTTTAAAAACCAAAACCAGTTGCATTTAAACACAAGTTCAAATCCTGACTTCACTAGTTTCTCTCTCACCTGCTTGCCTCTCCGGTATTTTACACATTTCCGATTCCAATACCAGCAAAGTGCCATCATTCCGGTCTCCCTGAAAAACCTTACCTGGACACAACTCTGTGACTGAGCTTCAGGACACTGAGACACTTTGAACTTTAAAGCTAGCGATAGCTGCAGGTGCTCAGCACCTGAGGAAGGAGGGTTTATCCTGTCAGGTACTTCACCGCAAACGAGCTTGGTTTTCGGGCCAGTTAACTCTTGAGTCTGACATCTGTTAAACTAGCTTTGTGTTTTCCCCAGATCAAACTAGAGTTAACTCTGCCAAAGCAGATGGCAGCTGGACCCCGTTCCCTGCAATTTACTTCTGTTTTGGAAGACACCAAAGCGTTGATACGTAGAGACAAGGTCTGGGTCAGGACCTGGTCTGCGCAAAAGATTTCCCCCTCTGAAGTGTCCGCTAGCCGTATCCAGGGCACGACAGAAGGTATGGAAATCTGGCAAGCAGGTGAGCAAACCTACCTGGATATTTTTTTCACAGTCTGTTTGCTGGTGAAGGGACAGCTCACTTTCTAGAACAAATTTCTTCCCACATTTGTCGCAGATCTGCATGCGCCTGTGAGTGACGTTCATGTGCTTCTCCAGGTACCAGCGTGTGTTAAACACCCTGGGGCACTTCTCACAGGTTAAAGTCTCCTTCTCTTCACACTTTGATTTCTGCACAGGTGCCTTGGGCTCCTTTGCAGCTTTCTTCTTACGCTTGGGGGGCTCCACACTCTTTCTACGACCCCTTGTAGTTCTGGGTGATGGGGAAGTTGTGGCTGCTGCAGCAGATGCAGCTCTCCTTGTTCTCCTTTGTGCAACACTAACTTTTTCCACTCTTTTCTCCTTTTTCTTCTGCCTCTCATTTTCCTCATAATCATTACTGTCTTCAGTGGCCTCTTCCCCACTGTCACCCTCCTCTTCCTCACTGCTGGTCTTAAGAACAGCAGTCTCTTTGGACTGGGAGGGGACACCCTTCTCCCCTTTTGATACATTTAAGGTTTGGTTGTTAAGGTTTACCTCTACTATAATCTGCTCCCTTTTGTAAGTCACTTCATCTTCCTCCTCTTCTTCCTCCTCAGAGTCGTCAGAGTTTTCTCTATCTTCTTTCACAGCCCGGACCTCTCCTACCGATCTGTTCTCCCTGAAATATGGCTGCTCCTCTCTTTCATGGAGATGTGGTTTACTCATTTTACTGTCCACCAACACGGAGTAAGGACTTCCTGACTCTCTCTTGTACACTTTGGTGGACAGATCAAGTTCCTGGCTGGCACCATGATAGAACGTGGGTGGCACTTGACCACGGCGACTGTCCTCTTGCGCCATCCCTGCTACATGCGGGGCACAGCTTTCAACCAACTGTTGGCAAGAATTGGCCGTTTGACTCATTTGGGGGGCCCTGATTCATTGAGCACCTTTAATCCCAGAAAACCAAGTAAGCAGCTTTAAATCAGGATGGACTTTCAAGACCGACGCCTGTTCCATCTACACAGAATGATCAGAATACGATTCTCTGCTGGTGTTTAGCACTGACGTGTAGGTCACACAACTCTGGTATTATGGCAAGAGCAGAGCAGTAGGAATTATTCTTCTGGAGAAAGTTGCCAACGAACCGTTGAACATTTTATCTATAAGAGACAATAAAGAAAAGAGAGTCAATTAACAAAACAAAAGCAAAGCAACACACTAAGATCGTCAGCAAGTTATTTTGAGTTTGTACAACTGGGGTAAAAAAATCACAGGGTGTGTTATCTGTGAGCTGTACCTGCTGGGGGTGGACTGTCCTACAGCACTGCCCAAAGGAAACGGGTGAAAAATCACAGGGTGTATTATCTGTGAGCTGTACCTGCTGGGGGTGGACTGTCCTACAGCACTGCCCAAAGGAAACTGGGGTGAAAAATCACAGGGTGTATTATCTGTGAGCTGTACCTGCTGGGGGTGGACAGTCCTATAGCACCATCTAAAGGAAAACCAGCAGTTATGTACAAATATGTGCACCTTTTGTAGGGATCAGAACTGGTACTAGACTCCTGAGAGGTGGAAATGGAGGCAATGAGTATTTTCCAACCGCCAAAGATCACCATCACCTGCCTCAGCACTGGGCCAAGCTGCTGATCTGAGTCTCTCCTGGACTCTCAGCACTGATGGCCCCAAACCTCTGCTCTACTCCCATACGCCTCCCCATCAAACAAGGTGTGCACCCACACAGAAATGCCCCTTCTCCCTCTTTCTCTCCCCAAGGGAGCCCATCCTTATGCAGAAAAAGGCCATATTATACTGAACAACATTCCCTTAGTGTAGATATGCATGAAGAATTTCAATGGGGACATTTCCAACTCGCAGCATTAAATCAGATCAAGAACACCACGTTCCCCTGCTTGTTTCCACCTCGGAGATCGCTCATGCAGCCTCTTGATTTAAGGCCCTTATTCTTTTGTCTCCTTCTCCCTTCCCCCAGCTACTTATTCCTCAGCACAGTAGCCAAAGAGTATTACATTCGTCCATCTCAATTTCGCTTGCAGTTATCCAGGTTGGCATTTGACCAGGACACTGTTACTTCCTCTTGCAAAAAAAAAACCAGGCCACGTGATTGCTGATAACTGTGAGTAATCACACTCTCCCATCTATTCTTCAGGAGGACAATTACAGTTTGGTAGCAGAGGATTGCAACATCAAGCCAAGATTTTGGCTGCACAGATCAAATCAGAAATACATGGGAACTCCTGACCAAACACCGTACTAAACCTGTGACTAGAGGGTGCAGGAGAGGAGAATTAAGGACAGAGACAGGCAGAGAAGGATGGATCTAGCAGCTAAACGTGAAGAAAGCCAGATCCCTGGTATTGGAATTGGAAAATTTCCTTGAGGCTATGAACTTGGGCCAAGTCCAGCAGACAGGTATAGAACACTTGGATTTCACAGAATCATCTGGCCATTTTTATTAGCAGTTTCCTTGGAGCAACAATAAAAAACAACCAACCTAAAGCAGTATTAAAGACACCCATTTCTATGGTAATTTCCTTCCTCATCCTACTGAGCTAAAACACTCTCCACAGTACAAATGCAGTGACTGCCAAGCAAACATGCTTTAATACAATTCATATATCATAGTTTCTATTTCACTTTTCCACCAGAAATTTCTGTCTTTGAAGTGAATTTAAGTGAAGAGGAGATGAACCTACCGATGGTCCCGGTGGTTTGAATCATAAAGAAGACTGGACTGGGCCCTACAATCCTTGTGAAGTGACACGCTGGGGACAGCGATGGCCCAATAACCAGCTTAAAGTTAATCCAAAGAGATTGTTGAAAAGTTCACCAGTATTTCCCAATGCCCTCAAAAAGCGCCCTGGAGATGCCCGATGGAGCGACCTGCAGCTGGACTCACACATCCCTATTCCTCCCTCCATCCTCAGCGGGGTCTCGGGTCCCAATTTCCCAGCTCCAGAGGTGAGGTAGGAAGACGAGTGCCAAGATCCAGCTGGGCTGGGAAATGCATGGAGATGGGCTGTTAACATTGGCTCCCGATCACACACAATATTCAGCTGGAAAAGCTGGTAAATAAGAAAATGAACCGGTTGTGATTGCCAGCCAAAATTAACAACCCTATACCCGGGGAAGGCCCTCAGAAAGCAGCGAGCCCCGGTGAAATCCAACTTGTATTTAGCTTCTCCTTTAACAGAATTTAATGAATTATTCAGAAGCTCAGAAAAATCACTGTCATGTAGAAAACGACGCCCGATTATTTCCTCGGCATATTAAGCTACTCTCAAGTTTCCCAAGTAAATCTGGAAGGCTAACAATGCTGCTGCTGGATAGCCAGAAGATGCAAAAAAAACCCCCACCTTGTAATGACAGGAGGCTTCACCTCCACGCTCCCTCCCCAGCCTCTGTTCACTGAAAGTCAACCCTGCCTTCGTGTCACCTCCGCTCATTGCAGGAATAATTCGGTATAATAAACCGCTTTGTATGAACACAGCACCACTTCAAATAAAAAACAACAAAGGGGCTTCTTCTGAGTTATCAAAGCTATTTGGTCTCAAAACCACTTCACTCTGCCGACTGGGTAACCGACTTTCACTTTGAATGCGCCGCCCGATACCCTCCAGGGACTCGCAGCTTTCGAACAACGTTATTTAACAGTCAAAGAGCTGGCAAAGCCAAGCCCTTCTCAGACCTTTCATACCATCATCAAGGCACCCCCAGACCACTGATGGTGCAGAGACAGCACCTTAAACACCACCCAAAATATTTTAACAGGCGAGTATTTTTTTCAGTTTCTAATCCCAACACAGGAAAACAGCATTTGGGGGAGTTTTATTTTTGTCTTCTTTTTTTTTTAATATATATATAAAAGAAAGGTAAATGCACTTTTGTCAAACAGCTTGGGTTCACCAGGCTGAATTTCAGCCACACTACAGCGGGGAGCGACACAGTCTCAGAGCCGGTTTTGAGGCAGCTTATCCAGACCTAAACCTGAGGGATAACTCTATCAGGAGCACAGAACGGGCACGGGGTCCAGACAACGCTTAGTAATCACAGATCATACCAAATAAAAAAAAGGGTTGCAAGCCCTCAAACATCAAAGGTTCAAAGCCAGAAAAAAAAAGTACAAACAACTTGCAGACAACCGTGTAGGTGGAGGAAGCATGTGTATGTGGGAGCAACACTTCACACAATGCTTTCGCTACTTCTAAAGAAAAACCACATTTCTTCACAATATGTGAACTAAAAATAGAACAACTTCTAGCAGAGAGCGCTAGCACAATTGCCTGCCCCAACTCTGGGCTCCACAGACGCCTGGAAACCAGCACAGCCCCCAGTGCAATACACTCAGAGGTTAATGACTTTACATTACGTGTCCTTACTTTGCCCTCTGAGAAGGACCAGCTTGACAGTCTGGCTAGCTGATGGTTTTGGTCCCAACCTGTGCCAAGGAGCTACGGTTTGGCTGCTGGCAAGCGGCCACCAGAAGCAGACACTGATGTGAAGAAGCAAAAAAACCCACATGCTGCTGCTTCCAGCTTGAAGTGAAGTGGTGGCAGTGTCGTTTCTGAGCATCAAGGCTCCCCGCAGCCACCGGTCCTGCCTGGCCACCGCTGGCTGCCAGCTCCACAGATGGGACACACTCCACCGCCCGTTCTTTCTGCCCCCGCGTTTCTGGTGACTCCTGTACAAAAAAGGGGACACAAGAGGCACTTTGGGGCACTACACAACCGGTGATCATCCCGCCACTCCTCCTCAATGTGGTCTATTTTTTCCTATTTCATTTATTTTTTAAGCAGTTTAATTGCCCCCCAACTGAACGTTCTCAGTATTAGCTGTGAGAAGTGACAGACTCTGGTCTTACTCGCTTTGCTGGAGGTTGGCAAGTCCAGGAGTATTGCAAGCACAAGGGTGATTTGTCCACACGCACAAAGAGGGCACTGTATTGATTTATTACTTAGCCAACATCTGGAAGTTCCCCCACTCTGCCCTGATAGCCATAAGGACCAGAAAATGCCTTGAAAAAGCCCATACCCGTGCCTCAATTCACAAATCAGTGGCGTTTGCTTGTGTTTTACAGACACCAGAAGGAAAAAGAGGAAGGGTTAGAGCTTGGGGCTTTCCTGCAGCTCACCTCCTCCTTGCACGAAAAGCAACTACTAGAAAAAGGAGCTTGCAATAGTCAATGTACAACATAAAAAATGCATTAACTTATTAGCCAACCAACATTTTCTTTCTTTGTTATAACCCTGCCTTTTCAAGACAAGCACAGCAGACAATTTTTTGGTTTTATGAGTTGCTTCTACCAGATGTCACTTCTGACTTGGTACGGTAAGAAGCTCTTGCAACCGTAACAGAGCTCCCAAGACACCAAGACATAATTCTTTCTCCAAAGGCAAAGGGCAGCCAACACGTGGGGGAACCCGTGCCACAGCACTGAAACCCCCCCCACCTTCCCTGAGCATCACTGGTGATCTGCAGGCTTCCTTTACAGCACCAGACCTGTAACTTCACACAGGACAACCCTGTCCAAAACTCCTTCTTCCCCTCCTCAAGAGGGGCCAGATCTCAGCAGCTTTTTACTGGCTACAGTCAAGGGGCTTTGCCAGGAATCCACTCCATCACTTAGGTACATAAACCCAAGCTCAATGAGGAAGCTTGAGCATCTTGGAATTTGAAGTTTTCCATAAAAACAAGACTCCTGTCAGACTGCAGACAGAAAACAATTAAGAAAAAAGCCCCAGCTGTGTTAAAGGCAATGCCATTTTGCAGATGCATTATCTGAAGATTTTAAGGATCCTGAAGTCTTTTGGTTGGAAGCTACAGCTTCAACCTGGGGCAACCAGATTTGCAGAGGGTTTACAGGTGCTGAAACAACCACGTGCATAAATAAATAACATAACTTATTGAAGATAACCTGCCAATTTCAAACTTGTTAAGTAGTTGTTGAAGAAACTACACTCAGAACAGGACTAAGGCCCTAAGGATTAATCAGTGTTATCCATCAATCAATTTCAAGGTGTCAATTTAATCAGCAGATGGACAGAAATACAAGAAAATTAATCAGAAAAATGTAATTTTCATTGCACAGATACACCTCAGCTTTAAGTATACTGCCCAACACAAAGTTCTACTGTATTTTTCCTAAAAATAATAAAGCATTATTGCTTACAGCTCTGCTCCTTAGCTCATGTGACTTCTGAAAACCGTATTAGCCAGAAGCAACTAGAGGCTGCAATGTGAAAATACAGAGTGTTTGACTAAAACAGCCCAGGCACCTAGAGTTCAATATATTAGCAGTATTTCAGAGCAGATGGGGGAAAAAAAATATGAAGTTTCACTGTTCTTGCAGAGTTTGAAGAACAGGTGCATGGAACAGAATAGTGCACAGGCCCAGCAGTCCCAGTTAGTGGGAAAACACATCTGGTACAAGTTACATCATGTCAGCAGAGAGCAATCAGGGCTACAACACAAGAGGGAATTATTTATATCACGGCACAATCACTCCTTTCTTGTGCATCTCAGCTGCTTTATATGCAAAACCACCGAAAATATGTTCTTAAGTGCTAAGTTTTATCTCAAGACAGAGCCACAGTCAGCACATCCTCCGAGCTTTTGCATTTCTATGGGTGAGCACTCAAGCCTGCCCTTGCCCGTGTAAATGCAAACTAAAAAGAGTGGCTGCTCCTAACGATCCATCCCATCATCTGCCAGACAAGGGACAGCTTCTAACACCCACCTCAGAGATGGTATCTGGAATAGGTTCAGGCTTAGAAGAGCTCCAGAGGCAAGGATGGGAGGGAAGGATAATCCTATGGAGTGTGTCAGAGGGACAATTCTCTGCAGCCGACACGGATTTGGGGAATACGGTGTAAGATTTGGAAACAGCACTCACAATTCCTGGGACTTTTCTGTGAAAACCACAATAATAATAATAAAATAACCCTAACTCTTCTTTTCAAGCTCTAAATTCCCTTGAAACAGATTTCCCCATCAACTCATAAAGGATCAGCCATTAAATGGTGCGTGGCGCTGCGGCTTGTGTTTTGGGGAAATTAAAGCTTTGTAACCTATTTGGGCATCTCTGTCTCAAATGGATTAGTCTTGGTACAACTAAGCAAACAGACACACACATCATAAAAAAACCCAACAACGCTGGCAGCAACAGAGAGTATTGCAGGCAGCCTTGGCAGGGAAACAAAAGACTGGGGAGTGAATAAATACTGTCCAATTCTCCAAGTAAAGGTCCAGGCAGAGGGTTATAGGGCAGAGTGGTCTATGGGAGCCTGAGGATGCACTACAGCATCCAGAGTGTTCCATCTTTCACCTATTCTTTTTTTTTTCATTTGGACCACTCCCACACTAATCTATGATAGGTATCTTGCTAACTCAGCAGGCAACATATTTTCACTGTATGGAACCTGGCTATTTGCCTCCAAGTATTTAACAGCCTAATGGAAAATGAAGCAGACCATATTTTCAATTCCAGAAAAAGGCCTTATATAATACCCTGCAGCTAAAACACAAAAACTAGGAGAGAAAAAAACCCCAAATCTACAGGCTTTTTCCATTTCTGAAGATTAATTATTTGGCTGTATCTAGAAATCTGGTTTGAGGGACAAAGGCTTTCAAACCAGTGATTTCCAGAACGGGGAAGCTGGAATTTTTTCAAGCATTATCTCCACAGAAAATAGTTTAAGAAGTTGCCATTTCAGAACTCAGCAGCATTACAATCCCTCAGCTTTTGCAATAAGCTGAAAGGCTTCTATTGGCTATGAACTAGTTTTAGACATGACAGCCATAAACCTCCACATTTTTCTTTTACTTGACAAAACCACCTTGAGAGAAGTTCTAGTCCAGCATGATATTCACTCAAATTAACAGTCTAAGCCCTTAATACAACCTTAAATGCATAAAAATTAAACACCTGTGACTGAATTAGGAACTACCTTGTATTCAAATCTACTGTTGTGTCTCATCTATATCTTTCAAAGCAAAAAAAAAACCCCAGAAAGCAAATTAAAACCAAAACCAGGCAGCTGCCACTTAACAGTAGTCATTCACACATGCACACCCATCTTTCAGATTTATTACTTTTCTGTAACTGGTAACTTGAGGACGGAGAGATGAAGCAGAAGAGCTTGGTATGACCTCAGTACCAGATTATCCATCCCTTCGAATTTTTATCTCATCAAAATATGTGCCAGGAGTTCAAACCAACCCACCTCTACGATACCAAAGGCATCTAAATGCTTTCTCGTTTAGAGCTCCTCAGGCAATTTTAACTTTAAAACCAGCAACAAGTTTGTAAAAAGCTCCATAGGAACAAAAAAGCCCACAGGAGCAGTGGCAGAAGCACTGGGCAGGACTCACCGTGCTCTCATACTGGTGTGAGCAACAACGCTGTGCAGCTGGAGAGTGAGCACGGGGAGCTTTCCCTTCTTTTTCCTCACCTGGGCATCTCTCACTATCTCCTCCTCTCAACCTGCCCACAGAAACACACCCACCTTCCCCTGCAGAGTTTTAGATTTGTAACTCTGAGCAGCATTTTAACCACTGAAGCACCAAAGAGCACTCAGGTCAAGCGCCCTGCTCCCTGGGTGGTTAATACAAAGATGGTAAGTGTGTTCACTTCTGCACAAATCATGAACTGAAGCTGAAGAAACCTAGTGTGGATCAACGTGCCAGTACCAAAACCATACCATTGTAATGGTTCCTTCTTGCCCAGTGTCACAACGCTCCTGTAAACCCTGAACAGCCACGCGGCCTGGTTATCTTCCACTACCAATTACTGCCTTGTTTTGAGCTACTGAGTCTCCTGAACCATTACACACAGAGCTGGTTTCAGATGCACAACGTAAACTTTCAGGAAAAACAGACCCTCCTGCTTTTGTAATATTTACATCATTAAAAAAAGCTCATTTAACAACACACAAGTTTATCAGCTGGCGAGAAACAGGAACGGAGTAACAACACTTGAGCAGAACTCCTATTTGCACATATTTTACCTCTGCAAGGAGACAGCACCTCCAGCGCTCTCCCTGCAGGGTTAGACATGCAGATGGGAAGCTGCTCAGTGAATCCACGTGTGATCAAAACACACCCTGTATCAGGGCAGCAGTTCATCTCGACCTTCACGTGTTTTACAGGTGCAGTTCTCGGGCATAAATACTCTTCTCACTGGCACTGGGGGTTTTAGTCCCGATTTTTCCCTCTAGTTCATTATGCAGCTATGGACATCTTCTCTCTGCTTTGTATTTAGATTTCCTTCTGGCAAAGTGAGGACCATTATCAGCTAAGGCCAAAGTTACTTGTTTGTTTTAATCCCATCTAAGTTTGTGTGGCTGCCAAAGGAGGCAGAACACTCTCCCTATTTATATGCCAATGCTGACATTCTTATGGTTGAGGGGGGAGATGCCTTGGGAAATCAGTCTGCCTGGAAAATAACCATTCCTTGGGATCAACATCCAGCTGGATCGCTTCTGTGAATCAGCTCACCGTGCAACTTGGTGAATACTTTCATCCAGTATCAGATTTTGCTTCCTGAAATAATCAATTTGTTCTACAGGTGCAATCTGACTTTCACCACCCATGAAATATCAAGGTAAGAGAACAAAAGCACAATAACAATTTGCTGGAAAACACCTAGGGATTACACTTAGAGAATTGAGGTTGAAAAAATAATGTATTTTCAAGAATCTGTAGCAAACAGGAATTTTTCTCAAGTAACTTCAGCCTTTGTGTAGCTCATGCTTTCATTTAAAAATAAGTTCCTAATGATTATGAAAATATTCTTAGATATGAGCTCTCTCTCCTTCCTGACATGTTATAATCTAAACCCCCAGATTCATCTTTAAGAGTGGTAGGATTGGAGTTAGAGGCTTCAAGTCAAATTCTCATCTTGGCAAAGGTCTGAACGAACCATCACAAAAACCACCTCAGGACATACTGGGTGACGCACAAAGGAGATGCTGTCTATACAGCAGCCAGCAAGTTTCAGGGTGAGAGAGAGAACACTTGGAAAAAAAACCCAAACCTTTTCTTTTCCCCCTTGGCAAAAAGGAGCAACACTTACTTAGCTCCCTCAGCAAGCCCAGGAAGAGCACCTCGGGAAGACTGGGGTGAGAAGGGAAGAAGAGTGTCCACTGCATCTTAGTGTCTGAATTTGAAGGGCTTGGAGTGTGGGATAATAGAAGTTGGTTGTGCACAGGAGATATTACGTTAAATGATTTTTATAGCACTGTAAGTGGGCTGGGTAATTTATCAAAGGTAAGTAGAAGGGGGGATCCTTCATCAAGAAATCTGCAGGCTGAAGGAAAAGCGATGGAAATCTAAGAGTGAAAACAGACTGGTTTAGGAAACAAGTTCAAAAAAGGCAGCAAAAAACCCAGGGTAACAACCAATAAGGTCAGGGGATATCAGATAGAAGAAAACACAAGAACTGGAAGGAGTTTAGAAAGGTCCAAGTGGAAGAAGAAAAGTGCAACAAGGTATGTGTAAAAACAGAAATACCTGGCCAAAAAAAAGAGAAAAGCTGGAATTAAATGCAGGACATAATTTTTTTCTCAGACCTTTTAACTGCAGTCAGCACAGCATTTCACTCTGACTAATAGATTTTGTCCTGCAGCTAGTACGTGTGAAATGAATGATTCAAGACATGCTCTTTCCAATAAAGCAACCCCGAGATTCTCAGCAGCCATTTCTATTACGTGACACGGGCGATGAAGATTGATGAGGAAACCTTTCTGTCCCTGCTAAAGACGGCTGAAGTCACATCTGTAAGCTACAACTCATATTTTCACGATGTCAAGCCTACTGCCACGGTGCATTCAGCACCCATCTCAACGCGAGTCCCTCATAAAGTGACATGCGGTTAAAAATCTAAGCGCAGTGCATGTCACTCCACAGGGAACTTGGAAGAATTTACTGCAGCGAGAAGGCACCCAAAATATACCCAGGAATGGCAATGCATCCGACCCCATCATTTATGGGAGAAACACCTCCATTTTTTTAGCCTGGAAAAGAAAAGAAAACCAGGGAAAGTTACTGCAGTTAAAGCTGGGGCTCCCATCGTTGTACCAAACAGAGCAACTCGGTAGAAAGGACAGAAGTAGGAGCAGGAAGGAGAGCTTCTGCTGAAAAACTTAAGTAGCAAGAAGTATCTGCAGTTAGAAAACATAAATATGCCTCTTCAGCAAACGTCCCAAAAGATTGCAGTGACACAGCTAGTCGACAGAACTTGCTAGGTGTTAGGATATGGGACACTAACAGCAGCCAGGCTTTTCCTTACAAATAATCTGCCTTCCACCAGTAAACCCCACAGTTGTCACTGCACGTAATTTGTCTTCAGACAGCACACAATCCATAATTCCCTTCCCATCACATAAGCACTAAAAAGGCTTAAATAAGCACGACCTGCAAGCAACTGTGGAATTAACAATGAATTTCTACTGTCTTCCACAAGACTAGTCAGCCATAGGAAAAGTGAAGTCCTGGTGAGCTCTCTGCACCTGCAAAGGCTCAGCTATGCCCCAGCTCAAATAGTTGCAACCTCTTGTGTACAACGTTCCCATAAAAGAAGGTATGTGGCTCAATGGATGCTTCTCCGTAAATTTTCAACTATAAAACTTTCTGCTTGCAAAAAACTAAAAGGCTCCACTACCTTATCCTACCAGGCCATCTGTCTTCACAGTGGTACCACAAACAGTTCTCCAAAATTCCAGCTGAAAACCTTTCTTGTTCACTTGTACTCAGTACCTGGGACAGAAAGAAATTAGCTTGACAGGCTTTGTCTCAAACGTTCGTGTGGCTCCTAATTCCAAAAGCTTACCTTCAAGCAGGCCCACTCTCCTATCTATCAGACTTGTTTCACACTAAAATCACTTTTCCACTGAAAGAATCAAGTTTCAAAACTTATAAATACCCACAAAGAGTGCAACCCAGCACAAAGTGCAGGTAATTGCTTAGCAAAGCTAAGTGTTTCTCTTTAGTGAAAACTACTAGTCTGAAACCTCCTCAGGGAAGGGTGTCTGAAAGTGTCAAGGAAACTAATGCAAGCTGCTTGTGTTAATGTGTTTGAGCTGCTGGCACCCCAGTTTCGCTCCCCATGCAATTGTTTTTCAGGAGGGAGGAGCAACCCAAAAATCACCGATTTAAGATCACCTGGAAAATCGAGCATTTGCAAAGGTAATTGGGAAATTAGACGCTACAAGTTTACATTTTAAGGAATGTTTCAACTGAACTAGGCAAGTCTGTCTGAGCACTACAGGAATTCTACTTGGAGTTATGAGCAAACCCCACCCACTTTCCAGAATACTGAAAATGAAGACCCTGCAAAGACCCAAGACAGTGTACAATTTGACCCCCGCTTACTTACTTATCAGGGTGTTTAAACAGAATTTGCAACCTCAAGGACAAACCTTATTATTAGAACGTTCTTAAAGGTATCAATTTTATCACTTCTAGACAAAACAACCCTTTTTGTTAACAGAGATTATTTAGACTTTGGATGCAACAAAGGAGTTATAGCGAAGTTTTCAAAGCATGAAAGCCCGGTATTTACAGTGGAAGCAGGTTAAAAACTACACACTGTGAAATAATTCAACCGTGCTCCCTCAGCTTGAGGAAGCACAAGACATTACAGGGTGATGTCAACTGTGGGCAGTATCTGCTCGCTGACTGCACTCACATTTGAAGTGTATAACTTCACGATAACAGAATGACCTCCGGGTAAAAATCCACATTTTTTTTTTTTCTAACTATTGTGGGAGACAAAAACCCCCCAAACTTTGGTATCCTAAGATTCTGAAAAGACAAACAGCACATATTTAGCAAAATTTAAACTAATATTGTTTTAAAAAACAAAATTGCATTCTTTATAATTTACTTCATCTTCCCTTTAGAAGCCAAGATGTGGGTCTTGCAGGCAGAGAGCTGTTTCACAGCAGAATACATTAAGAGATCAGCTCTTCTGTGCTGCAGGAATTTAACCAAGGGATCAGTTATAAAGTATTTTAATACACTAACAATCCACAGAATCAGGTTGTTAGAGAACATATCAATCTTCTCAATTGGCTGGTACTTCTTTCCAATTATGTCTCTCTTCTTTGTGGGGCCAGAAAGAAATTTATTCTTTGATAAGGCACATTATAGCATGCCACAGAGAAATAGGTCACTGATGACATGTAGTTTTGTAATCACATTAAACATACCTGTGCCTATCTCAAATATGCTGTTGGTTCACCACTCTCCCATCAGGCACCGACACGGTACGTGGCATCAAGACTGGAAGATGGCATCTTGTTTACTGACAATATCTATTCAGTGCAGAATGCAGTTGTGAGAGCTCAAAGGACTCTGCCCAAGTTGTTCTTCCATGGACGTCTCCCGCTCGGGGTGGTACGACACCGGACAAACTCTGTTCCATTATGAGCAATTTCTTGTACATATAAAACTTTCCATCCTCAGATGAAATTGCAGCTCTCAGTCTGAAATTTCCACATGAATACAACCATCCCAGAACATCCCAGTATCTTGTGCTTGCAACAGAACCTGACAAACTGCTTTTTTTAATTTAACACCTATAGATACCTAAACCTTCACATGAAACTGCTGAAGAATTCACCCTCCAAAGCATCAGCTGACTGCTTCTTCCTCCATCAGCGTTGGATGAGAACACCATCATCAAGTAAGTCCTTTACAACAAATTAACAATATAATGCCAAAGTCTCTTACGATCAGATAAACATCTGGAAGAGTTTTTCACAGATATTACAAATGCTAAGCCACAAAACATCTATTGATCTTCCCAAACCACAAATGCTGCAACTAAATCTCAAGTAGCTATAAATACTAGTCACCAAATAATAGATAGAATTATACATAAAACCTCAAGTTTCTGACATGCAGTTGCTTAGTTTGGGTTAAAAAAAAAAGCCATCATGATTTTGCACTCCTCTTTCAAACATGTCCTCTCTGAAAAAGCTTTCAAAAATTTCTAGCCCTCAACTACACATTCAAACTGAGTTTACTCTGTTATCTCAACTTTACTATCAACCTCTAAATTTAAAATGTTGGCTGCCCGGGGCAGGGAAGGGGACTCTTCACCCTTCCAGCACAAGAACCATTGCAAGGGCTTGATTAAGCTCCATCAAGCAGAAAAAAATATGCCTTCCATGCAGGTAGAAAGAGAGATAAAGGGGCTTCAAATAGGTACCAAGGAGAACAACTAGACCCAGGTCAAGGATGTACATTTTCTGTCACCATAAAAGATGAGGTCCTTTTTATACACCATTCTCCTACTCCACAACCTTTTTACCCAAACCAGCGTCCACAGTCCTGCATCTGTAGTATATTTTGTTAATACACAGCAGATACCCCAGGAGAAAGAACACCCAACTTCCAGAGGTGAAGCATCAAGCTGCAGTCGTTTTGCAGGGTGGCAAATCAAGGTGCACCAGAGCATCCTTCACAAATCAATGCTCACGTGTCGCATCGCCTTTATCCAGCCAGCACAGACGCACACACATACCCCACCATCACTCTCTTGATTCACCGCGCATACACCACTGTCAACAAAGCATGTGCCAGTTGCCATTCCCAGAACAATACAGCTCAGGTCATCCCCTGAAAAGATAAAAATGCACATTCCTCACATCCTTTATGCCTACAGTACTTCCCTCTGCTTTGACTTAAATCACTCCCACTGCACAGGATGCCAAAACTCAGTTGAGATTAAAGATACTTACATAATACTATTTAGACCAAAGAGATACACTATCTCGAAGCATATCTTTTCATTCTAACAATACCTGTACCGAGACATCACACGACTGAAAGTTGCACAGAAGGCAGTTAAAAAATCAAAACAACCAAAACCCTAGGGCACATATACCACAACATCTTTCCTGCGAGCAGAGAGAAGGGGAAGATAACCAAGAAAAAGACCGAGGAAGAGAGAAAACATCTGATTTTTCTTTTTTTTTTTTCCCCTCCCCTTTCGTACACCTAGACCCAGAAGCAGCTACTGGAGAAGGCAACACTTCATTTCCTCACCTACCCAGTGACAACTCCAGTCCCAGAAGGGAGTGTGTTAAGAACGGCGTTCCCTCCTAACAATCGCGGACCCCGCACCGCGGTGGTGCACAATCACCGAGTGACAAGGGGGCAAGGCGGGGAGGACTGCCAGCGGCCCCCAACACCTCCATGCCCCGACTCCGCGGGAGAGGGCTGGAAAGCAAAGGCAGAAAGCAGAGGGAGCTACGGAAAGGCAGTCCAGCACAGCCAAACTAACAAGAATTTATTTATATCCCCCCCCCCTTCCCGTACAGCTCACCTTCCCTCCCCTCCCCCAGGCAGGTGGCACAGCCCCCTTCCAGCGGGGAGCACCGGAGCCCCCCGTAGCATTCCTCCCCGCCCGCTCCCCTCCTCCCGCCGAGGGGCT
>VZTM01025978.1:18019-34660 GCA_013400555.1 Jacana jacana | reverse complement strand
GGGTGGGGGGAGGAGGAGGAGGGTGCCGGCTCCCCTCAGTGGGGCGACCGTTACTCCGCTGAGGTAATTAGAGAGGCCGCCCTAATTACAGTCAGCTGAGCTGGGCATGCTGCGGCCAGCGCTCCGCCGCGCTGCGGCTAACCTCGGCCCACGCCTCGCCTGGCTCCGCGGGCGCTGCCGACGCTCCGGTGAAGGCCCTTGGTCGCAGCCCGCCACTGGGGGAACGATCGCTGTAAATGAGGACCCGGGTTGGCGTCAGGCTCCCGGGGCCCCGCTCCTCACAGATAAATGGGGATAACGCTTCACACAGCAGCTGAGGCCTCGGGATGGGAGACACCTTGAAAGGGCCCTGTGTTGCGTAGGGTGACAGAGTTGCCCCTCAGGAGCCAGGTAAGAGCTTAAAAAGGCCTCATCAGTGAGGCCCTGTCTGATTTACAGTAGCCAGAGGAGTCGTTCGTTTCTGTTATTATGCCAAACCCCAGCTCCCACTTGTTCAAACTTTCCTCTCCCCTGAAAATACTAATAACTACTTAACTCTGGCCTGTGGTTTCTTGATTACACCCACCTGCCAGGCCTAGGCCTGATGTATGAGGGAGGTGTGACAAGAAGTAATTTTTGCTGGTAGACCTCCCTGTTGGTGGCAGGTATGGGGCTCACAGAAGGATGCAGGGAGGGTTGGGGCTGCTGCTTTCCAGGCTGGCACGGCATTTCACAGTGGTATCACCTCTCCCAGGAAGCTGTGAAGTCTACTACACAGCCCTGAAAACCACTGCAGGGTGCTGTGTTGGAGGGAAGAGCACTGCTGTGGTTTGGGTTTGGCAGCAGTAAAAGAATTGGCGAGAGTAGCAGGAAAAGGGGGAAGGGCACCAGCCCTTTCAGTGGTGTTAGCTGCTTCCCAGGGACTTAGGAATCTTGTGCCCTGTACCTTCGGCTCCCTCTTGCTCATTCTCAGTCTTGTGTTGCTGCTGTAGTCTAGTTTGCAATCTTTCCTCTACCTGTGGTTTCATTCCTCGTCTGCTTTGCTTGCTGCAAACGTCCTCCCCTCCCCAACCAGTCTAAGTCACTTTATTTGAGGTTCTGCAAAAAAAATCTGTACACCCTCAGTCCCCTGAAATGTAATATTCTGTGTCAGTGTGTTTGATCTGCTCTTGATTATTGAACATACAGATTTGAGCTCCCTGTGCAGAGCAGGGCTTTCCAGAGTTGGTTCAATATCAAATCAAAGGGGCAGGGGAAACTGGGGGATCCTCGTGTTGGGATCCCAAAGTTGCCAGTTTTCTTTCTGTCTTTCGGAGCGTGGGCACTGCTCTGTCTTAGCCCAACACCCTTGTGCTACACAGCTTCTTGAGAAGAATAGAGAGAGGATGTCAGGGGAACGTGGTGCTGCTGTTGGTTAACTGTATGCATGTGAGGGATGCCATGTAGTACAATTTCTTGCCTTGGAAAGGGCAGGAAGAAAAATAATGGGGAACTCTTTCTTGGAAGGTGAATGAACAAGACAGCAATGAGTGATGGAGCCCCTCTTTCAAATGTGGGATTTATGGGAAATATGGGATTTCAGCAGAGAGATATGGCAAAACAGTGGGTGCCCTTGTCCAAAGGAGCATATGTGGAATAAAGTCATCAACTATTTCAACACCCACAAGGGCAAAGCCACTGCTGGTGTCCATCTGTGGGACAAGAGGGGGCCAGGGCCTCAATGATTGATCTCTCTCCAGCCTTCGAGGAGAGCATTTGGTTTCCCAGGCTGAGTTGCTATTCCCTCTTCTCTGATGCAGTCTGTGGTTTTCTAACCTGGCTTCCTTGCCCTGAGCCTGCAGCATCAGGTCCCTGTGTGTTGAAACAGCTACTGGAGGGTTGCAGGGGCCTTTCCTGGAAAAGGTGCTCTGCATCCTCAGCTTCAAGTGATGTCAGCAAGGGTGGTTTCACTCCTTCCAAATAAGAGTTATGCAGATGTTAAAAGGAAGAGTTAAATCCTGCTTTCTCAGTGAACACCATGACTCTACAGTTTAAAAAAAAATATGAAAAGTCAGGGACCAAATGCAAATATCCTTGGACTCTCAAGGGCTTCTGACACAATGAAACCAAAGCACTTCTCTTCATGGCCCTGCTGTGTCCCTATCAGCAGTGGCCCAGGGAAGAGATGGTTGCAGAGGAGAGTCCTTCTTCCTAGCCTTGCTGTATGGTTTGGCTTCTGAGTGCCCAGGGCACCCTGCAGTCGCACACTTTCTTCCCTGGGTGTTTGCCTAATGTAGTGTGACAGCTCCTCGTGCTGCTCCCAGGGAGGGATCCAGCTGAGAGGCTGGCTGTGGCACTCAGCCCTGTTCCCACAAGGAAGCCTGTTTCAGCTATTTACATCCTTCTCTTTGATCTAGCTTTTGACATGAAAAGACATGTCAGCCAGGTAAAGGGAAACAAACAAAATGCAGCAACAGCCCCACATCTCTGCTTGCACATGATCCACTCCCTAGCGCACACCTGCCTCGCAGCCACAGATCCTTATCAGCCCTCTGATTTCCTTGCTGTCATCTCTGCTTTCCCTTCACACCGGTGCAACTAGAGGCAACTTCTCTGCATCTTGTTCCCTGTGCAGTAAGATGCTGTGGCTCCCATGCCCGCTCTGTCTGGCATTTCCCTTCTTTCTAGACTATCACAAGCAGAGTTATAACATGGTATAACCCTCACGTATCCTCCTCGTTGCGTGTGGTGCCAGGGACCGGTGATACAGATCTCCATTTCCTCCCTAAACTGCTGCCCTGTATCAGCCAGCAGCTGTCTGCAGCTCTCTCCAGAAGTAGCAGCAATGCAGCGGTAGGTGACATTGTCCCTTCCTGGAAACCAGTTTTGGTTTGGGTTTTTTTTCCCCTGCTAAGCAGCTTAGGACCTCTAGAGTGAAAAGTATGATAAAAGTATGAGAATTTTCTGGGCCAAGGGCCTTGGACACAGCAGAACACAGTGTTACCCACCTGTGTTTTTTTCTAGAGGACTAGATATTTTAGACTTGCTGAGAAAGCAAACTTAACAAGGAAGAGTATTGTTGAGATGCAGTGAGCTTTGTGGTGGGGATAACCACTAGCACCAGCTGCAGAATAGTGTGGGAAGGAGAAAATCAAACAGAGGTGAACTCCTACTTTCATCAGCGATTACTTTTCCTGTGGCGTGGGTAGGCTTCTTGGGTTTGCAAAGTTGGTTGTTTCTGGACAACCCCCAAGCCATCTGCTCTGGTTATTTTATATGGATTTCAGGCAGCAAACCAGGGCTAAAATCCTGTAGTATAGGAGATGTCTGCCCACAGACCCGTGCTGCTGTGAGATAACTGGGGTCCAGTTTAGAAGAGTTCTCAACTTTACCCAGGCAGCCGTGGTGCTCTGCTTTGTCCAGACTCCCACCTGTGTGATTTCTTGGGAAACTCGGCAGCCAGCAAACCAGCCCTTCTAGCCCTCTTTCTCCCCACAGCAACCAGGGAAGGTGGTTCCTGCTGTCCTACCTGTCTCCTCCTGTGGCAAGAGGTGACTCTTGGTGGCTTGTTGGTGCTGGTGACAGAGCTGACACTAAGCACAGCCTGAAGTGGAACAGCGCTAGCCCTTCTCCAGTATGCTTTGCTTTTTGATGAGGCCTCTACATCATAACAGTTCTGTTTTGGGAACAGCCTGAAGTGGGCATGACTTGACACTTGTGGGAGTGCAGTTACAATTGGGACTTTGTCCTTCCCCGGAGAGAAAGGCCCTTGTAGATAGATGCTGCTCAAGGACCCTGCGAAGGACAGGCCCTGCCCTCCTAGGAAAACAAACCCAGGGGGAGAAGAGAACCTGAGGCATGGACCGGGTGCTGACACCTTGCTGACCCTGTCTGCAACCCAACCAGTCAACTCTCAGATTAATGCTTTATCTTTTAGGTATCCTGCTATGTCCTGCAAGATTCAGGATCCTCTCAAGCAATGGGAAAGGAAGCAAAAGGAAAACAAAAGGTTTTTCCTGCTAGTTCTTGTCACAGGAAGCCCTGCACTGTCTGAGGGAACCACCACCATTGAGTGCAGAGACTCTGGGCTTTGAGACTCGATTAGAGCAAAGTAGAATTTCGAGCAGAGGAAATTCCTCTTCCTATTCTCCTTCACTAGTTCAGTGTGAGGCTACAATTAAAGATTGACTGCCTCCAAATAATATAGCAGAGCTAACACCCACCAGCATCTCCTTGTGCCTGAGATGAGACCTTCAGAGTGGCAGGAAGGCAGGATTTGACACACAGTAAACACCTGAGAAACAGAGGTCCTCTCAGTGGTGGTACCAGTACCTTTAACTTTCCCCTTCTGAGAAGACACTCTCAGCCCTCCCTGCAACAAACACCTGAGTGCTGAGGGGCAGCTCTTCAGGGACCCAGCATGGCCAGCTGATTTCAGCATGGTTTTGCAGGGGTTTGAACTTTAAGGGTGTGAACTCAGGCTGGGCAGGGCAGCAGGAACAGCCCTGAATAATACAGAAAAGCCTGGCAGATCCACGTGTGGGTTAACTTTCTTTGGGGGTTTGGGGCAGAGTAATATGACTGTATTGTCAGAGCTGCATAAAAATGCTAAAACAAAATAAAAAGTACCCTGTTCTTGTGCTTTTTTTTCTTGTTTTTTTTTTGTTTGGGTTTCTTTTAGATAAAGTAGAACACAGATTCTGAGCTGGCAGTTGGACAAGAGCAGGGTGGGAGTGAGGGAAACTCTGCTTACAGAACTGGGCTTTTACTCTTTGTGGTCTGTTTGATCAGCTTTGGGGCTGTGCTCTAATCTCAGGTGGGCTCCTCAGCAGGTTGCCTGCAGAAGGGAAGTTCTAGAGTTTGTGCTGGGCTAATTGTTAAATGGAGACATCACCACAGCAGGCTGTTAGGGACGTTTCTGTCCCTGCATTAAGGAGCACCTCTACTGAAGTCAACCATCAGCCCCTACCAAAGCAGTGCAAGTAGCGTTCATGTACCGGTGAGGAACAAACTGGTTTAACTGGAGGCATTCCCATTCGCACCCAATCTTCCAGCCTGGCTTTTTGTTTGAAAAATACCCATGAGAAGTTGTGCTTGGGAGGAAGATGCTGTAAGTGACAGAGGAAACAGATGTATTTACCGGCTTTGCAGAAGGGACGCTGCAAGACTTATCCCAATGAAAGTCATGTTTGAATTAATGTCTCTGGGATAGACTCACCTTGTTCAGACTTAACCCCTGTTTCCTTCCTGTTCTTGCCTCTCTTGAATATTTTTAACCTACCACTTCAGAGCCATCCTGCTCGTACTCTTTCCTAGCCTCCTCCTGCCCTTCCTGCCCCCTACCAGCACGGGGGACATGGACACGTCTTCCAACCGGCATCTTCCACTGACTCCACCTTCTGCATTGCCATCCTGCAGCTCAGTTTAGGACAATTCCCCATGTTCATGAACAGCTTTGGCTTGCCAGTGATCAAGGATAACCCACTGCAGGTTTCTGACTGGGTCCAGATCAGCGTTGTGTGTGGATCCAGAGTGGGGAACCCTAAATGCTGTTTTTACAGCAGCAGTCGAGCTCAGCCTCCCGTGGGAGCTTCCCAGCCTGTCTAATTCCTCTCCTTTCTGAGAATGTGCTCAGCAAGAACTGGATGCTTGCTCTACCAGATCCTTTCCCTGTAGATTTGTTTTTGGGTGGTTTTTTTTTTCACTTTTTATAGGTGGGGAAAGTAAGCCGAGCGTGACTGGGGGCGAGCATGTGGTTAACAGAAGCGTCCACCATATTTTTTATGAAGACACCAGGTGCTTCTCTCTCTGAAAGTTTGTTCTGCATCCCCTAGATAGAGTATACTTTGTGCCCTGTGTCACTCATACCTTTCTAGCTGTGACAGTCTTCTCCTGCTTCACTGAGTAGAAAACCAAAACACAAGAAGTTGAGTCATCCCTAAGTAAACCTGATCTTACCCCTGAGAGTTACACTAGTGTAAGTCAGGGCTCGCTAGGCTCAAGTCAGCTCAGTTCTGCTGATGGAAAGCAGACATGTGAGGAACACCTCAGCCCCCAGCACTGACTAGTGCCAGGCATAGAGTAATTAAACCAATTTTGGCCTTAAGAATTGCTCCCCATCTCCCAGCTGAGCTGAGCTCCAGCCTGGCTTAGGACATTATTTTCTTTCCCCCCCAGCCCCCACCACATCCTCTGTGTTTTAGTACAGAGGCATTTTCTGCTAGATCCACTCGGATATGAACAGCACAAAAGAAGCAATAAGGAAACTCCTCCCTGTCCCTTTGCTCTAACCACTTCAGACGTGCTGCCAGCTTGCTGCAGGGTACAAATGATCGCAAACTTGGGGAGCTCCCTTACCTGGAGAGGCTTTGGCTCTGGTGGATCAGCAAACATCAGGGAGCAGATGCCCGTTTCAGCTCAGCAGCCCCGCTGCAAATTAGAGCTGCTCCAGAGTGCCTGTCCATGTGGTTGCTGTCGGTCTCCTCTTTGCAAGTCAGGTAGGCTGGTTATCTATTAAATAGGGAGAGAGTGCGGGCGTGCGCGAGAGAGGGTGAACACACAGAGGAAATCAGGCAGTTTCCTGTTTGTTTATCATGAACAAAAGCTTGTTTGGCTGGTCTGAATGTTGCTAGCAGGCTGGCTCCGCTGCTGCTGCGGGTGGTGCAGAGCTCAGCTCTTCCACTGGCATGAAAGGAAGGAGGAGTGAGGGAAAGTTTCCCAGGAAGAAACCCAAAACTTGCCCCAGTGGGCAGAGAGTTTTCACCGTGGCTTGTCGGGCTTCTGATGTGTGAAGGTGGCAACCAACCACTACTCTTCGGTCTCAAAAGGAACCTGCATCCTGACAGCAGAGAGGGTTGCAGTCTTCTTCATATTAGGCCCTTTTAGTCACCCCAGCAGATCTTACATGGCCCATTTCCAGCAGACCTTCACCCAAAACCTGGTATTGACATTGAGTTTTTGGGTTGTCTTCAGAGAAATACAACTGATGAGCCTCCTGCCATTCCTCTAACTGCTCTGGGGCCACAACGCTACAGGGCTTCAGATTAAAAACCTGCCAAGCTCTCACCAACACCAGGCCCTCCCATATGGATTCATCATATTCATGGGCTGGACCCAAGGTTTCCATGCTGATTTCTAATGCCAAGCTAAAGCAGCTTCCACCTCTGAAGTCACACCTGGACTTTTCTGTAGTTCCTGTCCTAGTAGTAAACCAGGGATGGCCTTTGGTGGCTGGAAAAGGGGGGGTGCTCAAAGGGCTGCAGAGAGACAGGGATTTACACCTTTCCATGTGCTGCCTTAGGTGAGAGGAGCTAAAACCTGGAGCTGGAGATGCTCAGAGTGAAATGAGCATCAGAGCTTGACCAGGCAGAGGGACTAAACCCTCCTACCCCTGCCTGCCCAAGTTGTACTGCCTGTCTTACAGCTCTCAAAGGTAGTGCCTTTTCTTCCTCACCTGGAGGCTATGCTATTGTGTTTGCCCTCATCCACATCCACTCCTTGCCTCCTCTCCCTAGGGCAGAGTGACACCCTCCTCCGCCCCCCGGCCTCTTCTGTCCCCCGTGGGAAGCTGAGGGACACCCTTGGGTCCCCACTGTCCTCTCGGCTGCAGAGAGCAGCAGTGCTGCTGCCATCTGGTGGGAGAGCAGCCTGGCTGCTGGCCACAGCTTCCTTCTGGAAAAGGTGACCTCTTCACAAGTGCCCTTCCTGGCCAACGCCGTCTGTCACCCTTAACAGCAAAGCTAGGGCCTCCCATTGCTCACCCACAAAACACCCCTCAGCCCCAGGGCTCGGGTGCTAAGTGTAACAATTGTTTGGAAAACTGAAAGATCCAGGAGTAACTGGAGCGAGTCAGCTTTGGGAAGGGAGAACCGGACAGAAGGGCATTTAATTGTGATTAGTGAGCACCCAGGCAGAAGTTTGGGGCTAAGCCTTTCCCTGGGCAAATTTTTGGGCCATATTAGCTGGGTTGCTTTCTCCAGCCCAGTATTACATCCAGCCTTGCTGGGGAAGCATTGGCTTTAGGCAGTCGTCTCTTTCTTCCAGAGAAAACCCATTTCAAATTAATTTGATGGGGGATTAAAATTTGTCAGATAAATTCATTTCTGAGTGTTTTATGCAGAGGTGGCAAAAAATGAAAAAAACCCACACCAAAGCCCAACTGACAGCAGAAGGCATTCCCCTCCCCAAAGCAGAAGTTTTAGCGTGGCTGCAGTCCCTAAAAGCAGCAGAAAGCCCCCACACCAGAGAACTGGTGTCACTGTCATTCCAGTGCAGGAAATTCTTCCATCAGACTTGTGCTGTTCATTTCAGGCAGCGGGAGCCCAGGCAGGACAGCCAGACCACAGGCTTTTCTGTTCCTAGAAACAAACCTGAGGTTTCTCCACCTCCCCTCAGGTGCCATCATCCAGCAGCCTCCCACCCCTCCTCATGGCTTACCTGGGGCTGGAGTGTCCCACCCGACGGCACCCGGTGGTCACGGACTGCTGTGCCCTAGCCAAGAGTTGCTCCTCTGAGCACAGTCACAAGACAGTCCTTCTCTTGCTCTAAGGATGAGGTGAAGGTGTAAGATGGGCTGTTTCTGGAGCACCTCCAGCACCTTTGTACATGAGAGTTGCAAAGAGCAGGCAGTCCTTGCGAGCAGCCCTGCCTTGCGGCTGGGAGCCAGCCCTGCAGCTGGGAGCCAGCCCTGCAGCTGGGAGCCAGCCCTGCAGCTGGGAGCCAGCCCTGCTGAGGCCAGCGGAGCAGCAGGTGACAGTCGAGGGACACCAGGCTGATGGCGTGGTTTAGGCAGGCTCTCTGGGAGGGCAGACCAGGGGCCACACAACACACAACTCCTCTCTCTGCCCTCGGTACAAAGCCACTTGCCTCGACCCTCTCTCTAATTTCTCCACCCCAGGGTGTGCTCTGCTTTCACGAGCAAGTTTTTGTTACTGGATTATTATAAGCAAGAAGGTCAGAAACGCCAAGCAGAGAGGGTGGGGATGCCTTGTTTGTTTGCACGGCCTGCCTTCATGTTACCCAAGCCTCCAGCTCTTTCTGCTGCCCCGACAAGTAAAGCACTGAGAGCTCACACCCTGCTAACACCTCCCAAAGGCTGCCAAGGACGGGCCAGCATTCTGGACAGTTTAGCCTTCAGCTGTTCTTAGTCCAGCCTTGGCCAGGAGCTCCAGGCCAGCCTGTCCCTGACTACACAATCTCGACTGCTTTTTGTTTTGGTTTTACATCAAGGAGCCTGTGAGCACCTGGGAATTTTGGCAGAGGATGCCAGGCAGTGTCTCAGAGCCGGGCAGCTCTCGGAGACAGCAAGCAGGCAGCTCTTTTCCTCACCCAGTATCCCTCTGCAGACTCAAAACACATCCTGGCTTTAGGGTCACTGGTCCTCCCTGGAGCCAGACACAGCTTGACATTCTGCATGGTCTACAAGGGTGAAGAGCAGCTATAAACACAGTATAAACAGGGGGTTCAGCTAGCACATACCGAGGCAGCTACAGATTCAAGAGCAGCTTTGAAGTCTGATGAGTTCATGGCAGGTTTAGGCATTAAGTGAGGCAGAGCAAGGGTAAAGGAGCAGTTAACAACCAGGGAACATTTGTAAAAAGAATTACACCCAAAAGCAAAGGAAACAGTGATTAATCGGACCCGGGGGCCACTGTTAGAGCCTCAGACACCTCCTCCAGAGAGGCTAACAGCAAAAGCAGCAGGAAACACTCCACACTCCACTGAAAACACAGAGCTGGAGGGAGAAGTAATGCAGAGCCACAGAAGCCAAGGCGGGATTTCGGATACGCTGTTTTGAGCCCAACACCTGGTGCATGAAACTAACGGAGAGAAACACAGGAAACACTAAGGGGGCTTTAAAAGGAGCCTTGGGAGAAAAGTGGAAGCTTCCTTACGAGTGTCTGAAGTGGTAAACCAGAAGAATAAAGAACAAGAGCACTGGAGGGGGAAAGAGGTCTGGAAGTTATTTGGGAGTTATGGACCCGACTGCTCAGCTGCTTAAAATATTTTGCAAGCTCAGGCACCTCATCACTTGGAGAGCGTACCCTGCCCAGCAGAAAGAGCAGGCAAGTTGTTCCATTTTGCCAGAGGCGATGATGAAACGAGCCCACTGTTCACAGAAGCCTTCCCAAGGGTTCAATGTCCTCAGGGTAGCGCTGACACCCAGCTAAGGCGGGTAATGGTGTGCCAGGCCAGTTCCATGCCTTCTGACAGACCTGAGGTTCACTGTAGACTGTACCTGGTACAATATATCCCCGGTTTCTCTCCAACAGCAGCGTTGCATCAAAAGAGCACCCTGGGGAATGTACATACATGTAATAAAAGGCAGCCTGAAACAAGGGAAAGCAATTAAAAGCCCTCACAATAACCTCAAGGTGCTCTCAGCCTTATTTTGTTGCAGAAATTCAGCCTAAGAATCATATTTTGACCTTTGAGGTTGTCAGGAGCAAGCCCCATTTGCCTGTGCTAAGTGACTTTTATCTGAATAATAATCCAGCACCAGCAAAAGGGGTCTTGTTCCACTGATCCAACCTTCATTCTTCTGAGATATTAAAAAAAAAACCACAACCCAACAACAAAACAAAACACCCCACACTACTACACTTGGGACCGTGACATTTATTGAAGGCTGGTTACACAATCTCACCCATCACATCCTCCTCACGATTCAGTTTCCCTAAATAAAAAGAGCATTGATGCAACAGAGAATTCTGCCCACCTCCGACTGCCTGAGCCACGGAGCACCGAGTCATCTCCACTGTGTCTCAGGTGCCATCTGGAATAGGCCACCTGCCACTTTTACTGACCTTGGTGTGAAAGAAGGGCAAGCAGCAGCAAACAGATCGGTTTGCAGCAGCAGGGGAGAAGCGGAGATGTCCCCATGTACGTGAGAAGTATTTCCTGCAGAGGAAGGATCTTCTCCTCCGTGCCTGAAATCCATCCACTACACACAGCAAACCTCTGCGATTCTCACCCCCGGCCACGATCCACTCGATCTGTGCCTCCAGCTATCAGTGCTAGGCTTCACTCACGCAGGCACAGCAGAGCCACTGTCCTCCTCTTCCTCCCAGCTGACACCTGAAGAGTCTGGCTGGACTGATGAGCGAGCCCCGAGCGTCCCTGTTCCGTAGTCCAGGACCTGTGAGTCTGTAACGACCCTGGCTCAGCCAGCCTAAAGGCACTGAAGCATCGCTGTGACACCATTTCGAGACAGCGCTCTCCTGGGTCAGGGAGTCACCTGGGCTACCTGTTTGTCCCAGGAGTGAACAGATGAAAACTCTGCTCCTGTTGCTCAAACTGCCTGGAAAGGGGCAATTCTCAAACTTAGCTTAATGATCAGTGGGGCCGCTCCTCTGACCGTACGTGGGAGGAGTGCAGGTTTGTTGTCAAGAGCGTTCAGTTTTATTTGATTAAGATTTCAAAAGGGGCTGAATTTTAATTTCCTCTGCTTTTACCAATGAGGAAATTGCAAAGATTCTTTTGAGAAGGGCTGATCTGGTAGGTAGAGGCGATCAAGGCTAGCTAGCTATGGCTGCAGAGCCAGGTTCACTGGGGGAGCTGGAGGAGCACGGACTGTCCGGAGGGCAGGTAGGTGATGTTGCGGGACCGTGAGAGCTGATACGCGATGTCTTCAGCCGCCTCCAGCTTGCGCAGCTCAATCAGGCCGTCTCCTGCGGTGGCCAGCGAGTTGGCAATCAGCTCGGCCGCTTTCGAGTCTCCCTCGGCAGAGATGACGGCCGCTTTCTTCTGCTGCTCAGCCTGAAAACACAGAGATGAGAAGGGGAATAAGCAGCAGAAAACAAGAGCAAAAGAGAAGGAAGGTGCTGTTGTCACGTTTAAAACACAACTTCACCACCCTACTACTGTCCTTTTCCCCAGCAGGAGAGCTAAGAGAGAAGGTGACTTGATTTTTAAAGCTGTAATCCCTTTAGACTGTTTTTCTGCCTGTGGTGGGAAAAAAAAAAGGCTGAAAAACCATCTTGAAATTGCTTTATCAGCCTTAACCTCATGAAACATTAACCCACCGGAGGGTGCTCCGGGTGGAAAACTGTCTATGAAAGATTTGAGGACCTCAGTGGAGTTAAAACCAGGTCAGATAAACACTTGTAGTGTTTAAACACCCTGGCTGATTACATGCATCTTACTGCATCCACTGGATTAAGCTGGGGTGTAGCTGCAGGTTCTTGCAATCTCAGCAGGCGAACACTCTCGGCTGAACAGGGGTATTTTAACACCAAATTATTTCTGTGGATGCTCAGGGAGACCCAGGGTTGATCTGAGACTGCCTGAGGCCCTGAGTGACACTCCTCGGACACAGGCCCCCGTGCCCACGCTATCAGCCACCACGGGAAGCTGCAGCCACCCTCTCGAGATTCCCAAACAGCGGCATTGCTTGGGCTGTAAATCTCAGTCCTGAGCCCCATTTCTAACTGACACCATCTCCTGGCTCTTCCTTCCTCCTCTTCCTCCTCCTCCACGCAGACATTTCTGTTCAGTGCTCCAGTAAGACTGTGACACCGTACTACAAGGAAAAAAGACCCACAAACCCAACCCTTAGGCTTTATCTATCCAACAATCACGTGCCAGAGCTAGGAACCATGTCACCACTATGACCCTAAGTGACTCTGTCATTCAACCTGCCCAGTCCTCTGGACAGGCGAGTGACATCTTTGCTGCAAGCCAGAGTGGGAAGAAGACACCAGGAATCCTTTCCAAGTTTCTCAGAAGGACAAGGTACCTTTTCCACGATGAATCTGGCTCTCTCTGCTTCTTGCTGGGCTACTTGCTTCATTTCCACCGCCTCTGTGAACTCCTTGCCAAAGGTCAGATGGGTCTGCAGGGCAGAAATCAAGCAAAGGTCACCACGCTGACAGTTCCCAGTGGCACCACTGCGACCTACGCAGCTCCCCCAGGAGACAGCCCGCCTCTGTCCGGTAAACTGGAGTGGAGATGGAAAGCCAGTATCCCTAAAAGAACAGAAACCCAGACGAGCAGGCCTCCCCATCCAGTTATGGAGTCTCAAAGGAGACACCACAAATGCAGCTCCAGACCAGTACCACCAGTACCTTCAGAGACACACCACGCTCTCCTGCTGCCACTGCTTGCTCAGGCACTTGGCAGAGGGAGCTCTGCTTGCCCAGTGCTCCCCTCCCACCTTACACCTTTCCTGCCCCAGTATGCACTGGTCAACTCCTGGGCTGTGTGGGCAGCTGCAGGCTCCTGGGCTGAGACTGGGGAAACGGGAATCTCCTTCAGTGGGGCGCTCAGTGGGAACCACCAGATACAAAGAGTCAAACCCTCACATTCTGCAGAAACAAAGTCACCTCCCTGCAAAGGCTTCCTCTGTGTTCAAAACCAAATCCAGGGGCTGCTTTCCCTTTCCTCTAAGCAGGCTTTTGAGGGAAGTCCCAGAAGAGGAGTGGGGAGAGGGGTACACACAAGCCAGGTTCCAACAGATTTCATTTACAAAGCTTACAGGGAGACAGGAGAGGGAGGAGGGGAGAGCTCCCTCTTAGAAGGTGACACAGGAGAAAACCTAATGCTTTATAGAACAAAAAGGCTACCACCAAAAGGACGTTGTAACAACTCCTCACACCTAGCATTTTCTCCCTGTAAGTTGGGGTGCCTGTGGAACAACGGGCTTCCCTAAAGCAACGTGCAGCCTGACCCACCACCACAGAAGCATCTGCTCTTCATTTTAACCACAAAAACCCTGGAACAGTGGAGCCTGTTGAAACGTCAGGGCAGTGGAGCCTTCAAGGGCTTGCTCAAGGTCACTGAAGGCCAGTGACGAAGCCAGATGTACTGACTTGAGCTGCAGTCACTCCATCACGTGCAACTGCAGCCACACAAACGTAGTCCACGTGTCCAAACCTCCAGCCTACCCTTCTCTGGCCTCCCCTCACCGAGTCTCTTCTCCACTGCTCTTATTTGGGCACCCTCCAAAGAGGGAAACGGAAAGAGGAGAACTCTTTACCAAGGACACGTCATCCAGAATGAGCCCGAAGGTTGCTGCTCTCTCCGTGAGGTCTTCGCTCACTTGCCTCGAGACCAGCTCTCTCTGAGTGATCAGTTCTCCAGCATCAAAGCGAGCCTGGAATTGGGATGGACACCAGTAAGAAGACAGCTCTGTGAAGTGTTGGATCCCCCATGCCCGAGCCCCAGCGTTAACCCAGTTCTCCCAGAGCCAGCAAACACCGAGCTGCCCAGGCACGTTAAGCAAGAGAAAGACTTAATGACTGTGAATTTAATTATGCTGGAGGGGAGATTGTCCAGTTGAACATTTAACATGAAAGCTGGACTAAAGCTGGGTAGTGATTACCAGGCAGTTCCCAAGGTGCCTCCACACCCAGAGATCTTTGCTGAGCTGGAATCTAAGAACAGAGGAGATGAGACAATCCCAGTCTCCTGACTGCGACTCCCAGCCCGAGGAGCAGAGAATGAAGAAACCTCTTTCCATCTACAGATCATCTGAGGTGATTCAAGTCATAACGACCGAGGCACAAACAATTAATGGAGCTACAATTAATTTGTCTGGATGCCCCATGAGAGCCTGGGGGCTGGAAAGAGAAGCCTTAGTCTGGAGCACGACATACTCCACGCTCCAACGGGTCCCTCGCTGCTAAAAGGAGGAAAGACAGACGACAGGCAGAGCCCAGCAGCTCCCATGCTCTCCTTACCACAACAGACTTGAGGATTTCGGTTGTGATTGAGGGCAGGACACGCTCATCGTAGTCCTCTCCAATACTGGTGAAAATCCGCGGTAACTGGGCGGTCACTGGTCTAAACAGGATTCGCAACGTGATGTTCACGTTCTGTAGATCTGTAGGAAGAGTCACGAGTTTTAGTGGCAAAGCAGAGGGAGAGGAGACATCCTCAAGCTGTTCCTCTCCAGGCCAACTAAAGGAGAAGTAGTAAACATTCCAGACTTCTTTCTCCCAGCAGAAAAGAGTTCTTTTTACTGCTCCTTTCACTGCAGGATCCAAATCCCCCTGACAGGTAAGATTCAAACCCGGGTTCGTTTGCCATGCAGGAAATTACCTGCCCTCCCGTAAGGGCAGAGATTTGACACTGAAAGGGACGACTCACAGGACTGAAGGGAGGGTCCCTCAACCAAAACCACAGAACAAAACCGTTCCTGACTCTCTGCCAAACTGGATTCGAGACACCTGGGATCTCCAGGAGGAAAATAAATCACCCTGGGGCTGCAGGGTCCGAGCACTCACCTTTGCTGCCAGTGATGACAGGAATGTTGCGGGGGCGAGAGCGGCAGTCGAAGATGATGGGTTTTTGCACCCAGGGGATGAGGAAGTGGGTACCTTCTCCTACCACCACGTCCTGGACCCCACGGAACCGGTCGAAGATGACGGCTCTGTGGCCCGCATCAACTGGAGACGAAAATGGCAGGTCAAGCCCTGTCACCACGTGTCATAGACTCATAGAATCATTCAGGTTGGAAGAGACCCCTGGGATCATCAAGTCCAACCATCAGCCCCACTCTGCAAAGTTCTCCCCTACACCAGATCCCTCAACACCACATCTCATCCACTCTGAAACACAGTCAGGGATGGGGACTCCACCACCTCCCTGGGCAGCTGATTCCACTGACTGACCACTCTCTCTGGGAAAAACCTTTTCCTCATGTCCAGCCTAACCCTCCCCTGCTGCAGCTTGCAGCCATTCCCTCTCCTCCTATCGCTCATTGCCCGTGAGAAGAGACCAGCACCAACCTCTCTGCAATGGCCTTTCAAGCAGTTGTAGAGAGGGATGAGGTCTCCCCTCAGCCTCCTCTTCCTCAAACTAAACAACCCCAACTCCCTCAATCGATCCTCATAACCCTTATTCTCCAGGCCCTTCCCCAGCTCCGTGTCCCTCCTCTGCACTCGCTCCAGCCCCTCCAGATCTCTCTTGTGCTGAGGTGCCCAGAACTGGACACCAGACTCAAGGGGTGGCCTCCCCAGTGCTGAGCACAGGGGGACAATCCCCTCCCTACTGCTGCTGGTCACACTATTCTTTATGCAAGCCAGGATGCCCTTGGCCTTCTTGGCCACCTGGGCACACTGCTGGCTCATGGTCAGCCGCCTGTTGACCAGCACCCCCCATACCTGCATGTCACCAAAACCCCCTCCCCGCCTCTATGGGGGACAGATAAAGCCTTTTGCTACAGGAGGCTGGTGAAATTCATTATAGATCTTGAGCAACGAGGCCAAGAGGAGACCCAGTTGTGACTCCCAGCCTCCCAGTCTGCTCACAAGGGCAGCACACGTGGTATAAACCAGCCCAGCCAGGCTTCGTGTCCAGCCTCCCCTCATGCCGTCAGCAATAAAAAAAGGCATGAAGCAGCCACGGTACCGCTGCAAAACCCCCACCAGACACAAACCGACATGGAAGCGCTCGGCTTCTCCCACTCACCGTTGTAGAGAGCAGAATTGACAACTCCACCTGCCACGGCCAACCCCAGGCCCAGCTTCCCGAGGCTCTCAAACACCTTCGCGGCCATTTCACACCTCCGGTTCCAGCCCCTTTACAAAGCCCCTGCTGCAAACCCCCCCACACACACCCAGACGGTTAAAACTGTGTGAAGGTGGAAGGCTGGGGGCTCCCGTGAGCGGGCACCCAGGGAGCTGAGGACGATCCCCACCCCCCTCCCCAAAACACCCGACCTGCAGTGGGGCCACCCGCCCC
>VZTM01025978.1:6435-17923 GCA_013400555.1 Jacana jacana | reverse complement strand
GCTCCTTATGGAGTAAGGTAATTGACCTACAGTCATATTCTCAAGGGAACAAAATATCTAGGTCCCTGCTCCAGACGGGGAACGCAGCCCCCTCGCCCCCCCCCGCCCCCCCCCCCCCCCCCCCCCTCCTCCCGGGGCTCGGAGCAGGTGACCCCCCCCCACACACACACAGGCCCAGGCCGCCTGCCCCTACCGTCCCGTCTCCGGATCACAGCTCACCCCAGCCCCCGGCTCTCCCACCGCTACAGGCCCCTCCGCACCCTGAACCCGCTCCCGGCCAGGCCTCCCCCTCTCCGCTCCCCACTAGGCCTCTCGTCCCCAGGATAAGCGCCCCATGGGCCAAGGCTCTGCTCCCGCCCGCAGGCCACAGCTTGGCCCCTTTCCGGCCCCGGAACCCACCGCGCCCTCCCGGTTCCAGGTCCCCGGCCACGGCTCCCTTCCCACAGCGCCCCTGACCTCCACATGAATCCGCGCCCGCTCGCCCCAACGCGCCTGCGCGCCCCCCTAAGACGCCCGCTCCCCATTGGCCCCATGCCCCTCCCGTGGCATTCTGGGATCTGTAGTTCTGCACATCCGTTCCCGCTGCCCGGTGGCTCACGACTCCCGGCGAGCCCCGCGGTGGCCAGCTGGCTGAGTAAGGCCGATTTCTATTGGCTACGAGTTCTTCCGCTACCCGCAAGGCCCTACTGGGAGTTGTAGTCCTAGTGGCGGAAAGACACGTGTGGGCTGCCCCGGGTCGGGGCGCGGCTTTGCGAGGTCTAGAGGTGCAGCCTGGAGGCCAGGGACGGTGTTGCCACCCGGGTCTGGAACGGGTCTGGAAGCGGCCTTTCCCGCCTGGGAAGGGGGCGGCGGGCCCGAGGCATTTGAGGGGAGGCGCAAGGACAGCGGCAGGTCAGTGCGCTTGGGAGAAGCGGTGGCGATGCCAAGGAGAGTCCCCCCCCGCAAAGGCGTCCGGCCAGATCCCCGCCTGCCCGCGACACTGTCCCTGGAGCAGGGAGCTTCCTCCCCTTCGGCGTGAGAAACCAGACAGCCCCCGGGGCAGCCCGTCCCCAATCCCCGCCACTGCGCACAAAGGCCCCTTATTGCCCGCCCCGCTCGCCCAGCCACCCCACGAGCAGGGGGAGCCGGTGCCGCTAGAGGGAAGCAGCGCTCTCCCATCGGCTCAAGGAATCCTGAGGAAAAGGGGAAAAAAAAAAAACAAAAGAGAGGGAACAAAATCCCAAACCTCTGCCCCGAGAGAGTCCAGAGAAGTCGCCTTCCCTCACCCCCGGGGAAGCCCCGTCCCGTCTCCGCCGCGTATCCTTCGTGGTGGCTTTTCCCTCTGAGGGGACACCACTGGGCACAGGGCCCAGGCCACGTTCCCGACAGCATCTCGGGGTGAAAATTATGCTGAATCCCCTCCTGTAGGGCCCAGCAGGTCCCAGGAGCAATCAGGGAGCACTGTGTCCCCTCGCAAGCTTGGAGGTTCCCTTTTATGCCTGCCCTGCTCTGGGTGGGGAAACTGAGGCACAGAGCTGCTCGCACCCCAGCCACAGAGGTTCCTATGCCACAGTCTCCTGGCTGCCTGTGCTGCCCTCTTGAGTGGGGTGACAGACAGGGGCCCTAAAAGTGAGGGCAGGTCCCAGCTGACTCCCCCAAGGTCCAGCTCTTGCCTGCATGTGCCTTTGACCCCATGTGTGCAGCTCCTGCCTGGGAAGGTCACCCCCTTCTGGGTCCCCTGTGGCATCCCCGGGTCCCCAGCACAGCTGTGCAGACAGATGTGCTGTGGAAGCCCCATCCTGTGTCTGGCAATGCTCCTTCTTAGTCTACAAAAGCTCTTTTGTGCCTCAGCAGCTCTGGGAAGCGGATGCTGAAGAGGAACAGGATGAGATGAAGGTGTTCGATGGTGGCCAGACCTGTCAAGGACCCCCTCCCCTGGAGCCCAGTTGAGATTGGGGTGCTCCAGGGAGCCTCGACCTGCAGCAAGTGTGAAGGGTAAAGCTGAATTTCGGGTGCTCATGTGCCTGCTCTTGCTCCCGTGGCTCCCTCCGGGTACAAAGCCCAGGAGCATCCACCTCCGTCCCCACATCCAGGATGAGTCCCCGTGGCCCAGTATGTCCCAGTCCATCCCCCACCAGCTGTTGGGCTGTCCCCTGAGGATGACTTTGACCCGGGAGGCTTCTATCTACTTGCATCTAATTCAATAACAACATCCCAATAGGTGACAAAGCCATGGCTAGAAACACCAGGAGATTTATCCCCTTTTGACATGAGATTCATGCAGGGCACGATTCAGTCATTAAACTCGAGGTTTTTGGAGCTGGGGGTCGGGGTTTTGCATCCCACCCCCTCCCAACCCTTACACCCTGCCCCCCTCAGGCCTGGGGCTCCATCCTGCACTTTGCTGGTGTTGTGGGAGCGTTTGCTGCTGGGTTTGTGCAGCCCCTTTCCTTTCCCTCCCTAAAATGAGTGGTTCCCCCTTCATGGAAAAAGAAAACAAGACAAAAAGGCTCATGGCAATAGGGATTTTTGGTCCAGGTCCCAGGTTTTAGGGTGAGAACCCCAGGAGCCGCCGGGTTGGAGCCAGTGGCACCCTCGTGGCAAAACCAGAGGAAAATGGGTCCTTTGTGCAAGGAATATCTGGCGAGTGATTCAGCCAGGGCTGACGCCGGTGACACAGGCTGACGTGCTGCTTGGTGGCATGGAGGGACCTGACATGTCTCCTCACCACCCGCCAAGACTGTCCCTGGCTTTGTGGGCTGGGGGACGTGGCACAAAGCCTCGGTGGCTGGTGCCTCGTTGGGTTTGGGATGGGCGGTGAGGGGCTGAGCAGCCCCAAGACAGCCAGGAGCATCCTTGTGCCCTGTGGAATGAGGCAAACACGGCTGTGGAGGTGCACCCTGAAACAGCCCCGGGCTGGGACCCCGCTATCGGGCGACGGCAACGAGCTGCATCCTTTCGCTTGAGTCTTTTAACCAGGCTGCCGCCGTCTGCCGCGTTTCGGGGGGACATTCCGCCATGGGGCAAAGAAACAGCCGCTTCAAGAAGTGGCTCATTGTCCTCGGGCAGCGCGGCCAAGGGCCGGGCAGCCTGGCCCAGCTCCGGCCACCGCGGCAATGGAACAAAAAGCCTCCTCTTCTCCAGCCCTCAGCAATCGGGCGTCCCCGGCCGGCGCTGCCCCTGAAAAATTCATGGCATGAAGTTTGCAAACTGCGGAGAATCCCAGCGCTCGGCGGGCAGTGACCCCGGGGAGGGGGGGGGAACGCGGGGCCATGAAGGCGGGCGTTGATCTGCAGGGACGTAGCAGCAGCAGAGCCACCCGAGGGGGAGAACGGCAGAAACGAAGTTTTCTGACCCAAACCGGGGGTTTGCTTCACACGTGGTGGGATGGGGCTGACGCTGCTGCCCCCGTTCCCACCCGCCTGGCCCCCCACAGGGGTCCCAGTCTGAGCCCCAGCAGCTCCAGCCCCAGGCCCGGCACGTAACCCAGTTAGTCTCAATAAGCATTTAAATCAAATTAGTTAAACGACATTAAACCCCTGCGAGGACACGGTTCAGAGTGGAAACGGCCTTAATGTGATTTCAGCTGACTTCCCTGCCACGATTTGCAAGTCAGAGAAATCGAATTAGGGCTGTTTTCATTCTGAACTCTGTCCACACAGGCCCGTAATGCAGTTTAATTAATCTACTTTAAAGTTGAGCCTGTCTTTCATTCGGGCAACTTCACCAGACTCACCCCAGAGAAGCAGATCCTCCCCCCGAGGTGGGTGGCGGGGCTGGGATGGGACCCTGAGGCTCAGCTGTGGGTTTGAGGCCTGAAAATCCTGGTGGGTTTAGAGAAACCTGGGATTATCCCTAATCCCATCAGGGAATAATTTGGGACCGAGCTCCAAACAGCAGCGAAATTCAGCTGCCTGCACTGGGGTCCCCAGTGAGCCCGAGCATCCCAGCTCTCTGCCCCCCGGGGTGCCAGCAGTGCCACAGGCACTGGGACCAGGGTTTTTCGACTCTCCTCGATGGTTATCACGGCTTAACAAAGTTTCCTCCTTGGTGGAAGCCAGCAGGCAGCTGAAACCGGCTGCATTAAGCCCCACGCCGCTCCCGGGAAGGCTGTAATGGCTGGTAATTGCTGGCCAGCAGCTCCAAGGAGGCTGGGACTGGGCCAGGGAAGACTGCACTCTCCCCCAAAGCCCACAGCCCCTTTATCTTCCCCGCATCCTCCAGCTGTTCCCCATCCCCATCCTCTCTGTTTTCCACCAAATTTGGGCTCCTCTGGGTCTCTGGCACCAAAACAGGACCCTGTGGGGGTACCTCATACACTGCAAGGGGGGGGTCTCTCCCCTCCTCCCAACCCCCATTCCCTCTGCAAAGGTAAAATGGCATCTCCATAAAGGATCTCCAATTAAAAGGGAGTTAATGACTTAATGAATCATAACAAAATCCGCTTGCATTAGCACGTGAACCGCTGACCCTCTCTGGTTGTGGCTACCAGCGTTTTAATTGCATACCTCTATAGTTCCTTCCCAGCAAATTGGCTGCTCATTAAGTGTGTTGGGGAAGGGAGGGTGGGGGCAAGTGGGGCTCTGGAAGGTGTGTGGGAGGGGCAAGTAAAGCCCAGTCTGGAGAAGGTGAGCCCACCCTGTGCCCCCTCCCACTCCAGCACTGACCTGAATCCTGAGCCCCAGCACACCAAGAAACCACCCTGTCGGCCCCAGCTTATTTCTCCCAACGAGGAGGATTTGCAGAAAATTAAGACTTCAATTAAATCAGAGCCTACATTAATTAAGAATTTTGGGGTGCCAGGAGCTGTACAAATCCCTGAACGAAGTCTGCGTGCTGCTGCAGCATCCGCAGCACCCCACCACCATCACCTTCTAGCCCCCCCAGAGCAGCCAGGAGGGCTAATGGGGCTGGACTCACCTCCTCATTAACCACTCATTAAATCTCCATCACCTGATGGGGAGAAGCTTCAGGATGGGCTTTCCCCTGCCCATGGTGGGGCTGTGCTCACCCAGGGACACCTATCCTGAGCCACAAGAGCATCTTCTAACGAGCACCTTCTCACCCCCCTGGCTTTGGAAGGGATGGTCCCACAGACACCAGAATAGCACCCAGTCCACCCTGGGCTCTGTCTGACGTTCTGCTCCCCCCTCTCCTTTCTGGCATGGTCATCCCTTCCATGCTCCTCCACAGCTCCCCAACACCACCCTGCTGTACCCACCCGAAAGGCAGCAGAGCCCATGGGTGCTCAGGGGGCCGGGCCCACCCATGCCAGGCCAGGACCGTGTCTCCACACTACCATTGATGGTGGATTTATGGCTGGCTACTCCCCAGCTCCGCTCCCCCCAGGTCCAGGGGCTCTGAGGGCATCTTCACCCAAGCTGGTGTGACACACCAATCGCTGGAAGGAACTGGTCCCACGATGGGATGGGAGGACAAAGTTGTGACACAGCCCCAAAATGGGGGGTTCACCCTGGGCTGGCAGAGTCTGGGGGCCCAGGGAGTCCTGAGACCCCTGTGAGGCTGGTGGGAACTGCTTTGCTGGGGGGGACACACAGCAGTTCTGGGCCACTGTCACGTTCTGCTGGAAGGGCAGGGACAGTCCCCAGCTCATCTCTAGGAAAAAAATAAGGGCAAGCTTGACAGTTTTGGGGGTGACATGACCAGGATTTGGTGGGGTGTCCACTGTGGGGGTGTCCACAGAGAGGAAAAACCCTCCCGGTGGTTTTTGCGTGACTCGGAGCAAGGTGGGTGCTGGGTCTGGGGGGATATGGCTGGTGCATCCTGGTGGTCCCCAACTGAGATCACCATGTCCCACCAGCCCCACCACTGCCCCCGGGGCTGGGCTGGGCTGGGCTCAGTGCGCGCCAGCCACATACTGCACTGGGACAAATCCTGCCCCCTCCTGCTGCAGCAGGGACAAGAGCACTTCAGTCTCACCTGGGCACCAGCCCCACGGCCCTGCACCCCTTCCACCCCTGGGGGGGCTGCAGTGCCCCCCATCCTGCTGGGAACAGCCAGGCTGAGCATCCTGGACCTGCTGCCCGGGTGGTTGTTTCCAGGGGAACTACGAGGGGGTCAAGGGGAGGTCTGGGATGTTTTAGTCTTTCTATAATGTCTTTAATTGCTCATTTATTTAGTGCAATTAGTCCCAGGTGCTTGCTCTTGTCTGTGTGACCCTGGTGGATGCCCCTCCAGCCCAGCCAGGCTATTCTGGAGCTGCTGGATCGATTTGCTCCCAGTGAAGGTTGCTGAATCCCCCTTCTCACCACCGAGCTGGGCTGTGGTGGTGTCCCTTACCCATCACCTTGTCCCCATGGTCACCCTGGCGCTACCAGGGTTAGCTCACCCCCCCACCCCATGCCAGGAGGGATGTACCCCTCCCTGTACAGGAAGGATGGGGTGGGGGGATGCTGTGCTGCAGCCCCCCCCGCAACATGTGCACCCGGTGAGGGGAACCCCCACCTGGAGAAGTGGAACCCCCACCCAGAGAAGCGTTACCAGCCACAGCATCCTCACCCCAGCCAAGACTGGGCTCAGCCCCCAATAGGCAGGAGCCACCTCTGGAGCAGTTCCATGGACCCCCCCCCCTTCTCCCCATCTCAGAGGAGGCAGGAACGTGGTCAGAGCTGCCTGGGGGCAGTGTGGGGGGGGAACAATCCGGTGCTTTGTGGATGCTGTGGTGAAAAGAACCCACCCCAAAACGCTGGTGAGGTCAAGCAGCCCCAGGCTGCCTTTTGTCCTGCAGGCAGAGCGCTTTGGGGGGTGGGGGGGGACACAAACCACAGGAGCCCTTGCCTGTGAGTCAGGGCAGGAGGGGGGGTTGCAGGCATCAGGGGGGTTCACCCAGCCCCTGTTCTTTGCCCCATGGCACAACTTGCCCCACTGCTGACTTTAGCAGCCCACAGGGAGAGGGTTGGCAGCCGCCACAGCCCCCAGCCAAGTGCCCCATCGCCTCCAGCCTTTAACTCCTCCGGCTTCTAAAAGGCCGGGGGCTTTCTCTGCCAAATGCATCTCCATCGCTCCCCAGGTATTACTTCCCCCATGGCTCTCTCCCAGCTTTTTCATTCCCTGGCACTGGTAACAACCGGGAGCTCTTTGAGATTAAACCTTTTTGCTGCCGATTTCTCTATACACCCAAATTTCAGTGCACTTTAATTGCCTGCCAATTGATTCCCCAAATTCCCCACTGACAGCACGTAATGTCTTAATTCGTGGATACTGGGAAAGAGGCAGCTCTGGGGCTGGAAGAATCCATCCTTAACTCAGCTGTGCTCAGACGGGTCGCAGAACAGGGCAGAAAAGATGCTGAGAAAGGCGGTTCTTTATGAGCAGGGGGTGGAGGGGCTCTGCTGGGGCAGCCCCCGGGGCTCAGCCCCGCAGACGAGACCCCAGACCCGGCAGCAAAGTTCACGTTGACCAAAAGCTGCTACAGAAACATCCCCGAAGTCGGGAGGGCAAAGATCCTGCCCTGTGGGGAATATGATGAACTCGAGTGGACTTGGGGGCGCTCTGGGGTAGGCAACGTGTTGCCCCCCCCCCCCTTCTCCAGTTCTCCTGGTGCACTTGTCTCATGGGATAACTCCTTTTTGTCCCCAAATCCAGCTGTCCACGGCGAGGCCACATCCTCAGCCCCTCCTTTGCAGAGCTGCAAAACTGCCCCAAGCAAGGCATGGGGGGGATGCATGAGGGGGTGCCCCCAGCCTCTTCCCCCCCCCCGCCAGCATCCCTGCCCCAGGCGATCCGGGGAAGCCTGGGCCAGCAGCGAGCAGAAATAATGAGTCCGACCACAAAACGGAGATGAAAAAACACTTGGGCTAATGGCTGCCCATGGAGGGGGCTTTGAAGTTTATTGAAGCCAGACCTTTGGGGGCCGCGCGGGTCCCGGGGGTGGGAGCGGGAGGGGTGGATGGGGTCGGGGGTGGGGAGGAGGCTCAGCCCTAGGGAAAGCCTGGATTCATCCGGAGACAGTGGCTGGACACCCCATCCCTGCTGGGGTCAGCCCTCGCCACCGCGGCACGGGAGGTTGTGACAGTGGGGACACGGCCCCTTCCTCGCCCCGTCGTGACCAAGGAGGGGGTCTCCGCAGCACCAGGACGGGGTGGGTGCTCCAGAGGGTACCCCAGCTTGGCACACTGCCGTGCCACCTCCAGCAGAGGCGTTTTGGGGAGCAGCGCCTCCACCCCGCCCCAGACCCCTGCCGGGGTGGGAGCCGGGGGGCTCTGGTCCCGGCTTGGGTTTATTGCCGGGCTCTGCTCCGGCCCTGCATTAGGGATGGAGCTCAGTTTTCAAACTGCCGCTAATTGAGCAATCAGGCAGAGCTAACGAGAAGGGCTGGGGGCGGTTCAGGGTGGGGTGGGGGGGCGCGGAGCCCTCAACTTGCATAGCCAAGTCCGTGGGACCAGGCAGCCGCTCCCAGCGCCGGTCATTGATCTGCAGGAGCAAGGCTGAGGGCGGGGGGAATAGCAAAAGAGAAAATCTCTTTTTCCTGCTGGGATGAAGGATGAGAGGCCCTCGAAGGTGCTGCAGCCGGAGGGGGGGAGTACAGAAAACCCCATCCCAAGGAGCCTGCATGAAGCTGGGACACAGCTCCTGCCTCCCGCTCCCAGCTCTTCCTCACCTCCCCTGCAGCGAAGGGGAAATCCTTAGATCATTTAATTCAATTAAGCCTTGTGGTCGCTGCCAGCTAAATAGATGGATCGCAAGGACCTCTCCTCTCCCCTGTCCTAAAGCTGATCCTTCATTAAAGCACTTCCCCAGGTCCAGCTGGAGGGAGGCTGAGGCTGCTGGAGAAGGGCTGGGGGGGATGTTGAACATCCAGAAAGTTGGGTCCGGGGTGTGTGTGTGAGATACCTACCTGCCCAAAGGTATTATTAGGGGTTATTACTGTCCCTGCATCACCTGGGACGTGGACCATCATGTCCATCACAGATGGTTCATATGGTGGCCCCAACCCTGGCACAAGCAGCCCCTGGGGGTGAACTTCTCCCCCGTCTCAAAACCCCCTCACTCATCCCACCCCATCATTCACCAGGATGTGGCTTGGGGCTTTGGGGGCTCTGGTAGGTCCTTGCAGGAGATAGGAGAAGCTCAGGGACTTTCTATTTTTTATTCTATCCATTGCAAACAAAGCAGGCAGGCACCTTGCTTGCCCCACTCCCGGGAGGACTCAGCTGGAGGAACCCATTTGTGCTCCATGGTTTCTTTCCAAACTCAGTGAGAGCAACCAGGGACCTCCAGAGCAAAACAACCTCTGGGGGCAGAGCCACAGAGCTGGTCCTCATGAGACCACCACATCCTGCAACTCCCCGAGGGTCAGTGCCCTGCACCATCAATAAAGATGCTTTGATAGGAAACCCAAGCACCTTTTTGGTGAAAACAAGTGTGGAAGGAGCCTTTCAGGAAGCCCTTTGCTCCAGGGAAACCACTTGTGGGTCCAAGGCTCAAATGCCCCAAGCTCTTCCAAGGGTTTTGCCATTGGTCCTACAGCAAAGGGCAGGCTTTGGGCATCCCACACACCCTGGAAAATCCTGGCTGAGGGACACAAGTGAAGTTGGGTGTGTGCAAAGGTATAAATCCTCCTCCCGAGCTGCCCTGAGCTGCTGTCTGCTTTAAGATCCCTCAGCAAGGGATGGACATGCCTCTTTCTTCCTGGGCAATGATTCAGCCCATCTGAGATATAAATTGTCCCTGGAAGATTCCTGTCCTTCTCCATTGACTGGAAGGAGACCAGAGCAGCTACATTATTCATAGAAGCATCTCAGTCTGACGCCCGGGGTAGAGATGCAGCTTCCAGAGCAGACACTGAGCACCCAGCAACCTTGCTGCTGATTCCAGCCTTGAGAGATCGCTCAGAGAGACCAAATCCAGGTTCATTCCCCTCCACCCCCCCATCCTGGAGCTCTGCCTCCATCAGTGGGTGCTCAGGGAGAGCCCCCTGCAGCACCTCTGCTGCTAATGGGGATCCCATCACCCCCAAAGCACCCCTGAGATTGCAAGCAGGGGGAGAGCAGGATGTGGCTCAAGGAGCTCATCACCTATGCGTGGTGTTTACGAGGCAAAGCCTCCTGCACCCAGGCTGTGTGTTGCTGAGGGAAGCTCCAGCCCAGATTTCCTGGAAGGCTACAGCGTTCTTCCAAGCATCCCTCCAACAGGAAGCCGGCAAGGGATGAATGAGCAAACGGGTGAATGAGCTCCCTGTGAGAAAAGCTGCTCTGCTTCTCCAGATCTGGGTCATCTGGTCAAGGCGAGGGCTGAGAGCTGGTTGAATAACTCCGGTGCATCTTCCACCGCTGGGAAAGATAACAGCCATCCCACCCCGCTCCTCGGCTTGCTCTGGAGCAGGTTGCACATGGGGAGAGAAGGGAGGCAGCCAGCTCTGCTCAGGGCCATAAATTAACCTCAGGGTTTCCTAATGGGACCCTGATTTATCTCCTGCCTCTGTCTGAACTAATTGAGTTCATTCCACTCGGTGATTCATGCCATGGAAATGGGTTCCAGAGAAAATGGGACCTCAAGCGGCTTCAGCAAATCCCTCTCTTTATTAGCCCAGGGAGCCGTAATGCTTTTAAAACAAGGAGATTTTCAAAAGCAGCAGCCAGCCCCCAGCCGATCCCTCACTGCCAGTGCTCAGGTTTCAGCCAGGGCTGCCACCTCCATCCCTTCCCCAGCCAGGGCTGCCAGAAGGTGAAATAAGGGGGGGGTTGTAGCCCCCAGCCCTACTGAGGGTGAGCAGGAGGTGGCTGGGGGCTCAGCCAGCACCCCCAGAGTGGTGGCAAACGGGTCCCTAATGGGTGGGGAGGGAGGTGGGTGGAGGAAGCGGCACCTCGAGCTGCTCTGACCGTCCTTTGATCAGCACAAGAGGTGAAACAGGGGCTTGGTTTAATTCTTTGCACCTACATGGCCCCCCAGCTCCGACCCACCTCCGATCTCACCCCAAACCCCAGCCCCCCAAGCTCACCCCAAAGCATCTCACCCTCCTCCTCTCCTTCCTGCAGGAGCATCTCCCCAAACCTCCCGCCTTTCCCACACTGGGCTCGGCCATCTCCAGCAGAAACGGAGCCCAAAACCCCCAAGCCAAGGCAGTGGCAGGGGTGGCAGCCCCCCCTCTGCCCCCCTCCCCGCCTCCCACCCTCCACACACACACACACACACACGCCTGTTTGTTGTGCTGTTTGTGCGGGGCTGAGCGGACACAGGGGAAGGCTTTTGGCGACAGGAATGGCAGATAATGGTTTGTTTGCTTTCAGCATGTCTCGGGCGTCCCGGGGGAGTCTGAAGGCTCGGCCAGGCTTCTCACTCCCCCCGCCCCCACCAGCTCCCTGCTCCTCCGAAGCGGCAAGGATGGAGCTGGGCAGCTCTTGGAGACCCTAGAGCCAGCCACCCGTGGTTTCTAAAGTCACAGAATCATAGAATCTCAGGGATTGGAAGGGACCTTGAAGGATCATCCAGTCCAATCCCCTGCTGAAGCAGGAACACCCAGAGCAGGTCACACAGGAACGCCTCCAGG
>VZTM01025976.1:98721-141285 GCA_013400555.1 Jacana jacana | reverse complement strand
CACTTGATGGAAGGGGAATCAGGACGGTTTATAATGACTTCTATTTCTCTTATGTATTAGGGGGCAAGCAGGGAAAAAGACCAAAACCCAACACCACATTGTGTAGTGGTGGAACCAAAAAAAAAAAAGGTTGATTATTATTAGTGTGTTAAAGCATTAGTGTATTTATGATTTATATTTGCAGGATGTAGTGGTGAAGTAAAAGGCACCTGAGTCAGACCAGCTTTAGTGTGTGCTCAGTAGGCAGCAAACCTGTTCAGCTCTGGAGACAGATACCTGAAAGCCATTTAACACTTTGTTTTTTCCTTCTAGTAACTCAGCCTGAATAGTTTTTATTTCTGCTGTTCTCAATTATGACAGTTATAAGTTGGAGAAAGAGGAAAGTTGCAGAGAGCATGAACCTACATAATGCTAAAGCAGAAGACAAGAAAGAACCCCAACTTTGTCATGAATCTTGTTTGCATATTCAGATATACCATTGATAGCTGCGTTTTCCTTCCCTGCAAATGAGAGTAAAGCTTTTGGATAGTGAAGTCTAGACTAGTTGTGTGAGTTTACAGGTTCTTTAAAATTAAAGTTACCAACAGCAAGACGTGCAAGGGAGGTGCACCATCATTCCTATAAAAGTAAATCAGTGTCATTAGTTCTTTTGAAAGAATAAATGACAACACAATGTATTCGGTATGAATGGTTCAGTTAATGGCTTTCCATGCCTTATTTATGACACTCTCTTGTATAAAACTGCTGAAATTATTGAAGTGAACAGTGCTGGAGGGACACATCGTTTTCTTTTAATGAGAATTCTCATCCCTAGTTGATGAGTCTTTGTTCTCTAAGAAGCACGGAATTAGTAGATACAATGTTTAAATTATTTGACTTTGAAATATGTTTCATTGGTACAATCACTTTACGATTAGATTGTAGGTAGGATTGTTGCTGAATCGCATCCACCTTAGAAGCCTGTTTCTTACGGAATACAAAGTGGAAGGTAGTCTCTAGGAAAGCTAAAAAAAAAAAGAAGTTCTTATATAACTGAACATTTTAAGTTCCTTTGGTATTTATTCCAATACCATCCATCCTCTTGCCGTCAGTTGACCTAAGGAAATTAATGAGGCAATCATCAAACATTAATGTTAATCCACAGAAATTCCATCCTAATGCAAGGGTAATTCATGTTCCCTTGTATGTTGTGATCGTTACATGCGTTGTGTCTGTAGTGGGGACGTGTTGAAGTGTCCACTGTTACAAATGTGTTAGAGCTTTAATGTAAAGGGACAGGGTATGATGAATTCCACGTTGCACTCATTTGCTGTTACACAGCAGGTGCTTCTAAAGAGACAGTTTTAAGAATGGGCTATTTACATACAAAATCGATGTTGATAAATTAGAAGATAAGCTCCGTGCCATGTGGGATTTTCACAGCTGTACACGCTGCATTTCCACTTACATAAAAATTCTTGGCAAGGTTCTAGTGGCAAAATGTTAATTCCTTAGGTGTTCATTAAAATAACATTAATCATGAACTCTGATGATGTTCTCGTTGATTTATTCTGAAACTTTATAATTAAAATTTATAAGATTCTATAATTAGGTAGAGCAGGAAAATAGAATTTGGCCTTGTTACTTTATAATAGAACTATTAATTCACTTAAGGATAGATTATTTTTTTTGGAGGAATTTAATTAAAGTCTGCTTTTAAATGTGGATCGTACCACGTATGAGGTTCATGTGTGTCTTTCTGTGTTGAAAGGTGTTCCACAACACTGTAAGAAAAAGGCTTATTTTTTGTTTGCCAGTGTTAACAGATTTGAGAAAGCTGAAGCTATATCCTGCTTTCTGGTGAGCTGCATCTTGATTTTAAGAATCCCTCTGAGGGAAATCTCCTAATTAAATCTACGGGGTTTTAGATACCGTCTATACTTTAGACGACTGGATGGATATTATTCAAGCTACCTGTAAATCATCAGTCTGTCATCAGTGATGATGTGATAATCATATTTCTGTGTTTAAAATGGAAGTGAAAAGTGTTCCTATTACACTATCATTCATTTCTACTAGAACAAAGGAAAGAGGCAGCTTTTCTTGTCAAAGTAAATTTACTTTCTGCAGGACTTGTGAATATTACAAATTTACATGGTGGTGTGGTTTTGGCAAAGGGTTTCGAAGAAGCTGTGCACACATTCAAAGAGGGACTATTAAGACACCACATTTGGCTCAGTAAATCCCTGACCTTGTTTTAGCATTCATGGTATGTTTTGTTGCATGATTTCTGTTCTTTTCTCCAATCTGAGGATCGGAAATAACAGTAAAAGAAAGAAAATGTCTTCAGTGAGAAGGGGAGATACTGAGAATATGTCAGTACAGCAAGTCAGTACACAACATCTCAGACTGGTACATTCTCTGGTTGATGTGTGTTGCCAAAAGAAGCCTGATATTTGCAGATTATCTCTGAAAACTGTGAATATATACATTTTTTTTTTGTTAGTGATAGCTCTCGGATCCCTTACAAATAGTTTTTACAATGCCTTATACAGCAAATTTTGACCATTTTTAAATTGAAACAATCATTCCCTGTAGTCATTATTTTTCTGTTATTTTTTCAAATATGCAGAAATATAATTGAGACACATGCAGTAATTTGTCAGGTGAATCATTAATTTTATATTCCTTCTTTAGGTAGGACCTGCATTCAGATACTTGGGCTCAATTTCCCAACGGGTGTTTCAGCCCTGTAAATTGCTGTACAAGCATGATCCACTGATGGATGGTGTGAGTTGTTGCTTGGAGCAAGATTTATTTTAAAATTTGTCTGGGTTTATTTATTTTATTTATTGATAGAGGTTATACTCTATATCAGTTTGTATTTTGCAAGCATAATGAATTCACCCAGCTTTTTCTTGACAAAATGATCTACCAGGGTATGCTGGCATTGCTTAACTGGAAGACTGAGATTGACGCTGTTGGCTACCTCTGTTTGTGGTTTGTGGGTCTTGCTGCAAGTGGAAATGATGTATGATAGTGACTTTCTGTAAATAAATAATTGAGCCGGTCGGTTCAGCCTGCTTTATTCTTGCTAACTTGTAGCTTAGAAGACTGGGACTTTATTAAGTGATACTTTTTGGTTTTGATCACACAACTAGAGCATTGACTGTTCCTGTGCACTCTGAGTGCTTGTAGAGCTGGCAGTAATCTGTTGGAAATGAGGTGTACCCTAACAAAGGACTGTGTCCTTGTTTGGGTTTGCTTAACTTAGATTTTTGTTTGTTTGTTTGTTTGTTTTTGTTTTTCATCATAGAGACTTTTCAGGGAAGGTACCTACCTGCCATTTAGTTTTCTGGAAGACATCCATCTTGTTGAGATAAGCAGGTTGTGGGTGGATTGTAGTCCATTAAAACAGTTGATACATGTTTTGACACTCCAGATGTGGGGTGGACATGTATTCCACTGCTGCTTTGGGCCTTGGGATGCTGTATTCGTCTTGCAGAGCAGGGGAGTGGCCTGGCACTACCAAAGGCCAGGAAGTTGGTAGTGACCGTGTAGCAGCCCTGTGAGATGCACAATTGCTGCTATTTCTGTGACCCTGCTTTTCTACCACTTGTGTATTTGGTATGTTGGTATGACACTGTCTTTCAGGAGAGATGCCAGACAAACTGGATTCATTAATGTAGGCTTCGTTATTCAGGAAAGGAAACAAAAGGATTGTGTGTGCAAGAATATATTCCTGGTGGTGCTTGTTTAACCAGATACATCAGAAAGATATTTTATCATGTTCCTTAGCCTAAATTCATTAGAGTGTCTAACGTGGAATATACTCATGTCCTATGGTTTGACATAAATCAGAAGTACGTGGAGCCTTTGAACATTTGTGCATTTTGAGTAACTGCATCAGCGCCAGGATCACATTCTTGTGCCATAAACGTCTGGGGACAGTGGGTCAAGGTAATGAACAGGGAGGGCAGAGTAAGAATATCTGAAATAATCTTTTGGGAGAATGGTAATTGATCCTAACAGCTCAGGCCTTCTATTATGACCAGAAAGTGTAAACATTAAAGCTTAAAAACCAACTTTGAAGTGAAGCAGGTAACTTCTTCCTGCAGTGCAACACTCACTTGACTCCAGAATGACACCTGCACTTCTGGTTCCATTTTACAATTAGCAAAATGTATTTCAAACTGTGCATAGCAAAATTCGAGCACTGTAGAAGATGCCAGCTCCAAGAGCCCATGTAGTAGAGAAATAAGAAGCTGCAGTGCGGAGGTTTAAGATGAGTCTTAAACAGACGAGTAATGTTTTGAATAGCAAATAATTTATGCAAAATATGTTACAAAATCTAAGATGCTAAATAAATAATCCATACAATGTATTCTGTTATGACACTTTGTTTCCATTTAAAAGGTAGTGAATGCAGATTCATTTGTTAACAATATTTTGAAGCTATTTTTCATTATATTTGCTTTATAGTTTGTACAAACAGTTGAACCGTAATTTTAAATTTCAGTCTTCTGCTTCGGAGCTAGATGAAAATATGATGGGATAAACATTCAGAAAAATAGAATTGTGGTTATATAATTTCTCTTTATTATAAAAAAGTTGCTTCACCATATGAAACTTTTCTCCTGTATTTTGAAAGGCTCGTGTTCCCTTTTATATTTCACCGAGTCAGCATGATATAATGTGTTTCTAATTTCTGTAACCTTTTGTGATTACAACATGAGGGTAGTGTTAGAAAAGTTACTCTCATATAGCATTGTCATGAAGATTTAAAACCAAAGAATGGGGTATAAGAATGCTTCAATCCAGATTTTAAATGGTAGACAAATATGCAATGTAGTGATTGTTAAAGACTTCATACTACACCTTTTTGTGTTTAAAGGTTTTGCATTGGTTTTTTTTTTAGCTTGATGTATGGTAATGTTAAAGGGCGATTCACCTTTGCTATTTGGTCTGAATTTCTCTATTTTTCTGTGCAGTACAGCTTTCTTACTTTGGAGTAGCATTTTACATTCCAGGAGTAGTATAACCTTCTACCTCTGTTGCCACTTTGCTCAGCAGTGATCTTTGACAGGAGCAGGTTTTGGGCCCATTTGTCTTTAAGTAGAAATGCAAATGCCTGGTTTGGCAGGCTGTGCTTTCACAGCGGATTTGGGAAAGACAGCTGCCTGTTTAAGTCTCCTGTCCCTGTTGTCTTGCAGAACAGTGAGACTTTACAGAACATCGTCAGTTGCATACATAAACTTTCTTGTTGAAACGTATCTGTTTATCATTACATTTTTCTGATTTAGAAAACAGGCTGTATTTCAAGGCAAAGGTAAGTTTGAGGAGAATTATTACTTTTTTATTGTCGTTGTCATTTATAAGAAAACTTGGCTATTTATTTCAAGAATATCTTAGAAGTCTGAATACTTAAACCCTCCTTTTGGTTAATGCATTACTTCTGGAACCAGTAGATAAAATTCTACACATTAAACATGGTAAAAACGGTGCATATTCTGCCAAGGACAGAATTTTCGATTAAAGTTTTCTGGGCACAAAAGCAGTAACAAAACGATCCCTACAAAACAGAGTAACTTAATAACACAAGAAATAACTTCTGTTAATTCGAAATTTAGAAACTGAAACTTGTAAAGTAAGATGTAATTAAATAATGGTACTGTACATACCAGCTGTTCTTGGAAATTGAAACTTTACAATATGAAAAATACGTTACATCTGTACAGTTTATACAGGTAGGTAGGATGAGTTTTGAAAAAGATTCACTTGAAGGGTCATACTCTGAAGTCAAAAAAATACTGCACAACTTAACTAATTACAAATTGTAGACTTGAAACAATTAACCTTTGTGATTTGTTTTTAATTTCAACAGGGATCCTAGAATCCACAATATGTCTTGTCATTTCTGTCCATAATGTTACATAGAATTTGGTTGCAGCCTCTGCTACAGGAAAAGAAAAAGACAACAACAACAACAAAAAAAAATGGTTAAGCCAGCTGCTGACTGTGGTCCTTGATTCGTGCTGTTGTTGTTATTGTGCTCAGATCCAGATCAGTTTCTAGGTGTGTTTCCACTGTTTCTTCCTGGTTCTTCGAATCATAGGGCTTGTGAGCAAGGAGTTCATGGTGTACTCCACAGTAACTTATCGTGGGCTGATCATAGGCAAGAAAAGTTGACACATTCATAGACAAGGGTATCTAGGGGTAAAACAAAGATGAAAACCAGCCAGTTACCAGAAGACACAATCAAATTGTATTTCCCTGAACTAGATGTTCAAGAAACAGACTGTCTAAAAACATTGGCAATGCCAAGTGTAGTGCCACACGTAAAAAAAATATCTCTTCCTTCTCTCTATCCCCTTGCCCCCTCCACCCCACCCAAACCCTGGTCTTTACTAGGTATTTTATGCCTGACCACTACCACGTTCGATCTTGTGGCCCAGGACTAGGTGTGTGCTTGAACATGTTTGTGAGGATTAGAATGCAATTGAACTCACATTATCTTCAGAATGTAAGTAGCATCTGCTAAAGTCAATGTGTCAGGGAGGCAAAAGAGGAGTGACACAATTTGGAGTTATATGGAATATTTGCCATGAAATTTAAATGGCTTTTCAAGTTTAGAAGTGGTTAGTGGATCTTGCTTGCATAGCTCAGTGGGTGTGATTCCTTTGGTCTGCTGGGAAATGCTCACAGATGACACGTTTTCCATTATTTATAGCATAAATATAATTTTGAAACTAGCAGCTTTCGGTAAATATTGGACCATTGAAGGTCTATTGTTATGCTGTGGTTGCTCTGGAAGCTTCCCCTTTGCAGGTTTAATTTGAATTCCCTAGGCTAAAATAAGTTATTAATTTGTTTTTTTTACTATTTTCTTGGGGATTTTGAACACGTTTCAGCATCGAATTATTTACAACACACTGTAGAATCAGAAGTGAAATTAATACAGAGTTTGAATTGTATGGATTTGTACTACTAGATTTATTTTATATCTATCAAAGGATGAAAAGGGTGACTATATTGTAATAGCCATGTTGAGTCATGCTTTAAAGTATTTAAAAATCAGATTTCCAGTCCATTGTAAATTAAAGAGAACAACTTATACTTGTGACTTTTATTGCTCTCTTGCTGTTATTTTGAAGACTGACTGAAATGCAATAAAAAAGGCAGGCAATATTTAAAAGCATTTTAATTTGAAATATGAAATAATACAAACCAACCAAAACTGTTTGTCATTAGCACAACTGCTGGATGCATTTGGATGTCCCAGCTGTAGCTCTGCACTCTCATGACAGCATGTTGGAGGTCCCAATATAAACACTGCTCCTAAGCTGTGCAAAACACGGAGGCAGACTGCAAAGTACGGGGAAACAAATGGCTCTTCTGCCTACGTACCACCAGCTCATGGAGAGCTGAATAACATTCAGCGTAGGAGATGGGCCTGTGTAGCATATCATGTGATCCCACTGAATCAGAAGAATATCAGTTAAACTTGGGACAGAACTGTATCTTCCTAGGACAGGATCAGAAAACCAGCAGAATGCATCTCTTCCCTATCCTGGCTTGCGTTTGAAAGAGTTAATGTTAGAGACACCATACTGTATCATAGGCGTCTGGTGATCTGTATCTCTTTGCTCACAAACATTCATGAGCTCTCTGCATTTCATGTAGCCACCTTGGGTGTGTTCTGTTTATTTTCCTCAAGATGAAATGCTGGATGAACACCTCAGGCTTTCTTAAAATAATGAAAAGACTTTACCTGAGGAAGAACTCTGGTACATTAAATATGTGCAATAAGAAGAAATGTTCCAGATTTTTCCCCCTTTATAAACACTAACAGTAGCATTTCTTAAACTGTTGAACATTTCCTTTCACAGAATGTATTTCTTAACCTAAATTCATGAGTGCAGGACAGCATTGGGTGCTGTCACCATGGGCATGATGATTTCCTTCTGGAAATTGCCATGCAGCGAACATGCATTGTCTCCTGCAGCTTTGAGCTTACAATAGAGGAAGGGCTACAGTGCTTTGCCATGTCCTCATCATTTCCCTGATCACATCCACAGCCTTGACACTTAAGTAATCTTCTCAAGTAGCCATTTCAACACAACCAGTGCAGTGCTTAAGCCCTGCTGTGAGCAGGACTGATGCGCTCCCTCCCAGGTTGATGGTGCCTTCAGTTCCCACGGTAGAGGAGGGTGAAAACATCTCTGGTCCTCTTGGTACCTAACCTAAAGACTGCCATTAATTCTGGGGATGGGAAAGGATAAGGAAAGCCACTTCTATCTCCATTCACGGTCTGCTGACCAGACAGACATGCCTGAGAGATGGACAGAATTCCTTGCTGAAGGAACTGCCGCAGTAAACGGTGAGGCTGGAAGGCATGAGAGTCCCAACAAGTATACAGAAGGGAAAAGTGGTCTAAAGGCTATGGCTGTACAGGGAGTCGTTTAGATCTGCTGGTACTTACTTTTGCTCTGCCCACCCAGCTAATTCAGTCATATTAGCATTGCCCCTTTTTTGTTCAGAGTAAGAGCTGAGACGTGCATACGTGTCTGAATAGGGTTTGTTGTATGTATATTGAACTAGGAAAAGTGTGTGTGTTACGATCTTAATACCTGCTCATGTTCTCAGTACCCTTGTTTCATGTGTTCTTCACGTAATGTGTATAAATTGCTGACACTTGATCATACTCTGTTTTTAGCAACATTAGAGTAGAAAGAAAGCAGGAGGGAGGAAAGGAGCGCTTTGTCTCAGAAAGAAGCTGATTTTGATTATGGGCTTGTTCTACTTTCTTTCTAATTAATGCTGACTTGATGGCCTTGCAGGAATGCAACTCTATGGGAGGTTGGTCATCAGCACCAGGTGGGCTAAGCAAACCACACCAGCAGTTGCTGGGAAGTATAGACAACTGCATACATGCATCCTTTCATGCGTACACGTGCAGGCCCGAGTGAGAAGCCACGCAGGAGGACACCTGAGGCCTAGCTGAGATTAGGGAAAGAGAACAGCTTTTTGAATCAATTACATTTTTCTTAGTCTGGTATTTTCCATTCTGGAAAAAAAGGTTATCTAATGGGGTTCTCCATTGCTGTTTTCTGAAGGGATGTATGAAATTGTGTTGGCAAGTCTACCTTACTCCGGGCAAATATGAACCTGGAACGATGGCACTCGTCAGAAGCATCTGCACTGGTTCTCTTGTAACTAGGTAGTTTCTGTAAAATGCAAACACCTTTTAGAAAATTAGTGACCTGTTATTAAATCTCCCCGATAGTTTCTTCTGACCTACTCCTTTTCTCTTGTTACATCTTTTTTCCCTTCTCAAGCGTGTCTCCTTCTGCCTCTCTTTCCTAGGATGGTCAAATCTGACCACCTGCCGTGATTCTTTTCAGCGTAAGTGTTTGGAGAAGGAGACTTCTTGGTCACTCCAGCTCATACTGCAGCTTGTTTGTAACCATCAGGTGAAGCTGCTATCAGCTGCTGCTTTATTGCTGTCTGGGGGTGCAGGATCACTTTGGGCTTCTCGGGTTATAGTCCTGGAGCAGAGATGTCAGTCCTTGTGGATGGCTTCATAATTAAACAAGGAACATCCCTGTTTGTATTTCCTTCATTGCATTTTTCCTTTCTGTTTTCCTTCTGATAGTGGTATGTGACTCAGTAAAAGTTCTATCTCTATAAACCTCCTGCTCTTGGAACTTTTAAAAAAAGTTGAGTTAGTAGTAATACAGCACTTGTAATGATAGCTCTTTTCTCTTTGACAGCAATTCTGGAGTAAAAAACACTGCATTGTGTAATTACTAGTGATGTGTGAAGTTTTTATTGTTTGGAGTTCAGGTTCATCTTATCTCAGATTTACAGTTCAGAAGCCTTAAAATTGCAATTACTATTCAAGGAAATACTGTCCTGCAACCTGACTTTCATTGCACAGCGCTTTGTCTTTGTACAGGGGTGACTGTGTGTCTGTCCAGCAACCCCATATTGTTTCACTAAAGGAACTCTAAAACTCCCAACTTACTGTAGGTGAAAGGTTAAATGTACTTAGTTAAAAGGTTGCATTTACAGAACTGTATGGCAAACCAGATTTTTTAAAGAATAATTCTGTTCAGCCCTGACAAGACTTTAATGCAGTGTTGGGATGTTGATGTTTTCTCATTTCTTGTTTGATCCTCACTGGCAGCTGAACAGTTAGTACAGATTAAAAAGGAAGTTGGTTGTGGCTTTTTTAAAGACTGATAATTTGGTTCTGGCTTCTCCCTTGCAATTTCAGAGATCTGCAGGAAATAGGTTATTTTATCCAGACTGCAGAAGAGGATTCTGTACTAAACAGATGTGAACTGGTTGGGGAGGGGAATGCTTCTAGCTACAGATGAGTATCTTGGCAGTCAGTAAAGATGGGAAAGGATCTAGCAAAGGCGTTACAGCATGTATTAAGCTTCTGGTGTTGTGGCTGTGTTCTTATCTGAATGTTCGACCTTGGCTTGGCTTTCACATGAAACAGAATTGCATTTTTTCCTGAACTTACTGTATTTAGAATTAGAGGCAATACTTTCAGCCGAAGGATTTTGGAATTTTGTTAAATTTAATGGACATAAGGTGTTGAAACTTCCTGGGGGGGATTTCAAGACTCAGCAACAGAATCCTGGAAGTGAAAGCTTGGAGACTTAGAGGCATAAGAGCACAGCCACAGATCTGGAGTGGCCTTAGAATGCAGCCATGGGAAAATATGATAGGACAAAGGAATATTATCCATGGAGATGGCAGAGATAAAGATAAAGGGTCGGAAACCAGAACATTGTGAACAGGACTGCTGAAAATAAGTGAATCAGGTTGTACTCTGAAGTGAATAAAATGAGCTGAGGGATAGAAGTGATGGAGCTGTGATATATTGTTCTGTAAATATACAGAATATAGGAATATTATTAGAACTTTGACATAGAAATATAATATATCAGCATATGGTCAACACTTGAGAATTCAATCTAATTCACATACAAGTCAGTGGAATTTTGCTATTGGCTTCAGTGAAAAAGAGTTGAACAAGCCCTTGTAATTTATACCAAGGAATCATAAATGTTTTATTGGCCTGAATCAAAATTAAATGCTTTATTCATGACCACTGTGAAGAATCTTGTTATTTCAAGTGAGCCTCAAAACAAACCTGATACATTACCATTCATTATTTTGTCTTTGTAATGTATTTGCTAGATTATTTCAATTTATTTGAGGTTAAATTTTGAATAGTATAATTTTTGAATCCTTATGCAGGTGAAACAAAAAAGCTTGAAAGAGTAAACCACCTTGGGTTTATTAGATAAAGAATATATTAGAATAAATTATAATTAATATAGTTAAGAAGTCATATCTAAATTGGCCCTTATATTAATCTTAGCAACCCGATTTCAGACTTTGAATTACTGTGAATCTGTCCTATTTTTCCATGTTTTTATCTGCATGTTTCCTACTTTGTCCCCTAGTTTCCCTTCCATTTTTTTGGCAGGTCTTCCATGTAACAAGTCCCTTATTTTCTCTCTTCAGCAGCACATGCAATGGCTTTGTGTGAAAGCCCTAGAGCTGTCTGGTAGGTATAGCTATGAAAGGAAAGTACCTATCTGGTTACAATCTTGTCCTACTTCTTTCCTTGTCTGTATCTTCAATCATGTATTTCCTTAAAAATGCTGTGCCGTGAAACAAGGGAGATGATTAAACTCAAGCTTCTGGGAATATCTTAATTGTCCTTTAAACTTCTAAGTTTTAGGTGGTTGTTCTGTAAAACCTGCGTCTGCATATTTTAACCTTTTGAAGTCCAAATTCTAAAGGCCTGGAAAAGGGCAATGTGTTGTTCGATCAGCCGGTGAGAACTTTGGCAGGAAATGTCACAAGGCATTGGTATTAAGTCACCAGCTTGACGTGTGAAGGGCAGGAAGAGTTGTGCAGGTGAAGGAATGCAAAGGGATGGATGTTCTCCAGCTTTTTCTGCTTCTCTCAGAATTAGTTTCTGCTCTGTTCAGGCTGTAATGAAAAGCCTACCAAATATCCATCAAGTTTTTCTTCACACAAACAGTAAGTTAATGCCCTTTTGGTGAGGGAGAATTATATTTCCTATTCAAATGGCACATCTGGCCAGATGTACATAAATTTCTGTTGCTCAAGAACACTTGTTTTTCTTCTGTTATGATTTTGCTTCTCTGCAGTAAATCTGGGCAATAACCTACAGTAGTGATAGGTTTCATGTGCTCTGCTTGGGTATGGTAATTTCTCCATTCCACCATGTTAATCTCTGATTACCTAAATTGGGGTCCCATGATACTGCTACTGAAACCAAACATGTACTACTGTGCATTTTGTGCCCTGTCTTCACTGTCCTGCGGGACTGAACATGTTACAACCGTACACTCTTCCCTGAGAAAGAAGAGTGAGGAAGCAAAGGACAGGTGAGAGGTCTGCATCACATCTCTGCTCTAAGCTTTGCAAACCATCCGTCCGGCCACAGTGAATGTGAGGACCAGTTGTCTCCATGGCAATAGAAGAATCGTCATTTCAAAGCCCTTATTGAAGTAGCTTCTACTTCTAGACTTCACTTGTTCTAGGGACTGAATGCCCTGGGTTTATATTGACACCCAAAAAGCTCTTTTTTGGCATCAGTATAGGAAGTAACCACGCATAGTAAGTATAATTACGCATAGTAAGTGCATGATTATACTTACTATACGTGGTTACTTACTACAGTCCATCAGTAATGGTATTCTTATCTGTTCAATGTTTAATATTGAATTTTAAGGAATTTATGATGCAGTGTATTCCCTGGGAGAGGAGGGCTGTGTTAAAAGGTAAAAATTATTTTTAGGGCCAGAACTTCTGAACCTTGGTGTTGAATGTTGGACATGTGAACAGTAAGCTGATCCTTTGCTGAGGGATGGGAGAGGGTGCGGCATTCAAACACTGTTTGGGTTCCATGAGAAAACACACGATTTTTCTTTTAGTTATGTCAATGTGGATTTGTTATCTTAATTTTAAAAAAGAAGAAACTGGCAAATATTTTTCAACAAGTGGAATATACTAGTTTTGACAGTGGCCTTTACCCGATTTTGAATCATAGAATCATTTTGGTTGGAAGAGACCCTTGGGATCATCAAGTCCAACCATCAGCCCTACTCTACAAGTTCTCCCCTACACCAGATCCCTCAACACCACATCTAATTGACTGATTCAGGAATGGCGACTCCACCACCTCCCTGGGCAGCCCATTCCACTGACTGACCACTCTTTCTTGGAAGAATTTTTTCCTCATGTCCAGCCTAACCCTACCCTGCTGCAGCTTGCAGCCATTCCCTCTTGTTCTGTCGCTCATTGCCCGTGAGAAGAGACCAGCACCGACCTCTCTCCAATGCCCTTTCAAGCAGTTGTAGAGAGTGATGAGGTCTCCCCTCAGCCTCCTCTTCCTCAAACTAAACAGTCCCAAATAAAATGCCAAAGTGAACAGCTACTGGGAAATGCTATGGAATACCACCCCTTTCTTTTTGTTTTTAAGAAGTAGAAGATAAGGAAAAGGAGGAGCAGAACTAAAAAGTTTTTGTTTGTTTGTTTGCTTATTTTCCAATTCTGATTCAGTTCATCAGGGTTCAATCTAAGGAACAGTGAGTTGTGGTGTCCTGATTGCTGGATGGGTGTTGTTAGTTTGCTCAGCGTTTGAACCAGGTGACATTTGCTTAACATCTTCCCTTCCTGCAAGGAATGTGACATTTGTGGGATGAGAACAACTGGTGGCTTGAATAGCTTTAATTGCTTTCATGGCTTTAAAAGCAGTATGTATGGCATTGTATTTTATTTTGTTTTGTTTACACATTTATGTTAGTTATTAATGTTAAAAAAAACGACCAAGTTTATAAATACTGATCTGTCTGATAAGGCAAATACCTACCCTGCCTTTCCAAGTTTTTTTATTTGTTTGTGTGTGAGGGTCCTTTTAGTTTAGTTTGGGTTGGGTTTCTTTGGTTGTGGTGGTTTGTTAGTGTTTTTTGTTTTGTTTTGTTTTTACTTTGAGCCTGCAGGTTTGGATTAATTTATTTTTAATAATAACAGTTCTTCAGGTTCTGGTGTAATAAGCTGAATTAGGGAACTAGGTATGAAAATATATGATTAGGAGTAAAAATTTACCCTTTCAGTTGTTGTGTTGTTTGACATTTGCTTCATAATATTTCATAATTAAGTGGATATTGTCCTAAAGTATTTCTAAAAGTGTTATTACAATTAGATCTCTGTCTCTTGAGCAATGCCTCTGAAGGCACAATTATTAAAGTATCATTTAAAATGACAGCTCTGAACTTTGTGGGACTAAAACTAAATCAACACAGATAAAGCTTTCAGTTTAGGTGCTGGAAAACTGATGGGTTCAGTTCCAAGTATTAGATAACAAGCATCTTCTACATATAGAAAAAGCTAGCTCTTTGTCCTAGTAAAGTCTGTTGAAGCTTGCAGAACCTGATCATAGAATCATAGAATTCTTATATCTAGAATATCTATGTCTTAGATATAATTAAGTGTTTAGCAATCAATAGATAATCTTAAAATGTGAAGAATTTGCATAAACAAAACAAACATGAATAAAACCACCTTTGGAAAGTAAATAATGTATTTGTAGAGATGTCTCAAAGAGATGAGGTATGTAGGTGGATATGTATTCTATGCATACACTCGTAAGTCTTGTGGACAAGCCCTAGAAGAGGTCAGTGCAGCTCCTTCCCTTGTCCTCTGAAAGTTTTAGGATACTGAAACAGAAACTAGATTTTAGTGGTATATGAAATGAAAAATGAAAGGGAGTTGAATGAGAGGAACCAAGGAGATTGGTTTGATTTATGTTATAGGTTTGTTTCATACTTAGAGGAGATCTGTCCCCTTATAAAAAGGGGGTATCATAAATTTGAAGAAACAACATATTACAGCTAAGTTTAGACAAAGTTGTCCAAGCCAAGCATAGTTAACTGTTAGAGTGCCTTGTTTAGTTAAATACCCTAGGGTCTGGCCATGCAGGGTGTTGCCTTGCAGAAGCTGAAGGGCAGGCTTTGTTTAGGAGAGCTCTGTGGACAGTAAGGTCTGTCTGGTATTCTGCTGTATTCTCAATGAGCAAAAATCTCTGCAGAGTGCCTGTATCCAATATCTAATCAGTTGTGGCACAGCCTGCAGTTATTTTTGCAGATTTTCATTAAGTGTGTTTGTTTTGGTTGCTGGTTGAACTTTTTGGCCCATTACAGCGCTGTAGATAGGGGTTTTTTGAGGACTCTATTCCGCAAAGGTTAGATTCACGTGTATTGGATAGACTTGTGTAGAGTGTGATTAATATGATCTTATTTTCTTTATCCATCTCTAATTATTTTAATGTAACAGCCAATTTTAATATCCCCTAAGTGCTGTAACAGGCAATCTCATTACTTTTCATCAAGCTTGTTTACACAGAGAAATAGAACAGCAGCAAAACAAACAATGCTGAATAAACCAGCTGTTGAAGTATTACCTCTCTGAGTATTCAGAACCACGAGTCAGACTTGAAGAAGTCATTAGCCTTCCTTAAGAAGGGAAGGTACTTCTGTTGACAGAATCTTCAGCTTCTTGTTTACTTATTGGTGTGTGAGCAGTTGTGGAATATTATATAGCTTTTGTATCTAAGTATGGAGAGTAGGTTCTAACTTTAGTGAAAGCTGAAGTTCTTAAATCCCCAATGGTAGGGACCTTGGGAAATATCAGGAAACTTGATAATACTGACAATTTACATGTCCTCCTTTCTCCACTATGCCCTTTCTCTGTTATCTCCCAGCTGTTAACTACTTCTTTCTTACTTCTCTTGTTCAGCTGTTTTCTCTCTGTCTTTAGGGAAGCATCCCCCTTATTATTAAACATATTGATCATTTGTGTAACCTCTCCATCTTCCAGTTATATTGTGGTTGGCTGCCATTAGTCTATTCTCTCATTCACCTTTGCTTTTTCTTTGTATTGTACTGTATCTCTGGCTGTTTTTCAGTGAGATGCACTAGTGGTCTGTTTCCTGAAGTGCCCTATGCCAAAATGTGCTTCCTCAACTCCAAGAAGGGGGATGGCAAAGCCTGGTGCTGCTGAGACAAACTCACAGTGAAACTGCCCATTGCAGTTTGAAATAGTGAGCATTAGTTTTTAGCCCTTGATATTTAAGCAGTTCTCCTGCTGAATGAACTGTGGGTTTCATAGTGGGTCCAAAGTCTGATCCTGCCAGCTGTGGCATGCAGTTGGGACTAGCCTGCTAGAATGAGCAGATGAGACATGCACATAGTTAATCTAGTGTTTGTTTAAAATGGTGTTGTATGGGCCAACACGTGCCAGAGCCAAAAGGTTGACAGATCTGAAGGGAAAAGAATTTGCGCTGTCTCTGATAGCAAGGAGGAAGTCTTACTTATTCTGCAAGCTTGATTTTCCTCTTCCAAAATGTTGTGTTTGGAAAACTAAGTTGAAGACAAACTTCATATATTTCGTTTGAATTCTGTGTCACTGATAGCTTGAGATTATACTGGGCTACCAATTTAAAAAACCACAAAAAATAACAACCTAAACCTACTACTTTCAGTCCTCTTGTGACATTTCTGCAGAAGAGGATTTCCAGTCACATCTATAGATGGCAGAATCCTGTCCACAACGTTCTTGTAGCTGAAAAGTCATCAGGCCCTCTCAGCAGCACAGATGTGCTGGCAAAACCCTTCATGCAGCTGCAGCCATGCCTAATTTTATTAGCTTAGCTTGTATCGATCAGGATGTTGTTCAGCTGGTGCGGAGGGGGCAGCTGTTAGATTGTTCTGATGAGTCTGATTGCTATTACAGCTCTTTCACCTGACTTCCAGTAATATTGAGGCATTCACTGGTCAGTGATATGTTATGACATCAGGGATATTCCTATATAATGAAACCAAGTTCCAGGAGCCTTGGGAAGTATGTAAGAGTGAACCCCCCCAGTAATGCTCACTCCCACTCCCCCAACCTCACCGTACCCTTCTCTGACACCTCTTTGGACTGTTGCATTATTTTGTGAGGCAAGGCTGATTAGTGCTTGAGGTTGGCTAAAGCATGTGTGGATTCTTTTAAAAGGCATATCATAAAAATGTCTCTTTAAATGTAGGAAACTGCTTATGAGGGATGAGAATATTAAGTGTGTGTTTTAGATTTCATTCTCAAGTTCTTGCAATATAAATTACTGTTTTTACATTTTAAACAAGAGGTTCTATGATGTAGTGTCCTCCTGTGCAGTGTTTCCAAACAAATTAATAAATACAATTTAAAACTCTAACTTACATTCATAGCTTGCATCAGCCTAGGATATGAGTAATATTATTTCAATGACTAATCCAGACATACCTGGCAGATGGAAAACCCATACTGACACTGCTTTAATCCATTTACTGATTTTTATGGTTCCAAAGTCCCTTGAAGTACCTGACTGAAATCCAAATGTCCTCCACATAGAATCATTTAGGTTGGAAGAGACAGTTATGATTGACTTCAACCATTAACCTAGCACTGTTAAGTCCACCACTAGACCATGTCCCTTAGCACAACATCTACACATCTTTTAAATCCCTCCAGGGATGGTGACTCAACTGTTTCCCTGAGCAGCCTGTTCCAATGCTTGACAACAATGCAGAAATTTTTCCTGATATCCATCCAACCTGAACCTCCTTTGGTGCAACTTGAGACTGTTTCCTGTTGTCCTATTACCTGTGACCTGGGAGAAGAGACAGAGCCCCCCCTGGCTACACCCTCCTTTGAGGGGGAGTTGTAGAGATTGATCAGGTCTCCCCTCAGCCTCCTGTCCTCCAGCCTAAACAGCCCCAGCTCCCTCAGCTTCTCCTCACAAGACTTGTGCTCCAGACCCCTCACCAGCTTCACTGCCTTTCTTTGGACCTGCTCCAGCACCTCAATGTCTTTTTTGTAGTAAGGGGCCCAGCACTTGAGGTGGGGCCTCACCAGTGCTGAGTATAGGGGTACGATCACTCCCCTAGCCCTGCTGGCCATGCTGTTCCCGATATGGGCCAGGATGCTGTTGGCCTTCTTGACCACCTGGGCACACTGCTGGCTCATGCTGACTTTTGCATGTCAATCTTCAAATTAGTTGGAATACACAGATTCCCTTGGGATTCAACCTTCTATTGAAACTTAAATGGTTGGTTTGTTGTAGGAAGTGTTTTATTTTTCATATCTATTTTTCACTGTATAACACTTCTATTCTCATTGAAAAACTTAATACATATTGCAAGGAATTCCAGGTATTCTCCCATCCTTCCTTTCCTCTACCACCAAGCTAGAAAAGGCTAACTTTTCTTTCTGTTTTCATTACTCTGAAGTACTTTGCGTTGCTGAAGACGCAAGAGCATGGACCTTTGGGCCTGACTAGAGACAAGGTATGGCTGTGAGTGGTATATGCAGCAGTGTATCAGAGCGGGTGTTGTGCTGAAACACAGGCAATGCCAGGACATCACAGACTGGGGGGTGGGCACAGACAAGCTAAGGGGGGTTAACTTGGGTGTACAGGGTCACAAAACAGCAGTTAAGAAGCAGGAGTCCTTGTCCTGTCAGGTTGGTTTGTGTTGCTCAAAGGGTACAAGTGAGGACTGCAGAGAGTTGGATCATCATCTATCTATTCAGAGTAACTAAAATAGGCAAATACAATTTCTCTGTACAGTTACCATTACACTCCAGTTAAATAACTATCATATTGCTCCTTTTGTAATTGTTTGAACAAGGGCATTTTTGTGTATGCTAAAAAAACCTTTTAAGTGATGCCAAAATGCTAGTGTAGTTTTGGCAGAGGCCCTGCTGCAATGAAGTCCTCTTTCTTTGGTGGTGGTAGGAGAATTGACATGTTCACCTGGAGAGAAAAGACTTTCTAAAGGATATTGGGAGTAACAACCCAAACCACAGAATATTTAAATCAAAAGTCAAATTTCTAACTTGAAAATTATTAAACGAATAGAGATTAATATACCTAAAAAAGAGATCAATTTACATTTAAGGTTCAAATAAAGTACTGTTTTAATAGACTGAGTTCTTTGAATTTGCCATGCAATGAGCAGTGTTTTGTTTATTTCTACAAAATAGCATAATTTCATAAAACTCATCTGAGTGAAGTATTTCCGATTACATTACTGAATAAGCTTCATGTAATTATATAAGTAAATTAAAGAAAGATCTTTGTTAAAAATGGAATGATATTGTAACAGAAGGCCAATACCAAATGCAGCTTGAAAAGCAAGAGCAGAGGTTAATATAATTTGTGTATCTCCTGGATGGGGGGCATGGGATATAGGGTTCTTTAATTTCTCAGGAAACATTCTTAATAAGTTCACTGTTTAAACCTGACAAATAGAAAATTGTTATTTTCTGATGTGACAGTAGGAATGATACAGTATTTCTTTTCCTTAACCAAGACATCCTCTACATATATTGTTTAATATTTGTGACAATGAAATACTTTTCCTTTTAAAACTTTTTTCCCCTCTCTGAATGTGTTTAAATGCTTTTCTTTTGTATTTTATCACCTTCTAATTCTAGAGAGAAAAAGCTGTTCCGTTCCCAAGCGGTATATGCTAGGTTATTCCTATTGCTAAGAAGGATTAGTATCTGCACTTGTTAAAATATTTGTACCCTGTGCATCAGTTGCAGTGCTCCTCAGAATGGCCCTTTGTGTATCTGTCCGTACTGAAACAGGTTTTCAATGGAGGACTACACATATTTTGCAGGATGGGAAAGCATTATGTGGCCAATTGAATATGAATTCCTTTAAAATCCAGGCCAAACATTCAAAGCATAAAGTGGCACTTTATTGATAGCCAGGCTGTTCATCCTTTTCACTCAAATGCTGCACTTGTTAGTTCATGTGGCAGATTTGTTTGACAGCTATAGTAAGCAAGGGAACATTGACTATACTGTGACAGAGTTTGAGGTGTGCAGGCAAGGGACCAAAGCTGAGTAGTTCGAAAAAAAAAAAAAAAGGCAAGAAAAGAAATCTGGAAAAGTTGTCTTAGACCTTTTTTAGACCTTTTTGGTTCATTAAAGAAGACTTTAATTGCTGCTTTGCATGGTTTGTGGAATTGGGACTGGAATTTGGAGCTTTAGATATCCAGGTGACCTCTCTGCTTAGCCCAGTGTGGTAGTTACCAGAGCCATTAGGAGGATGCTCTGTTACCTCCATACAGCTGACTCCTTTATAGCCCTCATGGTACAGGGGCTTGGATAGGACTGGTACAAAGAAGACCTTCTCCCAGGCTTTATCTGGGTTATTATTCCCCTTAGGGGCTTTTTTGGTAAGTGGACCTTAAAACCCCATCCTCCTCTTGATTCATTTCAGATTTGTACAGGTAAAAGTGTAATTCCCCTTTAAAGAAGCCCTCAATAGTGAGGGAAACAAAAACTGTTCAGGATATTTATTTTGAGCCAGCCAGTTAAATCCAGTCACTTTGATCTTTTCTAGTAGGCAGTCTTGCAACTGTATTTACTTGCTTATATTAACTGCAGAAAAAGACATCAGTACCTACTTAGTGCACAGCTATTATAGTTAACGTGTTTTCTTTAGGTCAAAATGGAATCATGTTGCTGTGATAAAAGTAGCAGCACTTATTATTTTGGTATTGTGGGTAGGCAGGGGATGGGTTTCTTCAGAATATGCAACCTGAGATGTTAAACAGCATGTAAGGAGTCTGTGTACGTAGCCAGAGCCCAGTGGGAGTTTAAAGGAACACACCCTGCCAGCACTTCTAAAGGGTCTGGCCTGCAGAAAAAGAGTGAAGCCTGAATGTTTCTGAAACAAATGAAAATATTACAGGAAATGTAATAAATATATTCCATTTAAATAATTATATATTGAAACTTCTGCAGAAATCACAAGAGAAGAGGAGTTTCTGTTCAGGTAGCTCATTAGCTGTTAGAAAAGTGGGAAAACCCTGTGGGAGAGCCCCAGTTGGAGGGCTCAGTAGGTAGGCACAGTAAACCAGCCCAGCTGCCTGCAAGGAGGAGCTGAAGCAGGCGTTGTAGACGTTCATCAGTCTGCTTGCCCTGGTGTCACTGTGTGCTGCCTGCACGTGGTAGCAACAGACTGGGCTGGTAGTGAAGGAGACTGCCCTCTGCGTTTGAGAAATGGGAAGATGAGGGGTGAGCCTCCCATGTTCATGAGAGTGTGAAAAATAACACAACGCTGCTGCTTTTCAGAGCAGTGGGAAATGCACATTCTGACGCCTGCGTGCTCGACCTGCACTAGCTCTAGGCAGCTCCTGATAATAGGATATGAACTTCCTCTTAAGTGGAACTTCAAAAAACTCAGACCTTTTGGACACACAATGAATTAAAATGAAAAATGATTTAGGACTTTTGAAGGTTTTCACAACACTGCAGTGCTTTCATTTTGTATTAGAATACTTTGTGGTAACTGGTTTTGTTGCGTGCTGTATTAATAATTAAAGTTGCAACAACGCAAATTATCAAAATTGACTTTTGAAAAGTTAATTAGAGTTTAAAAATGGCAATATATTGTGTTATGTATTAAATGTATTAAAATCATAATGAGAACATTTTGGTCTAGTCCAGATGTTCCAGAATTTTTCATTAAATAGATAGTGGATACATTTTCCTTTCTTTTTTTTCTTTTAAATGGATTTCATTAGTCGGAATTTTCTGAAGGAAAACTCCATCCATGTGTTTTTGACCAATTCTGAGCACCTTGAGAAAAATTCCAAGGCTCGGTTCCTTTGCTGAGGGCAGATCATGGCATTAGCATGGTGCAAAGTACACTCACATCTCATCTGAGCCATCAGATTCAGGTACAAAAGGCAATCCAGCAACAATAGATTGAGTTACAAATAGTAATGCAATGCTTAGTGGCTGTAACTCATTAAAGGACTTAATTAAGTTGTCATGAAAGAATACAGATAATCATTATGTCAGTTCTTCTTTATCATCTGGCTGGTTGAGCGAAGCATTGTCTGGTATATGTTATGCACCACTATGTCACATGGATCCCCTCCCTCTTCCTTTTGGTTTCCTTAAGACATTTCTTTCTGTCTTTTGGAGTATAGTGGTAAAAAACAGGTGTGAACTTTGACTTGTCCCCTATCAAGGGCTCTGATGCCATATATTCTATACTAAGGCAAAAGGTGTTATGAATAACGTTTTTTCATGTAATCCTAACTTTCTGTTTAGTATTTGTTAGCTATAAAGAAACAAAAAAAATGATTTATAATGTGTCACATCTTTGGAGGGGTGTTCTCTTGCATGAGATTGCTGACAATAGAAAGGTACCAGCTTACTGACATCTGCTTGACTTGGATTCACAGGTTAAGTAGCATTTTGTCAGGGAAGCAAGAACAGGGTTTTCCTCCACTTGGTTACTCACCATGGAGTGCTCTTTATGGCTCTACAGTCCTAGGCAGTAGAAGATCACTGCTGAAATACTGCTTCTGAATTAGAGGATCCTGGCATGCATTTGGACTGGTCCCTGTGCAAGTACTCTGTGTTCAAAGTAATATTTATGAGTCTGAATTGAGAATTCACGTAGCAGATTCAGGGCCTTATTGGCAGAAGGATGTATGAGCTTAAATGTCACTTGAGTGAACGCTAATGCACCTGAACTGGAGATGGCAACACCAACTCGTCTTCCTTAGTGTGTTGGCCTGAAAGTCCCTGAGGTGCTGCAGTTCAGTGTTATTTGTGGACTCAGAACTGTCCTTATTTGACCACCAGGGAATCATCAGCTGTGCTAAGTGGTATTTGGATCTAAAAGCTAGATTAAAAGTGCTGAACTTTGCAGAAGATAGATATTGGCTTACCACAGCGGGGATGCGTGCTGACAGCACTCCCTTTCACCCAAGAGTCTGAATAGACCTGAGCAAGGGCCAGTATAGGTGCGTGATGAGCCTGTATCTTTTGAGAGATTCCACAGAGAATTGTCTTGGCAAACTTCACTTCCTATAAACCCTCCCTCTAAATCTATCTTCTCCGAAGACCTTTGTGTGAAACTTTCATTACAAGAATTTGCATTAGAATGACTGAAACATAATTAATTTCTGGTACAACTTCTTCAAAATCTGGATTTGCATGCTTTAATAGGCACACCAGATGGGCCGAAAGTCTGACCAAATAGCACCATCAGATGCCACAGGTAACATCAAATTAAATGTACAGAACAATTTTGTAAATATTTGGATAGGATTTGTTTAGGGTGATTTTAGAATAAAAGAGAAATATTTTATATAAATTCATATGACAGAAATGTTTTCTGCTTTTTTAAAGAATAGATTGCTATTTATCATTTTGTTCCTTTTGGTAATGTGCTTTGCACATTAAAAATAGATGAACAGAGAACTATTCAGCTGAGCTAACCAAAGACGCAGATGGCTAGTGCAGAAATCTGCCAGTCTCTCCAGTCGAAATTAGAAAATTGCTTATGAAAGACTTTTTACCTTGAATCTGGTGAAGTTAGCTGGAATAGATCACATACTTGTTTTCTAGCAGTGGATTTTACATTTGTACAGCCAGAATTTCCCTAACCTCATGAACATTAACAACACATTTTATAAATCACATAAGGACTCGAAAGCAGTAGTACTGTTCAGGGAAGGGATTTGATTACAGGGAAGCTAATGCAGGTTTCAGTGCCGTTGAGAGAGTTCATTCCTTTATGTGCTGAGTCTGGGGCACCTGCTCCTAAATCAGGCAACTGGCTTTTGTCACCTAGAGGTCTATTAGAAGACTTTCTCCCTCCACGGTGGCTTTGTTTCCCAGCCACACAGGTGGCTCCTCACTTGCCTCCCACAAAGCTCTGTGGGCAACCACAACCTCACTGGAGCTGCGCTCTGGATCTGGTATCACTGGGAAATGGATCTGGAGAAGACAAAGTGCTGCACAGAGAAGATTACTTTTTCAAGGACTGTTTCAGGACTGGGTGGAAACTCTTTGTTTGACACTGTTGGAAGAGAAAGGCGATAAAATAATTATTCAAGTCATCACAATTTTTGAAAAATAGAGCCAAATTGTTGATGGTTGATAGCAAATACACTATTTTTATGTGTATGAATTTCTGCAGTAAGGGAAGTCTGGCTGGAGAAAGAAATTACTCTAAAGCAAACTGGAGTGTAGATTTATGCTGCAGTCATTGCCCAAGCTTGCTTTACAGCAACACAAGATAATCCTTGGTAGTTTTCCTGCCAGTTAAAATAGTACCTTGCATTTTCTCTGTCAGTATTTTCTATTCCTAAGGTATCAAAGACATGTCATATCTGAAGATGGTGTCCTTGGCAGTACAGTGGAATGCACAGATAGACTTTCAGATATCCGTAAATACTGAGCAAAGGTACTCTACTGAAGGAAGTAAATCTCTTTGCCTACAGTCCAATGAAAATGCTCTTAAGGGAGTTTCTACATTACACACAGTGGTACAGAGCTGCTACCTCAAGTCCCATAAACTATATAGTCCCACTGGCTCTCTGTGCCTTAGTAACGCTGCCAGCATTGCCTTTTGCTGATAGGCAGCTCAGTCAGGGCTGGATTGCTTCCTTTCTCCATTGCTCTGTGTTCTACTGTGCAGATTTACATGCCATGTCTTTTGAATCTTGTAATAAGGAAAGCTTAAAACTGGTGTATATAGAAATAATAGCTCATGGTTTGAAAGTAAGAAACTGAAATGATAAAGAACCCTTTATTCGGTGCTACCATTGTCTGGATGTTACTGAGGAAGGGATGGAAAACGTCTGTTGAAACCTACTCCAGAGATAAGGTGGCAACTTGGAAAGAGTGCACACAGAAAGGAGGAGCAATGAGTTTTAAACTCAGGTTGTATCTGGGAGATGCACCACTCAGTGTCGTAGATATCCAGCTTTTTGATTACAGGCCATCATTCAGTTTATGAAGGGAATGTAAAAATCACAGTAGGGCTTTCAAAACGCTCTTATGAATTAATTTTCTGAAAAGTATTTATGCATTTTGAATAAATGACACATTATCTTTTTGTTGTTGTTGTTTAGAAAGAAAAGCTTTAACAAGCAAAAAATGACAAGAGTAGAAGCTGTTATTTGCCATTCAGTGAAGTTATTGTATTGCTGGGCTGATGATTTGCATTAGACTGTTGATACGTTCATTTTTTCTTCATGACATGGCCTGCTTTAATCCATAAGAACAATACTTACAGCCTAATGGGATTTTCAGTTTCTGGGATTCTTCATGTTCTGTTTTTATTTGATTAATATGTGGTGCTTTCACCCACATTGTTTGACTAAAAGAAAACGAGAAGACACACAAAAATATAATATCCTTAAAGCATTCTGGGGTCTATCCTTAATCTACCTGTCCTTTCTATCCCTTTCTGCCCCTGGAGATCTTTGAGCAACATGTGCTACTGCTTTATACCACCTCTTTGCTTCCCTGCAGCACACACATAGTCTGTAGACTACAGCATTTTTCCTGCATGTGAGATACCAGCTTGTTGTTATTGCTGCATTTATTGTACTTCTTCCACGGGGACGGCTCTGCTGCCCCCAAGGTCTGAATGACATTGATCTGATGCTCACAGCCTGGAAATAAAGCCAGCGTGAGCGGTACAGAAATCTTAGAGCTGGTGCAAGGAAATCATTAACTCTTGCAGCTTGTTCAGATAAATGAAGGAAGGTAAGGAAATTGCCATTTGGCCAGAATCTGAGAAGCATGATGATATTGCTGGGACAGGGTCTCCACTGAAAACCAACACAAATGCACGCCATAAGAAAAGGCTTTAGAAAGTGAAGCTTTTCTGAGTGGGGAAAAAGTAGCCCAGCAGTATTTGAGAGCTTTAGTGTGCTAGATTTTCTGAGTTAGAGGGGTCTTTGCTATTGTCAAGCTATGTATCTTTGTTAATTTCCTTGTTCAAAACACTCTTTTGGAGAAAAGCTGTCCATCAGTGAAACAGTTTTCCTGAGAAGTGTTGTGGTTTTATTTTTTTTAACCATGGGATAATTTATAGCTGTATCTCTCCAGTGGTGTTCTCCTTGGTCAGGGGTCCTTTTTAATCTCCCTGTTGCGCTGTGATTGCAATCTATTGAGTTGTGTGCAACGTCATGGTGGCTATTCAGGTAGATGCTTTTTCATTTCCCTTTCTCCTTTACCTGAGGTGCCCCAGCAATACTTCTGACGGAGCTGTGCTTGTTGCTGCTGCTCTCGCTCGGCGCCCCTTTGTAGGTGTGTGGCACAGCACCTCCCTTGGTTGTGGGAGCTCCGTGACATGGACATGGAAACATGAGGGTTGGCAGAGCTTTTTAGCTTGCTTTGCTTTGTAATTAGGAATATGCCTGTTTGGTGGATTGTTCTAACATCTAAAATATATGCAATAAATGTGGGGTTTTACTCAATTTTGTGGAATCTTCCGCTTTAATGGGTAGAACTCTATGTCCCTTTTTTTATTTATTTTTTCCCCCCCAGTGCTGAAGGATTATTAATGCTTCTCAGCTGCCTCTCTAAATGTTCTCCTTCAATCGGGGCCAACTCCAACTTAACGGAACAGGTGGTTGCTTAACCAGCAAATTGTTTAACATAAAGCCCCAGCCAGGATGTAACTTCTTATAATTAAAAGACTCATACTGCTTCTGCCAGCCATCTTTTCCCTTGCTCAGCATCGCACCACCATTTCAGACAGAATGTGCAACAGTAAAATAGAGAATGTCTCCAGTGTTAACCCTGCCTCATCCAAATCACCCAAATGTTTCTCCTAAGTATGTGCCGTAAAGCTGGATGGGTCCTGCTTTCCATGTCTCAGGAGAAAGTATTTCTTTTTATTTCTACATTTCTTTTGAAGATAGAAATCTCTTCTTGTTGTTTTAGAGAGGAAAACCCTCACCCAAGTGTATGGTTCCACCTTTATATTGCAAAACGCTGTCACTCAGGGACTCTAAAGCCATGGCATGGAGTGAATGTTTGGATTGCTTGTCACTGCTATAGCAAGTGAAGAGCCACTGACAGCTGGGCAGAGAAAGAAGCCTTTTCTGTTCTCCTCCTTACCTAGCATCCTGCCTACCTCAAAGACTGGCCCTCCTTATTCTTACTCAGAGGCTGTGGCTGGCAAGGAAGGGAAATTGTTATCTGTGTGGGCAAGAGGTCAAGTAAGCACATAATGTCGTTTTTTTTCCTCAATAATTAGGGGACGTATTCAAAACCTCTAGGATACTTGCTTTTGGCAAGCAGTTGTCTAAACAAACCAGCCAACCTGGTTGGTTGTCTAATTTTTAGGAGGTTTAGGAGGTTTTTAAAACATAAGTCATTATTAACCTCCTGGATGATAGAGTCAGCGTTACTTTCCAGTCAAAGAAATGGACTCTTCCATCAGCTAAGCAGGCAAACTGCACCATTGCCCATATTATAATACTATGTACTATGATTGCTAATGGTTTAAACATCAGAGCTATATGGCATTACAGGTCTTGACATCAACTGATCTGTATTTTATGTTGGAATCTGTAGTTTTGGCTCTTTAACTTATTTGTAGAAGTGTTTGCTATAAATGTAAGGTAAATGGCTGTACCAAGATGCGTGATTGGCAAAGTGAGATTGTTACCAGCTGCAATCCTAATTTTCAGATTTGACAAATGTAATATAATTCCAAGTATTTATGGTGACCTACTTAGGGAAGATGCAGTGCTGCTATTACCATACTCTTTATGTAGACACGCCAAATATAAAAGAGGCCTGATGCTGTTACATTATAAAATATTATCCTCTGGTTTTTTGGGTGAAATGCTTTTCTCATGTACCAGTTAATGTGTATGCAAAGAGGTTTTTTACCAGATGTCTGCAAAAGGATCCAAAAATGCTTTGTTCAGAACAAATCTAATGTTGATTGCCACCAAAGGGGGAATTGGGGCCTTTAGTATAGTTCAGGCTTTGTAGTCTGAACTAAGGGACTGGCAGCTTGTTTACACATAAATCTGCACTGAAATAACAGAACTGCCATTCAATTTGTTCTTTTTTTTTTTTTTAAAGTAAAAATCTTTGTGCAAAAAGATTTTAGCATAAAACTTTCCTACTCCATCTTTGTGTTTTATTTTTTTCTTTTTCTTCCTGAAATGTGAACAGTTGTTTGTGGTGTCTGCGGAATACACAAGTTCCAGCTCTGCTTCAGACTGAAAAGGCTGGTTAGCCTAGTTTTGGTTAAGCAGCAAGAGAACTTTATACATATTTACTCCTAATGTTACTGTGAGCCTATTGCCAAGCTACCTTGCTTGAAGTATATTATGGGAATCTTTAAACCATTAAATATTCCTTTTATTTTTTAATTATCTGTGGTTTTTTTTTTTCAATTTCTTAAGTATTTCATGGTTTTCATAGAATCATTTAGGTTGGAAGAGACCCCTGGGATCATCAAGTTCAACCATCATCCCTTCTCTACAAGTTCTCCCCTACACAAGTTCTCCTCAACACCACATCTAATCTACTCTGAAACACAGTCAGGGATGGGGACTCCACCACCTCCCTGGGCAGCTGATTCCAGTGCCTGACCACTCTCTCTGGGAAAAACTTTTTCCTAATGTCCAGCCTAACCCTACCCTGCTGCAGCTTGCAGCCATTCCCTCTTGTTCTGTCGCTCATTGCCCGTGAGAAGAGACCAGCACCAACCTTTCTGCAATGCCCTTTCAAGCGGTTGTAGAGAGTGATGAGGTCTCCCCTCAGCCTCCTCTTCCTCAAACTAAACAACCCCAACTCCCTCAATCGATCCTCATAAGCCTTATTCTCCAGGCCTCTCACCAGCTTCGTTGCCCTCCTCTGTACTCGCTCCAGCACCTCGATATCTCTCTTGTGCTGAGGTGCCCAGAACTAGTCTGGCTCTGTCTTCAAATACACAGTATTGTATCTAATCTGTTTCTATCCTTTAAAGAATTATGGATGTTTCGATCAAATACATTCAAGTGACTTCTGAATTAACAGTGAGATACAGATACATCCACTCTCATTGGCAAATGTATTATTAGTCCTTGAATAATCCCACAAATCCAGGCTTTGTATCACAGTCTAGCCTCTTGTATATACAGGTTGAATCACTCATTTATCCAAAGTCAGGATAAGAGAATTTATTAAATCATGTTTTCAGAGTATTGAATTTGAGTATTTGGTATCATTTGGTGTCCTGTCAGAAGTCTCCTATGGAACTTGTGATGCCAGAGCACAGTACATGATTGTGAGTTATCATGTACAGAACCTCAATTTTATACATGGCACTGAGCATCTGTTTATTATAAGTGAATTTTTAAAAGCTGTAATCAGATTGTAAACTGGTTTTATTTCTAGCATTGCATGCTACTCTCCCCCATGTGTCCACCTTGTGTAGTTGCATTTGTTAAATGGTTGCAAGTTACACCTTTTCAAAACAAGTATGTTGAGTAACACTGTAGTTTGGTGTTAATAGCCTGGCTTGAAAGTGTTTAATTGCTTATGATAATGTCTGTTAGGTCAGTGAAAGTGTTACAAAGAACATCTGCTCCTGTCGTAATTGATGCCACTTTTGATCAAGATCAGCACTTTAAACTGGGCAGGGCATTAATTAATATCAGAACTATACAGGTTGTGAAGGCGTTCTCCTCTGTGTACAGCCGCGGTCTGCTTGGCTAGTGTAACATTGCTAGTCCTGATTTCAAACCTGTCCTGATGATATGTTCTTATATTTTTCCCATATTTCAAGGAAATCCTTTGTGTTCCTGGATCCAGCTCTCAGTTCTCTTGGGGAATGCTGCATTTCCCAGAGGAAGGTGAAGCAGCAATGTTATGAATCCTGCCCTGGAAGAACGATGTGTGCTGATATACTATTTCATGGCAGTTCCTATAATTCTCTCCATTTGTGCCTGTGCCTGTTTTCGTTTTTCACTTCAGTGCACACATACAATACGACAGAGTTCCAGTTGCTTTGGGAACTTTAATTTCCAATTTTCTTATCTTTACTTTTAAAATCAAAGTGTTTCATTAATGCCTATTTCTTCCGCTAAGCTTTAAGAAGAATGTATTTCATTCTCGGCCTACAGCTATGACTGGTTAAGGCAATTTTCACGGTAGCTGTAGACAAATGCATGGTTAAGTGAATAATACTTTTATTAGACTTGCAGTTGCTTCTCTTTTCTGTTTGATTTCTGCATGTTCTTGCGTGAATTCTCAACTTCACATATAATAAAATCAGAGAGAGATTATTTCAAAGCTGCATGCAGTAACATTTCCTAAGAGGTGACGGTGCTCCTGAGCTGCACACATGAGGGGTAGAGCTGGCACAGCTCCAGGTATGGAATGCCTGCAATTGATCCGCATAGCACATTTGGCTCAGCAGCTCCAGGATGTATTGGGCAGAGGCAGCAGAAATTGCTTAGGGGATGTGTGCCCTAACACCAAAATATCCTGGGTTTCAGACTCCTGGGTGGCACTCAGGGTACAGTGTCACTATCAGTTTTCTACCTGGTAGCCATATGAACTAAAAACCCTATAGAAGAAATCTGAATGTCTGTTTTGCATATTATATGTTTCAGTACTGTGTCTGGAAAGTCGATTTTTAATGTATTTGTAGCATAGGCTGTCTTTCTAGTTATTTACTCACAGCGTGAATGTTATTAAATAGAAAAAACAGTGTTAGTGGCTGTTAATTTGACTATGATGCTGTGGGAAAAATTGGAAGTGAAAGGAGGGCTGTTAGGGAATGCGAACTGGAAGGTGAACTTTTTTGTTAGGTGCTGAAATGCAAGTGAGGGAATAGGAGGAGCAGTCAAACAAGTGAGTTGTACAGTTTCAGCTTGGATGTACGTAGCAAAGTCCTGCAGAAACCTCTCTTTGGTATGTTGGTCATAAGGCAGCTTGTCAATGGAGCTGAGTATTAAATTCGTAGAAGGACGCTACAGGTATGCTGGAGGACAGAACTAGAACTTAGATTCACTGGCAAATGGGAGAGGTGGTTTAAAAAGACGGGGTGCCCAGTTCTGCCCTCGCATGGGACATACCAGCTTTGTCCCCAGAGGGTGCGAAACAACTGTGTATGTGGCAATTCAGCAGGACAGCACAGAACCCACGAGGCAGCATTGTCATGCTATAACGAAAAAGGCATAAGGAGTTCACTACCAAGGCATGTCTAGTAATTGTTTTACTCTGCAATACTGAGGAGGCATTGGTTGGGGAGAGAGATTGTCCAGAATTGAGCAGGGTGGTTAAAGAAAGATGCAAAATAATCAGACTGTCTGAAGGACAGCATTAGGCGAGATCAGAATCTAGAAATGATGACTTGGGGGAACGATTTGGAGTCTTTAGTTAAGAGAAGATGAAGCAAGATTTGATAAAACCCTTCAGATATAGAAAATGCTGCCATAAAGAAGGGAAGATCTGTTCTCCATCATAGTGGTGGGTAAAACAAGTAGGTCTTTAATCGGATTAAATTGTATTAAATGCCTCATATTAGGAACAATTAAGTACTGTAATAGGTTGCTGGAGGAAATAGTGAAATGTACTTCACAGGAAGCAAGTTAGAAATGGATTAGCCAGACTTCTGTCAAGATTGGCAGCGCCGTGTCCTTTCCTGCTGGGGCAAGTGATGGGCAGGGTGACCTCCCCAAGTCATTCCAGCCTTGTTCTAAAATGCAAACTTTCAAAGATGCTTTGAATCTGAACAAAACCATGCCCCTTATTGTGTTTCCAAAGGCTGGTTTGGTGTAAACATCTTCTCAGTAAGCTTTTATATAGAAGACTTTTTGTTGTTGTAGTTGGAAGAGGCATTCCCACCCCTCCACCCCCAAGGAAAACAAACCCCTTTTTAGCCTTGAAAACTTCCTAGATAAGTAAAAGCTGCTGATTGTTTCCAGAATTAGTAGGTATACATCAAAGAAATACACTTTTGAGTGAGGATAGTCCTTGGTAGGTAGAGAATTGGAGCCAACAAGTAGGTTAGAAGAGAATTTGGAGAGATCTGCGTTTTGTGTGGGATCAGAGATGTTCTTGCCAAAGCCCCATCTGTTCAGCTTTTATTCAGCTCTGTTTGCTTTTCGCCTCGCTGTTGTGCTAGCACTCCAAATGGAGATAGAACTGACTGACTGGAATTCAGTTCTGAAGTTGTGCTGGTTGTGTCTCCAAATGCAGTATCACAAATAGCCACTGAGTTTTCATGGAGAGGTTTCATTGGTAGGAAGGGCACCTGATTAAAGGAGTGGTCTGATCCAGGAAAGCTTAAGAGGCTTGGGGAGCAGGTAAAGGAATGGTTATACTATTCTGGACATAGATGACAACTCCACTTCCTAAGATTTCTGTGACTGACTGAGAAGCCCTGTGCAATCTGTGTATGTTAGTGTATGTCTTAATCACACCTATGATATTCCTCTTTAAGAGTTAAACCATTTAAAAGGAAAATAGCACCTTAATTGAAATTATGAGAAAAGATGTGTCTGAAAACTGAGGACCAAATCCTCCGTCAGAAGCATGAAGCTTATAGCATATGGCATAGCTCTGTCACAAGGAAATTCTGGCTAGATTGTAGCCTGGGAATGGATTCAGGGTCGGAGTGATTGGAGGGTAGCTCCTACAGCAGGTTTAAATACTGCAAATTCTGCAATTGCTTCTTAACTCCCGCACTCTTGTGAGTGGCCTGTAGGACTGAGGAATATTGGTGTTGATTTTTGGTGGCTCATTGGAGATCCAAGAGAATACTTCCTCTTGAGAGAGGCACTCCTAGGAGAAGAGATTATTTCTGTTTTATCTTGAATTGGTATTGCTAAGGTAAAATTTTGCTCAAAATAGATGGCTGCCATTTCTGTCTGTTCTCTGTAGAAGTTATAATGGAGCTTATCTCTTCCCTAATACTGAAGAAAGAGACCTCAGTGAAAGTGGGAGCAGTAATGGGGAGAGACAGCCCTGTGGGATGGACAGCAAAGGGGCTTTCGTGGTTGTATTACAAAAGATTTGGGCTAGATGGAATCTTTTTCCACTTGTCAAGCCACTTAGAGTGGTACATAACATAGTTTATTTCTGGGAGAGTGGGATAATGGATTTAATTATTCTGCCACTTAAAGCATCATAAATCAAGACTGATTCAGTTGGGTTTATGCTTATAATACAGTAGATGTGAAAGGAAAACGGGGGGTTAACCTACTGATAGATTTCATTTGGGCTGGATAAATTCACCACAATTGTCAAGAGAACTCTTGGATAGTTTGCAAAATTAAATGTATATAATCTGTGCTACTGCATTTTTATTTGGAAGCTATGCATCTTTTAGCTAATGCTTCTTTCAGAAACCTTAACTTTGGCAACACGTTCCTGGCCTGGCCCTGTTTCCGTGCTGCACATGGCAATGAGCTGAATAGGCTGCAGTTACTGTACCAAAATGAGCATCGAAGCAGTGTGGAGTTGGCATAGGCTACTTGCTTAAGGAAAAATTCAGAAAGGATGAAACCCTTCTCACTGTCAGATCTATTTGTAAAGAGAATCATTTGGTTGCTAGGAGGGTGTCTGTAATTGCATGTAAAGCAGTGGGAGGTATCTGTAATTGCTGTCTATTCCCTATACTTTTTCCTGAGAGCGCAGGTCCATACAATTGCAAAATTTCAGCTTGAAGTTTGGAAGTTGTTAATTGGACTCAAGATTTGTCTTCATCTTTCTGTAGCAGTTTTGCCCAGTGCTAAGTTATTGGTGAAGAGTGAAGTTTTATTGGAAAAGATTTATCGCTATTTTGTAATTCCGGTAATTAAATAAAGCAGAGTCACGGCTGTGGCCTGAGCAGTGTGGCTGAAAAGCAAAGTGTGGTGTGGAAAAGGCTCACTGCGTAGGCAGAGCCTGCATGCAGCGGAGTTAGCTTCAGTTGCCTCTCCAAACACAAAGATGTGTGAAGTTTCCCTCTCTATCTCTGTATCAGCAACATTNCTTAAAAGCTGCTTTGGGGAAAGGGGGTTGCTCTCCTGGCCTGAGCTGGATAAGACAAGAAGCAACAGATTTTGTTTGTTTTAACAGTAATGATAACAAAACATAGGAGCAGTTTATGTAGGGAGGGTGCGGACTTTCTGTCCTCCTACTAGGTCGGTCAGACTGATCTAGGAAAAGTCGGTTGTCTCCTGAGGCTGAAGGTGCACAGAGTGACTTCTTGACAGCAGAGAAATGTGCTACAGTCACATGTTGACCTACAGTAGCTGCTACTCGGTAATACTTTGTTTTATGTTATATCACATGGGAAGAGCAGTTTCCCATAGTGCTTGAGTCGGGTGTGCTCTGATAGCCACGCGGCACCAGATCTAGAGTTTGCTTTGTAGCTCTTTCTCGTGTTGTACTTGGGTATTCACTGCAGGTACATCTGCTCTGGACCTGGCTGAGTGACAGCACTCTGCTTGTTGTCACCAGTAGTTTCCTCCCAAGATTGGCTGCCCACCACACATCTCTACATATAACAAGTTATAAAAAGCCATTTTATTTCTAAGGCAGGTAATTTTCCCACGAGATCTCAGTGAGAGCTAAACTGATTGTAGTACAAAACTTATGGGGTACATTTCCGTTTTTTTCATATACAACAATAATGGAATTATTTTAAATGTTGAAAACATCTTTACTGGGGCATAGACTACAGAAAGCTTTCTGAATAAACACTTTTCTAACTCCAGTCTATAACTTTCCTAGGGAAGCTGATCACATTTGACAAGGGAAATAGGATTCCACAGGAGGTTATATGAAATTATGAGATGATGCAAATGGAAATAAATTTTCTTGGGGGAGGAGAGAGAACAACTTCTCCATAATTGAGTTGCAGATAAAATTGAATTTAAAGGGCCCAGCAAGCTTGTTTGAAGTTCAAAGAAGCTTGTGCATAAATTTGGCCTGCCTGGAGTTATTGCATCTTAACACATATAACTTGATCAAAAGAGAAGTTGAAATGGAGTAGTTCCAGAAATCCAGACTGATTAAGACAATCTTTCTTGCCCAGCGATAGAATTTAGAAAAATATCATTTGGTCTTCTCTAAAGTATTATCCTCCTGGATCAAAGGATTTCTCTTCCAGCCTTTCTATACTAATCACACAGTGAAAAAACCCTAACTTCTGTAGCAAAAAGATGATGTTCTTTGTGATCTGTTCAAGTTAGCAGTTCATGAGAGTTGCTATCCTGAAATACCAGCTACAGAAATGCTAAGTTAGTAAAAATATTACTTACCCCTTTAATAGCTTGCATTTCCCTTCATGGCAAGCTTGGAGAATGCAATAGTAAAGTGCAGTATGTCTGTAAAAGCATACTTATTCTGTGTTCTGCATTATTATGCTGTTTCTGTGAAATGGGGGGGTTATCCCTTGAAGGACCTGTGGCTGATGCTGCTGGCAGTGCTTTACAGCGGGAAGAGGCCAGTAGCAATACAGAGTGGTTGTGGGCCAAGATCTAAGTGTCTGGGAGTTTGCAGAATGTGGGTTCTTTGGGAGCTATGCATGCAGGAAGAGGTGCTTTTTAATTAGCTACCCTGGAAAATGGGTAGAGACAAAGGCCCTGGTACTCATCTTGGCATTCTTGTCTAGTTTCTGGAAGCCTTAATTTGAGGAAGCAGGACTTGAAAGTATAATTTAGGTCCCAAGGTGGGACAGGGTTGGACAAAGACGGATGAGGACAGAGGAAATTTGTGGGACTGTGACCTTTCCCATAGCAAATAATGTTCTCTGATACTGATGGTTTTCCAGTCTTTTAAAGTCTAAGAAAAGCCAATGTAGGAGAAACAAGTGCAAAAGTTTTCCATGGATATATTTGCATGTGGTCCATACATTGTGGAGATACAAAAAAGGAAATCATAAAACATGTGTCCCATGTAATGAATTTTGATTTGCTGGAGACCATTTGCTGTGACCATTTTGGAGCTCTACTGACTGAACGTCCTCTTTGCAGGCCTGCTCATCTACCAGCGTGAAGCTCACCACAGTATTCTATACATATTGTAGTTTCACTTCCTACTGTGACGGGATTCATAGCATTGCAGTGCCTTGGAAATATCCTGTGACAGTATTTAAAATGGGCCAAAGAAAATACATTTGGGTGTGAGGTAGTTTTAGTATAATGAGCAATTTCTCCTCCTTTCCCAGCAAGTTGTTGCAGAATTGTAAAGGCCTTGCAAGAGCCGCCGAGGGAGCTGACTTTTATGGCACGTGGGGAGTATTGTAGTTCATTTTAAGAGTATGTCTAATATTCCTACGTGCCTAGTAACTTAAATTCTGGCCTCTATTTGAGGTGGCACAACTCTTTAAGGCTGTTAAAAATAGTATAAATCTGTTCAGTCAGTGACAGCAGGTTTTTTTATTGTGTGGTGACTTGGGATTATGGGAGTTACGGGAAAAGGTGACCTTGATGCGGGTTTAAGTGCAGCTCTTCTTGAGACAATGCAGTAAAAAACAATGCTAGTGTTAACTTAATTGTGTTGTTAAATGCACTAGGGGTGAATTACTTGAAAGAAATTAAACAAGTGTCTGTCTTCTTTCATAAACTGCATTTAATCTCATGCATGGCTGTGTTTATGATAGAGTTACAGCGATACAGTAAATTAAATGTCAATAGCAGGCTCACCAATATCTTTATGAGCAGATGTTCCATATTTGAATTCAAATAGAAATCAGATATACTTTAAGTCATTCAGGACAAGAAGATTGAGGCCTCGTGTATTTACTAAAACTGATGAATTTGAAATTTTGAATGCTCCCTTACTCGGTCTGAAGCATCCAGAAAGAAGTCAGACCGGTCACTGCGTCAGGGAGTAAAACTGCACTGAGCAGTGTTGCAGAGAAACAGGCGCCGTTGATAGTCTAAGCAACGTCAAGGCTGCTGACCCTTCTTTAGCGCACGGGGCTTGGCATTTCTTTTGCCAGCTGTAGGAATTCAGCTTTTCATTGATGTTCTTTGGAAGAGCATCTGTATGATACCCGCCAGGAAGTTTTTTACTGTTGTTACTGAAGTTTCACCACAGCCTTTTCTCAGCAATTCTAGGTAGCTGTGGGAAGAGTTGAGAAACTCAAATAAAGGAAAAAAGTTTGGAGTTACATAAGTATCCTTGATATTCCCCTATTTTTTTAGCTTGTTGGCCATAACTATTTGGCACATTTGACCCACATTTGACAAATAGTTTTGGGAAACCATTACTGCCTATTGTGGTGAGTAAACTGGGAGGAAAAATCAGGCTGCTCTGCTCCTTAACAATCCCGGTGAAGAAATGTACTCTTATAATACTGTGAAACCTCAATGTACCCATTCACATGTGGGTGGAGTATGAAATCCAGTAGCTTATCTAGTGATTGCATTCCCTTTTGCAGTGGCCTTTTTCTTTAAGACTACTTTTATTCAGAGAAAAGCTGACTGAAGAATAGTAGCCTCAAGTTAAGGTACTTATTGTTGTCCTTCTAAAATATTTTACTTAGTCTCAAATCAGTATCATTCAGGCATAAGAAAAAGTTGGGTTGGGTTGTTTGGTTTTTTTTTTTTTTTCATTTTTAATCTTGCAACTGTTCTTCCATTTGTTTAATGTGCGTTACTTGGAGAATGTGCAGTACATATTTGAAAAATCACATTTTTCCGGACACTGGGGTAGGATTGAAATGACTGTTATTAAAAAAAAAAAGAAAAAAAAAAAGAGCTGATCAAAGCTATAGGCACAGATTTCATTTAGAAGTCATAGGGACCTCCATCATTTGACCTTCTGCATGGTATTTCTGCAGTTTTATTTGGTTTGTTTCAGCATTAAAATGTTAAATGAAGGTGGGGAGTGGGGCTTTTCAGGTTATCGGTTCAAACACACTCTAGAACATACTCCCATTTACTATAAAGGCTGGTATTTAGCGTAACTTTTACATTATATGTCCCATATGTCAGAGTATATATATTTAATAAACCTGTGATTACTTTTTATACCTGCAGATTTTGAGCTAAAATCTGATCAGTGGACTAGAAACCATAAAATAATTCACGTTGTTTGGAGTTTGATGTAAAAAGTGGGGACATCTAAATACAGGAGTGACAGGCCCAGCAAATCTTAATTTTACTGCAGTTTTTATTGGGGCAAAATTAAGAGAAGTGAAGTGAGTCACACAGTTTGGAAACGGTTCTCTGTTTTTTCCAGAAGCTTTGCATTCGAGAGGATGTCTGTGTGGAGGTTGCTTCTCCTCCTGGGAGACAGCCAGGGCTGTGTGACATCTGTGCTGCACAAGGGAGAGTCGGGGTTTCTTTCCCTTCCTTGTGTTTTGGTGTGCTGGCTGCTCACAGAAAGGCTTTGCCCAGTCTTCTGCCTTGGTTTAAATTATCATACCAACTGAAGTGACCTCTCTTTTTACCCATTTCAGCCTCTAAATTGTTCCGGGCCAAATGCACTGCTCTCGAACCTGAGCTCTCAGCAGTATTTGCAGATAGAGACACGTATGAGGCAGGAGCAGTTTTAGGTGAAGAACAGTTAGAGACAAACCCCTTATGATAATCTACATATATACAGAGCATCATTGTGCCTCATGTTGTAAGTACAGGCCTTATGATTCTGAGGTCATCTTTTTATGCCTAAAAATGTTTTTTTCCTCTCTCATCTAATTAAGCCATGGGTTTTGTCACACATTTTTCTTAAAAGCAGAGCTGTAAGTCATTCCCGTAAATTTGTTATGAGTATGGGCACATAGGAGCACAGTGCATTGTGTATTTTGCATTTCCCTGTTTTGAGAGAGGCAAAAATCAAGCCTGTAAAGTCTGACAGAAAAATAAAACCATAACAAAGTCTGGGAAAAATAATTTAAAATAATTACCAAATGAGCTTTTAGGAGGGAAACACAATACGCCTTTTGAGTAGAAAGTGAGTTTGAAAGGCTCCAAGAATATGATTTATCACCCATTCCTGGATAATATATCACACCAAAATCCTACTTATCTAGTCCATTGCTGTTGGCAATTAATCTCAAGCAAGGACAGGAAATATATTGAGAAAGGTGAAATGACAAAACAGAAAGGTGTCCGGACCTCCTCTAGGATCTGAACTCTCAACCAGACAGAGAGCAGAAGGAGATTTCTCCTCTGCCCACTTTCTGTGTTTATATAATCCTGTTTGACACTTAAGCAACATCTTGATGGTATATAGTGTTTTTCTTAATTTCACAACTATATAAAGTTTACTTCATATTACTGTCTACACAACTTGTGCATTGTGTAGATAAAACCAAGGTAAATCCTGGCTTGAAGAGCTTTGTATTGGTTAATAGCATTATAGTAGGTAAATATAGTCACTACTTGATTGGGTTACCTCCTCTTTGTTTTCTTTTCTTTCTTTCTTCCTTCTCCTTCACCCTCTTAGGCAGGTACTTGGAAATGGGGGGTTCAGCACAATCGATTGAAGATTTATTTAGGATTAGTAGAAATAGATGTGAATTACAAAGTTTGCATCCAGATCTTAGTATCTAATTCCTCAAAGTTCTGGGAGACAGAACTTTGACAGTTGTGGTACTGTGAGATTTTAGGAACACCGTGTGGGGTCTACAAATGAGCTTAGAATTCAAATGTCAGTAAAATAAACACATTTTCGGGTTGTGCCTATTTGTAATTATGATGGATGCCGAATTGGTTTGTTAGGGAGGCTTCTCAGCAGTTGCATACAAAATAATTTGCATGTTACCTTTCCCTTCTCCTCATACCTCATCTCCTTTGAAAGTTGCTATTTATCATTTTATGGCACCGGTGAGTAAGTGTTGCTGAGTCAGTGCCTAATTAGTTTCCAGCGGGTCCTCTGTGAGTAATTTATTTAGATGCCAAACAATCAAACTGAATTTTCAAAGTATTATGGCTTTACTAGGACTGCAAAGTGGTGGTGTCGTGATGATGCCATCTCCAAAGCCTCTGATGGCCAGTGACTACTCTGAAGCCATCTCCTCAGACTGGCACTGGCATCGTTCTGCCACCGTACAGAATGGATTTTCCCTCTGGATTTTCATCACCTTTTGCAACAGTGTGATGTTGTAACAGAACCACCTACATCTTCCATTTAGATAAAAAATGTTGCAGACAGATTTTTGTCAAGAATGTATGAAAAGTTTACTTTTACAGCAGAGGCAAGTTTTGGCTAAGCAAATTACCACTAAAATAATTCTTCTATCTTTAAAAAAACACCACTAGGTTTTCTATGCGTCAGTATTATCTAACATGCATATTGATGCATGTTTGATTTTGTTATTTAAAAAGTCTGAAATTGATGTGATGTGAAACAGAAAGCATTCCTTAATTTGCCAAATACAAATTTTGGAAATTGTGGTTAGGTGATATTTATGTACCTTTGATGATGTTAAGGCTCAATCATTTAATGTAGTTGGTTGAAACATCAAATTTTACTTGAAATATGGGCTGATTTCATAGCTTCTTATATTTTGTACTTATCACACCAGCAGTGGAACTGGGAAAAGAATTGAAAATACTACTGGAACTACTGGAGAGAGTCCAGTGAAGGGCAACTAAAATGATTGAGGGATTAGAGCACCTCCCTGATGAGGAAAGGCTGAGGGAGCTGTGACTCTTTAGCCTGGAGAAGAGAAGGCTGAGGGGAGACATTATTAATGCTCACAAGTATCTAAAGGGTGGGTTGAAGCAGGATGGAGCCAGACTCTTTTCAGTGGTTCCCAGTGACAGGACAAGGGGAAATGGGCACAAGCTGGGACACAAGAAGTTCTATTCAAATATGAGAAAAAAAACTTCTTTCCAGTGAGGGCTCAGAGCCCTGGCAGAGGCTGCCCAGGGCGGGTGTGGAGTCCTCTTTGGAGACCTTCAAGTCCCACCTGGGTGCAGCCCTGAGTGATGTGCTCTGGGCAATCCTGCTTTAGCAGGGGAGTTGGACTAGGTCATCTCTAGAGGTCCCTTCCAACTCTTGACAGTTCTGTGGTTCTGTGAGATGTATGCTGCTTATCCGAGCATGCGCAGCATAGTTTGAAAGTTTAGACCTGTTTGATGGGGGGAGTGGCTTCTGCATATCAGGATGGGAACCTCTGGGAGAAGGCAACCTCATTCTCTTTCAACTCTTTAATCTTGTTCTAGGATTCTCCTCTGCTTTATAGAAGCTTTGTGATATGGTACCAGGTTAAATTATTATTACTTATGTCTTGCATTTGGAAAAGAAAAAAAGATATGGCTAATTATTTACTTTGCTCAGCTCCCACTGTTCCAAGAAGTGTCAGGTCTAATCGGCAAGGTTTCAGACCAGTATTGCTTTTGTTAGAGGAGCTTCTAGAGGAACCCCTGGCTACATCTAGATTAGTGAGTGTAATAGAGACAGACATATAGAGTGAAGCAGTTGGTGAGGAGGACCCAGAGTCTGCACTCTGTGTATTTTCTTCCAGACTGTGTCTGATCTTGTGGAAGGAGCGCTCACAAGCAGTTGAAACACTCCCAGAGCACATCCTCTGATTTAGTTTCATGCAAAAAGAGTGCAGTTTGTTTGCTTGGAGACCACTACACAGTGCCAGCCAAAATGTGGTGAGCTCCTGAAGTGCTTGTTTAAACTCCTAAGAGATGTTACCTACAAATGAGTAAGGTGGAAATTCCCCACCGTTGAAACTGTGAATTTTGTCAGATGTATTAAAATTACTTTTGCTCAGCCAGTCTGGCAGTCCACAGCTACAGTGAAATGGAGACAGAGGTGGCAACCTCACAGTAGGTATAGGGTCAGCACAGATGATGGGTGGTAGGAACTAGAAATAATACAAAATAGCTATATTGCTGGTAATGGATGAGTGTCATGATTCCCAAGCCTGCTGGATTGCCTTTGTTCGTTTCAAATGGGAGTACCTGAAGTGTCTTAAGGATTTACTGTGATCTGTCTAAAAACTAGAAGACCTTCCATAAACAAGAGAGTTTAAAAAAGTGACAACTCAGAGAAGCCATCAGTTCCCCTGCTTTTGGGCTCCTGTGTAATCCCAGAGTTCTCTGGAGAAGCGTTACAGCATTATGCAGTGTGGTATTCGGCATCTGGATTGCCTCAGGAATATTTTAATGATTAAAGCTTGTCATTCATCTCCTAAAATCCCTAAGAATAAAAATACATTTTATACTAATGTAACTTCTGAAAAAAGGAAGCAGCTGGGGCACGTTTCACCTTTATTAAGGAGTTGGGTAAATGAATAGGCTGGTGCCATAAAAATGTATTCTGACTCCTCTCATTATTGAAGATTCACTGTGGAAACCATAACCGTGACCTTAAGCATTCTGCATCCAAAAGGGAATGTATAACAAATGTGTGGCAAAAGGTAGTGTCTCACTGGAGGACTCTAACAAGGTTGCTAGGCTGCCTAGTTAGCTCTGCTACTTTTATTAGTGGTTGGTTTTTCATGTTAGAAGGGGATCTTTTAGGGGCAAGAAAAATGTCGGTGTATCTACCTGTCAGTAATTGCATGATTAAATCTTGTGATGGCCAAAGATGGCCTTCCAAAATCCTAGGACAGATGCCTTACAAATAGCTTGGTAAGCATTTCTTGTATTTATCAAAACTAAATTTGGTTCAATATCTGTCAGAGGGTTGAGGTTTCCTGTAAGTCAGAGCATATAACCAGAGATGCTGTTTTGTATAAGCACGAGTTACTCAAGC
>VZTM01025976.1:74794-95026 GCA_013400555.1 Jacana jacana | reverse complement strand
GCACTGTGATTTATTTGGGAGGCTCTGACATTCGGTTAAAATACCTACTCAATCTCAGAATTATTTTGAAGTTAGTGAAAACTAGTGATTGCTACTGTGAGAGATGCCTGCATTGAGTAAGATGGTAGCCAAGTGACTAGTAAAATCCAGTCAGTAATCTGAAATAATAGTACTTACCAAGACTTTCCCTGTCTTTAAATGCTGTTATCAGACCACAAAGAAGACAGACCAGTAGTAGCATAAAATACTTATGTGCTGCTGTCCTAATGAAGACAGCTTCCTAAATACCTTAAATAGAGCAGTGCTAAAAATTGTGGCACAGTTGATGGAATTGATTACTTTGAAAATGTTACTAATTCTGCATACAGGCCAGAAAGTAGTATGTTTTACCTAGTATTGTCTTTAGGCAGCAAAGACTTTCATCCTTCTGAACATCCAGCATTTCTGCCTCACATTTCAGCTCAGTTGTGTTGGTATTAGCCTTGAATACTTCCACTGCATTCAGTGGAGTTACATTGTGCTTGTTTTGCAGTGGTTGAGAAAAGAGTAAGGCTAAATGCTGGTAACTGTCTTTGGAAGAAACAAAAGGTGGTAAGAAGCTGTATTTTATTTTACAATCACTGGTAGTTTTAGTTTGCTGCAATGACTGGCTTGGCAGTGATGATTAATTGTTTACTAGGGAGCTGGATTATAGAATTACCTGGCTGATAGAAACACCACCTTTTTATCTGTCTCCTGCTGAGTTCATAAGTCTAACACCTTCAAAACCGTGTTTATCAGCAAGGCACTGGTTGCTTTTACTGCAAAGAGAGGCACAGATTGAGAGGCAAGACCAGTGGATTCTTCCCTGTGGTGAGTCTGCTAGTGTAAAGGAAGCTTCAGCTAATGAAAAAACCTCATGTTCAGGGGCTCTTTGCAAGATGGAAGGAGCGGTAGTGCCAGGTCATGCTTTCTTGCCTGTATGGATGGGGAGGATTTAATCAGAGTTAATGCTCCTCTGTAGGGGACTTGCCCATCCTCCTGCTGGCCCTATTATTTAATGAACATAAAGGCAGCTAACCAAAGACTGGCAACACTACAGGTTCTGAAATTATAGCTCCTGTAATTTTTTTTCACCCTAATTTTTCTAGATCAACAACAGTCTTAAGAAACATCATGAATAGTAAAAATATTTTTACTTTTTTATTCATGAAGAGTGAAACATTTCAGATCCACTGGAGCAGCAGTCTGGCAAAAGGCATGCCACAACATCAGAGGTTAGGACTCAGGAGTATTCACAAGGCTCTATGGAAATGTACCAACAAGACCTGCCTGGCCTTTTTCATTAGTATCAGTGCTTGAGTTTCATAAAGAGTACATTTTATATCCGCATTTACTGTGCACCAAAGCTGTGCTTCTACCAGCAATCTGCTTCTAGCACTGAGCCTTTCAAATTCTCATTTTAAAGGTGAAATTATGCGAATCAGCCATTGCCTGGGTTTACAAAGTGTCAGTGAACTGGTGGGATTTCTGAGTTGTGACAGTCTTAGTGCAGAAAACCTGGCTTCTGTCACCTGCCTCTGGTGCTGGCCTGGTCAGCTTTGGGTCTTTCCTTTCAGAAACTCAGTTCTCTCATCTCTCAATTAGAGATTTTTAATACTGACTTTGGGACAGTGCTTTTCGATTAATAGTGTTGTTTAGTCATCTCTTATTCATGCCTACCCACACCTTCATACCCATGTTTTGGAGACAAGTAGGAACTGCAAGTTTTGGGCCGATGCATTATGGCATGAGAAATCATGCACTGAAGGCTCAGGCCCAAGAGCTGATCTACACAGTGCAACGGGAAGGGCCGTGAACAACATGGGGACGTTCTTGTGAAAGCAGCACTACAGAAGTGCAGGACGTGCTGTGGTGGTTGTCCTGCTCCAGTCTCATGAAGTGGGAGTTGGCATCAGAACAAGGACAAGTTAGAATCAAAAATACTGCATGTGGGAGTACAGGTATTTGTAGCGTGATGGAGAAGAGTGATGCTTTCAGTCACACTGTCAATGGCCTAAGATAATGCCCTGAGTATTTCAGGTATTGCTGTTTATTCGCAACACGGGGAACACACCGACATGTCGGGTTATTCACAAACTCAGCATCAGAGTTCTGTTAGTCTCCATTTGGCAAATGAAAGTCTCTCGTACAGCAACACAAGCTTGGGCTGCATGGGAAGAAGTGCCTGACAACTCCAGACTACTTATGAGGGGTGTGAGGGCTTGTGTTGGGCACACTTGTGAAAATAGAAGGTGAATGGGTATTTTACAGCTGCTTCAACAATGCTTTGCTGCTTTTTATTTTCCTGATAGAAATTAAATATATGCTTATCAGCAATTGCTTGAGAATTAAGTGGTTCTTCCCCTTTTTTGCAGTCTTTTTTATTATGAGTTGTATGTTGCCTTAAAATACCTTTTTTTTTTAAATCACCCATGGAAACAAGCATAACTGAAGAAAAAGGCTTGCTAGGAATAAATTTCACCTCTTCACATACAGTGTTAAATAAGATGAATAGAAATGTTTTCTTAGCCTCATGCTCTTCAGAAGTGTTCTGAGCCTTGGCATGATTCCATGTGTCCTCTGCTGTCTTACATTACTTTTCTCATGTCACCCCTAAAATGATCAAGTCAAAATCAACCTTAAAGAATTGTATCTGCTGAAGACAGAACTTCATGTCTTTTGTGCACAATGAATATACATGTGGAAATTGCTTTCTCTGACTGTAAGCCCTTTTTCATTCTTAGAGATTACGTGAAAGAATTTAATCTAAATGAGATTTTCAGCTTCAGTTTTTCCAGAGTATTCCTCCCAACATCAATCATGACGTGTAAGGCTCAAAAATTGGTCTAGAACAGTTTTTCATGAGCTATGTGTGACAGTGTTCATTTTCCTCTGGAAACAGAAACTGCAGAGTGAGGTTAAGAAGCAAATTATAAAATTTATAGTATGGACCGAGTCACTTATGATTTCCAAGGCTCTAGTGTTGAGAGAACACCAGGTCAGTAGATGTCTTGTTATCCTATCCTAAATCTAGCAGAGAAAAAGAATTTTCAGGAATGCCTTTTGCTTTGTTTGTTGTATGAAGTACTGGCAGTTTTTCAAAAGTGGCAAGTGTTCAGAAGCCATCAACTGGACTGACCAAAATCACAGTTTAAGGTTTGGAGAAAGGAGATGAAGAATGAATGCATTTAGGACTTACTTACATTTTTCACCTCAATTTTGGAGGAATCTTTACTGTTGACTTGTTTTCAGTCTTTTCCTCACAGCCAAGACAGCAAGACTTGAATATTTCTTTTATTTTTAGTTAAATATAATTGTCACCATTGTGTGCTGGGAAGATATGCACACAGCACAACCTCAAGACGTGGGAGAATCAGTTATGTTTTTACAAAGATAACAAATAACATTTGCAATACTGATGCTTAGGATAAGTGCAGTTGGGATACTACTTAGTTATGAAAAGGAAGTCCATTGTGTTGGGTTTGGGCATCAGTCTTAGGATGTAGGCAGGCTGGAGGAATAGGAATGATAAGAGGCTTAGAAAATAATACCTATGAGGAAAGTTTGAAAGAGCTGGGCTTGCTGAGTCTAGACACGAGAAGATGAAAAGTGGTGAAACAGCTTCTCGATACATAAATACTGTTGAACTTGCTCAGTGCCTTCAGAAGAAGATATGTTCTGGCAGTTTCAAATTAATCCTTGAAGTCAAAGTGCCAGAATTCAAGATATGAGGCACTTTGCAGTGTTGTGTAGGTTAAAATAGGAAAAAAAAAGTACATTTGATTGTTTCCATTTTCATATTGTGTTTCGGAGATACGTAAGGCCACGTTTTGAAGATGTGAATGATAAATATTTTTATCTAAAGGTCTTTTGGTGAACACTTGACTCTCTCACATTGGATTCCAAAAGAACGATTGAGAGCTCAGGCAGACAGGATGGATGTCAAGGTAGACTGAGTAATCTGATTTAGTTTTTTGAACTTGAGTGTGTATGCTGTCACTGCCACATAGACTGTTACTTAATATTAGTTCATGTACACAAAACCAAACCCAAACAGCTCCTGTCCTTATCCTATGGCTGTTTTGGAATTAACAGAGTCAAGTTGCTTGCTGCAGAGACAAATGGACGCAGAGCATCAGCAGATGAATGAAATTTCAATGGACATTCATCTTCAAATACCTCAAGTGGTGCTTTATTTAATCCTTATAATTTAAATAACCTATCTTCATCCCTGTTAAGCAGCAGAGCTCTGCTAATAACAAGTGGATATCGTCATTTAAACTTGCTGAGGACGTGGCTGTGAATTATTTGAAAGAACCAGAAATAGTTCTTATTTTAAATTTACTTTTGATTAAAGTATATTTTGTCAGTGCAGTTCCTCATCATATGTGGTGGGGTACCTCGAACAAAAGTTGCATTTCTGTGATTTTCTTCTTTATTTTTTTCTCCAGGAGCAGTCACTGGTGATGACGTGTGTGTGGCTGGCGGGGGTGCAGAAAGTATCAGGGAGATGTATAGAGCATAGTGTAACAGGGCTGAATTTAGGCTGGATCCAGCTGTGCTGGTGCTGGTGGTATTATACATTAGCACAGAGTCTTTCTGACATGATCTGAAATATGTATTTTGGGACAGGGATACAGCAAACATCTCTTCCATCACCAAGTTCACCCTAGCTGCTTCATGTACCAGTTACAGGGATTTTCAGTAACGACTCCCCTCTACAAACATCTTAGTAATATGGTTCTGACATTATATGCTAAAGTCAATACAATTCCACTGAGTAAAGAACTATAATACTTTAAAGTGACTCATGCACAGTAATTTAGAGGGTGGCTGCCTGCAATTTCCAGGTGCCATCAATCTCCTTAAGATAATTTCCTGCCTTCATATATACGGAGAAGGAAAGGATACACCATGAATTTCTGATGATGGCGATGAAACTTAGCTTTCATATAGTGTTTTTTGCCTTCAAGGCAGTTTACAAGTATGACTTTATGTTCATCATATCCTTCAAAGTTGTTAAGTATTAAAATTCCCATTTTATTGTGGGGGAAATGGAGTGAAAGAAGTTAGATAACTCTCCCAAGATTTTGGAAGGAGTCATGGGAGTAGTTTTCAATCCTCTACCCAGACTGTATATCCCTTCTTTTCTTCAGGTGCTTCTGTATTTAACCCACCATTTCCTAGTGTAAATGACTGTAAGTTGGGCCCTGTACTCAGAGGGTACACTGGCAATTACAATAAGTAAATAATTACTCTTGGAGATTTTTTACAATTTTGTAGGGTAAGAATTTGAAAACTTTTGAACAATGTTCCTAAAGGGTGTTTAAAGGAAGCGTTAGAGAGCTTAAAATCAGGTGGTTAGCTCGCTGGGGGATAGGAAGAATCCTTCAAAACCCCTTCAGCCACAAGAGTGAAGCAACGTAACCACTTGGTTGAAATTCTACTCAATTCAGGGTTCTTGGCTTCTTTCCACTACCTTCAGTGAACTTAAATGGAAATCTTGGAGGTAGGACTCGCAGAATTTTCAAAATACCTATATTTATTTTATTTCTGTCTGTGTCTGCCATTGCTTTTAACTTTTCTATAGCCTGAAGCAAAAATACAAGTGAAGGCTGCAGATACAGAAGGTTTCTTTGAAGCAGTGGGGAGTCTGTCAGGGAGACAAAAGTGGAAAACACTGATATTTGCTGACAAAAACCTTCTGTCTATCAGAAATGTGTTTTATTAATATAAGAAAATTCATAAAAGGTCAACAATAAGAGAAAGCTTATCTGTGCCATTCCCTTAAGCAGAACGTTGGCCCAAGTTGAATAGAAGTGGCCCATCTAATCAAAGGACACTATTAACAGTGGCAGTTAAGTTCTGGATGTGATCGAGGAGATGATAGGAGGCCCAGGCACGTAACGTGGGTGGGTTACGCTAGCACAGATGGAGAGGAGGGGCTGTAAATCAAATATACAGCTATAGCTGTCCACAAATAATGGAAAAGGGAAAAAGAAAATGTAGGCATGGAGAACAGAAAAAAAAGTCAAAGGCTTTTTGTTTCAAACCTGAAAGTATTAGAATGGTTTTGTAGTGATTTCTTGATTCTAAGTATTCTTAGAACTAAATTTATGATTTCTGACTGAGGTTTCGGTTTAGTAAAACACGCAAAACTTGTGTGATTGTGGGAATAGCCGTGTTTGTGCAGTCATTTCGAGAGTGCAAAAGCAGTAACCTTACTGAACACCTTCTTCTTTCACTGTAGTGCTGGTCTGCGGGGCGTAGACTCGAGATACTGGAATGGTTTTTATTTTCCCTTCTGTTCCTTTGGTCATTAAGAGCTTTTAAGTCCTGTCTTTGGGCAAGTCTGTTGTTGATGTTGGTTTTGGTTTTTAAATGGATCCAGTAACTTCTAATTCGTAGTCACATCAGTGTGAAAGGTTGGCTATTCTGGAGTTAAATGTAAATTTTTTTTATTCTGTTAAAATGATAAAAGTATGTTTTTGTAGCTTTGAAAAATAGCTTTTTGTATTGACCTGAAAGCTAATGTTTGATTTTTAGTTGACATATTTTAATTTTTTTTCCTTCATGAATACCTTTGATGCAAAACCAACCCCAGTGCAATTGTGATGTAAAATATATTTTTTAACATTTGAAGATAATGAGACATTTTAATTTTTTTCCCACTACTTTTAGTTGATGAAATTTTCAGGGATTTAAAAATAGTGAAAATGTTTTCACTGCTCATTTTTTTAGCAATTCAGTTTGTTAGTTTCTAAGTGCTCTAATGGCAAGCATTGTAAAAACCCCAACTTTTTAAGTCTCACATTCACTTGACTCTGTAGAACTGACATTTCTATTTACACAAGTTGTGCCTTCATCTGTCTTTCCAAAATAAGTCACTTGTGTCTTAGAAAAGGTAGAGGGCAAGCTGGGCCAGAACAGACTAACTGGTTGAAAACTCCCGGGAAAGGAGACAAAGGGACACATACAGATACAGAACCACATCTCCTCACCCAGACACATCTGCAGGAAAATTTTCCCTGGCTTAATTCTGTTTCTTCCTCCACTTTATGGAAAGATACTGTAGTTCTTTGTGATTGACTGTACTTTAGACGGACCATCAGCTTTCAGATCTGTTTACACAAAGGAGTTTAAAACTCAAAAATCTGCAAGATTTGTTTAGCTTGAGAAGTAGACGAGTGCACATTCACTGCTCATTTTACAGCCCCGAATCTGCCCGTGAGCTCCCTTGAATAAAACCAGTATGTAATTTTTTGCTTCAGAAAAAGATTGTCATTGAGCATTAGAAGTGCATTTCACTACCAAATGATTTGCAAGGTGAATATATATGTTGACATTCCCTGTGCTTTTTAAATGTGCTTGGTACAGTCCAGCAAACTGGATGCCAAGGGGGGTGCAGGATGCTTGAGCTCTCCTACTTGGCTGACAGTACTTGTTATTTCAGTACCAGCAACACTCCTACCTTTCTCTAGAGTGACGGGCATCCTTTCAAGACAATTAACAGTCGTTCTTTTTGCAGACTTAGCAGCTACTACTGAAGTATGTGGGCAGCCTGGCATTACCAGATATTCAGTGTTGATGGAAGCTTTTTCTGCCTTGGTGGGAGAAGTACCTTCCTTTCAATTCTGTTGTGTCTAATGAGCTGAAGAGTCCACTGCCTCTTACCTTCAATTGGGACATTCCTACGGTCTCTATCTCATTCTGTCCCCAGTGTTTGTAGAATTTGCTGGAGCGTTGCAAGCTTAAGAGCTTTGCCCTCTACTAACTTAGGCCAAAACAGGCTAGTTGGCTAAAAACTAAGAAGAAAGGAGACAACTTGGCACTTGCACATATTACAAGCATGGAAAAACATTATGATTTCCTAAGGAAATCAGGCTTAAGAGATGGGCTAGAAGTAGCAGAAACCTCCACACCCCAAACAGCTCTGCTGCTCTAAGCTTTCTCTCCTTCTCTCCTCTTTTTTGAAAGCATTACAGGAGATGTGATAAGTAAAGGCACGCTTCATATAGCTGTTTACTAAAGCTCTTGGGGAAAGTCTACCAAAATATGCTTTCATAAATAAAACAGAGTTAATTAAGAACCACTTGAAAAGCTAGCACAGGGGAAAGATGGAAGAAAATTACCATGTAATGTGTATGTGGTTAGTGGAAGCATAATTCTAGCTGAAATGAGGCAGATACCTTACTGTGAGCTGGCTTCATCCATTCTTTATCATGTTGGGTAGTATCTTATTAAACAAATGACGCCATTAAATTTGATTGAACTACTTGGCAATAGTAATGGCAGCAGAGTAAGACCTTGCCTAAGTAACTTCCCTAAGTAAAATGCATTTTCTCCTGTATTACATAAAGCAGAGTTTGGTTATAGCAAGGCCTCTGGCTGTTGGCTTCTTAAGTGAGAATTTTAGGTAAGGATCAAAAAGAGAAACTATTCAAACACTGTGCAACAAGACAGTTGTAGCAGTTCCAGCTGCAGTATATGGTGTAAGGAAGTGCAGACCTTGGGTTTTCTCTTGATATAGAAAAAAAGGTGTTGCAGAATTTACATACATGCATGACAAGAAACCTACTCTTCTCAAGAAGGTTTCTAAGGCCTTTGGGCTGTAGAAGCACAGCAGCATGGAACGCTGTGTAAGGCCTAAGCCCCCTCGTGCTCCCCTCTACGAGGTAGGCTGTCGCATCAGTGCGCTGCTGAGCCATCCATTTAATTCAGACAAATGCTCTCTATTCACATTTCACGTAATGAATTATCCTTGTTAAAATCCCTTGTTTTAAAAAAACCCTTCTGTATTTTCTTTCACAGTTTGGGTATTTATTATCATAGTTTATATTCATATGCTGGGGTTTTTCAGCTCCAAAGCATTGGCAAGCTTCATGATTTCACCAAGACCCCTAGGTGGCATTTCCAATCGGCTGTTAAGAGAATAGTATGCAGCACGAGGGAGGAAAACTAAGCTGATATAATCTGTTGCTTTTGCACAATCTGCTTGCTGAATTAATTGCACTGACTGGCAGCAGGTGAAAGGAAGGTGTGAACTTCAGAAAGGTTTGGTTAAATGCCAACTCTTCACGTTATTTTACAATGTAATGGTCAGGTTTAAAATCTGCCCGTTATGTCTGGAGTCTGTGCTGAGTACTGGAGAGATGGGAGACAAGTCTGATTCCATTTGCTTTAGGGATCTCGGGGAAAGCATGGAAAAAAAAAGAGAAGCAGGTTTATTGTAAGTTTTAGTTCCTTCTCCCTCAGAACTCCCTGGTGTATTAACCAGTTTTTATGGGTTTGCTTTTTTGCTTTTCTTTTTGTGTTTTTTTCCCAAGAACTGTGTGTAATGTATGGGCTATCAAACCAGACTCCAAAACCAAGTGCCATACACCTCACTTGTCCTAAATATTATCCTCTTGTTATCTGCCAGAAGCTAAGTACCTTCAGCCATATGTATTTACACATGATAAAAGGTCAATGTCAACTCTGAACATCTTTGGATGCTTAAAGCGCTGGCTACTGCATTCACTCATGCTGCTGCCAAGTCCTGCACCATATTAGCAGCCTCCTAACTAAGCTGCCTTGAAATCTGCTCCTCACTGTTGCCATTTCTGGAGAGAAGGATGTGCCTTCAAAAACTTAAGTTTGTACCAAGAAAGTAAGAATCTACATTATCCCTTCACCACGTTTCTTCGTCTCACAGCACAGAGATTTGATTTATCCTGAGAGGTGGAATGAGCTTGGCCTGTTCTAATTAGCTTTAGGTAGATTTTAAATGAGCTTGATGACATCATACCTGGCTCCTTCTGCTTTTCCTCTATTTCTGAGGCACCTTCTCTATTACTCATTGCACTCAATGTGTGATTTGTAGTTTATTGGCACGGTTTCTATATTCAGTGCTTTACAATCTCTCTTTACTGTAAGATGTGCTGCTTTTTACTCTTTGATCCAGGGGAGAGAAACATTTAGGGCATCTTGTCAATTTTTGGCCCTGGAACCTCATTTTCACCTCTTTTGCTAACCCACTGCCAATCACCCAGCCTTCCCTCCATCGTTTATACAGCTGGCTGTTTATGGTTTGTCATGTGAAAATCTGTAGGGTGTTTTTTTTATTAAACCCTAGATTTCTGCTTACCCTGACAGATTTGTAGTCCATGACATTGCTTTAACCAAAGATCATTTCATACTCTTGATGGCCTGCTACAGGAGGTATTAAAGGTTGCATAAAACCTCAGATAAATTGTGGTTTTTATTTGTGGCTTGTAAGGAGCTTATGTATTTGCCAACATCTGGCTACTCAGAAGCATGAATGAAATCGAAGGGGAGTTGCTCTTAGCTATGAGCTGTGTTTGCTTCAGTGTCTAACAGGGTGCTTGTGCACAGTGGTCTTTCTACAGATCAGACTTTCTTTCCTGGGTAGGATGGAGGCAGGGGTGACTATTGCTGTGGGAGAAGGCTGAAGAGAAAACAGCAAATGGAGTTTGATGGACTGCTTCCTCTTACCCAGCCTAAAACTCTATTGCAAATTATTGCGCTTTTTTTCTTGATTTTTCTCCCATTTGTTGGTTAATGTTGGTTAATGCCCATTTTGCTACAAATTCCTATTGAGTGGGGGGATCGTTCTCTTGTTTCCCTCGATCTTTTCCAAATTGAACCAATTCAACACATAATAGGTAATTTTAGCAATATTTCTTCTAATTTTCTTTGCTTTTCTCTACATTATTTTTCCTTTATCTTTATTTTCCTTAAAATGCAATACCTGCAACTGGGTGCAGTGTGTCAGCTGAGGTCAGTTGGAGTGAAATAATTCTGCTAGACTTACCTATGCTTTATATAAAATATCCTGGAGCCAACGTTAAGTGTGTGCCCTATTGGAAGGTAACTCCAGTATCTGTTCTTTCCTCCCTGCAATTCATTCTCCTTCAGTACAATCTCACCCAGATTTCCCATCACTGCTGTTTGCAGCTTTTCTTGAAAAGTCTTCCCCCCCCACCACCCAAATGTAAGTGTGACAGGCTAATTGGAACTGTTGGGCAGAATTTTAGAAAAGATGCTCCCATTCATCTGCAGCTCTCCTGAAATATAATTGAGTAATAAATATTGTAGTGCCTTCTCCATAAAGCATATAGTGACCCTTATCCACAGTACTTATGCTCCATGCATTAGGTGCTTTTAATGCCACTAACTCTTATTCCAATCTCTATTTCGGATGCTTTAAAATCTTCTGGGTGAGTGATTAGTAGAAATCATAGAGTTTCAGAAATATTTGTTATGGGAATCAGCTTTTCAGATAGTTATTTTCTTTGGCTAATCAGAGTAAGTACCTCTTTCCCCACAGCTCTTTCCTGGCCCGCTAGAAGTCAAAGAGAGAGGACTAATGGTCTCTGACACTGAAGCAAAGTTAAGGCACCATCCAATTCCCACGATACAACACTAGCAAGTCTTTCATTAACTTCCATGAAAGTTACTTCTGAGTGAGGCCAGTGTTCCCCGTTAAATAGCAGAAGGACAATTTCTCTAGATTTGCAGCTTGAACTATATTTGCATCTGATACTGTATTTGTTTATGTGCAGGATTCCCACTCCAGTCAGTTACATTTCCTGTTAGTATATTAAGAGCTTGGGGATTTTTTCATTTGGCAATATTTTCTGTTTGACAATTAATTGGTGTGTTACCAATAAATACCTCTTACCACTCTGTTGGTTTGTATTAGGTAGCAATATTTTAAAAGCCGTCATACATCTTTTTGTATGAACAAAAGGCTTGCTTGCATCATAAATTCAAAACCCTTTTCAGACATTTTTATGAGGTTCATTTTGCTTGACTTTCTCTAGTGGGAGGTATAAGAGTTATGTGTGTGTGAACTTGGGGCAGGAGAATGAGCGTGTCCCTGACTTGCAATACAAATAGATAGCACTCCTTTTCTTTCATCTTTAAATGGGAAAGATTACACTGTGAACTCATTTACTTACTAATTGAGCAAATATGACAACACAGAGTCTTAAAGCATGATAAATGAAAGTGTGACCATGTCTGCTCCTTTGTTTATTCAGCCACTGGCAGCAGCATGCTCAATTACAGCCTCCCCGGGGGTGCATTAAGTCTGCTAAGGGCTCCACTGGGGAATATATTGTTTCACAAGCAGCCCAGGGTTTCTCATCCAGCCTTTTCAGAAGCAATGGATTTCTGTGAAGCTGAAGCTTTGTAAGGATCCTACCTAAGCTGCTTTTTTTTTGGCAAAGGTCAATAGAATTAAGTGTTTTGCATTATTTTTGTAAATTAGGCCTCTACACCTGTTTATGTGCAAAGCTGTTCCTCAAAAAGCTCTTTCCCGCACTCTCTTCATTTTCCATTGAAGAAAAGAATGCTTTTGCCCTCAGGGAGAAAGGAACAAACAAATTTTTCACTCATCCTATTCCAATTATCTCTTTCAACTCAGTGACATTTAAAAAGTTGCATTTTCTATAAACATACTACTAGGGTATTCCACGCTGCATGTTAACCTGGGTAATGAAATGTTGCAGTAAGTGTCTGTTAGCTACGGTTGCATTACATAAAAAAACCCAGAAAGAAATGATCTTGTCATTTGTCATCAAGCGTGGAAGAGACGCTCTATGACAAATTGAGTTTCATGTTGAAAAGGCAGAGAGTTCTTATTTTAATTCATGGTTATGTAATCATGCTAAATGAAGATCAGTCAGCTCTTCAGTGCTAGCTAGTTGTGAACAGAACTTGTTTGTTGTAAATCACTGCTGTCTGTACTGTCTGGCAGATATTTAAGCCTTTGCAAGGTGCACACAGCACTAGAAAATTCTACAATAGTTTACAAAACTTTTCCACTTACTTCTTCCAACCATGTTTCAAGGATTCAGTGGTACCAGCCATCATTTCAGACCTACGGAGGTCAATATTTACAGCATTAGTTTTCTTTGAGTCACGACCTTTATTTTAATATGAAATGTAAAGGGGAAGAATATTTCTTGATGGTTAAGAAATGGGGGCAAATACTACTTTCTATTCTGCTCTTCCAAGAGTAATCTGATTTCACTTCCCCTTAAAGCATCTACGTTAGGGACTGTATTCTGTCAACTCAAAAAACCCATTTCATTAAATGATTTCTCATAACTTTCTCATTTGCTTTCTGTGAAGCCCAAGAAGCTGGTTTTGATGGGACTAAGATGTGCTGTAATTACTTTTATCATTAACCGTGCTGCACCAACTTCTACTGGAACTCACAAATGAGAAATCATCTTTTATAAAGGTTTTGTATACAAAGTGTTCCGTGCCTACAGCATGAAGTGTTTCCTCTTGCTGTCAAATACACTCTGAGAGTACAGAAGAGCCTAAACTAGCTTTGAGTGAACCTGAATGGTGTGGCATATTCATGGCAATGATGATCCAAGAAAATGCTGAAATATTTTCAGTTATTTCAGCGTTCTTGGGAAATACCAGTAAGGTAATATTTTTCATAGACTTGTGGCTTAGGAAATTAATAGCTAATCTGTGCAAAATTGGTTTTAGCGAGTTCCTAAACATTTGTCTGCAAGGATGAGTACTCGGTATTCATTTGGACATCCACAGTAATTTTAGCATCTGTGTGGATTGGACCTGAACATAATGAATTTCATGATTCAGTTCAACCAAGAGTTTTCTAAAAACAAAGTAAAAGTAAAGGCAGATACAGTAGTTTTAAGGATAGACCTATCAAAGAGGGTATTTCTTAGTTGGTGTATGCTCTCTCCTGACTTACGTGGGTCTTGCTTTCTCTGTTTCAGTAGCCCAGTTCCCCTCAGATTTCATTAACGTTTCTGATGCACAGTATGGGAAGAATTTTATGGCTACACCCATATGCTAAGTCATAAAGTACATTTCATACCAATTTTTGGCAGTAGTGACTTTGTTTCTGGATTTGTCTTTGACTTGTAATTACTTCTGCAGTCTCAGTTCCAAGAGCCCTTGATAGAATCTCTCTCTGTTTCCTTTTCACCCTACTCCTCTCCTCTTATCCCAGGTGAAGTGAAGGGTGCTGCACTTCCTAAAGGGTCCTTCAGCTGAATTGTTTCTGAAGCCATGTCGTTTCAGCAGGACCCTTAAATTATTGTCATGGTACCTCCGTGCTTTTTCAGTTTAGAATGAGGGAGACTGGGGTGGTGGTGGAATAAAACCTAACAAAAACCCCTTGAAGAACAGTTTGTCGGGTGTGGAGCTAAAGATGAGCCAGGAGGCATAACTTTTAAGCAGCTAAGCAAGGACAAGGGCCTAGAGAAATGCCAAAGGCAGTTCTTGCGTCTGTTTAGTGGCACTGAGGAACTTCAAAGGAGAGCTTCAAAGAGGGTTTGTCTGAGCAGGTTCTGAAACGAAATAAATTGCTTATTTACAGGCAAATACAAATGGCAGTTCTACTTATAAAAAGATTCTTATTTCACTTTTGAAAGATTACTGCTTGATTTGCAGAACAGGAGCTGCTGCCATTTGATCCCTCTTTTAGTTTATCACACAAGTTAATTTCTGTCCATTTGTAGCTGTTAAGCACGTGGTCTTGTAGCCAAACCCCACAAAGGCATCGACTTTAAGTCTCAGAAGTATGAAGTCTGTTCTGAACAATTTATGTAAAATAACGAGATCAAGAACTGAAAATAGAAAAGGGACAGATTTCTAGAAGCTGAACAGCTTTTTTGCAAATTGACTATTTGTGGAAAACTCATAGCCAAATGTTCTTCCCCGGCGCCTCGCTAAACTGTGTCATGTTACTGGAAGTCTAAAATCTGTCTCCACTACACATTGCATACGTTGTAACTGCTTGTTTGCAGTCTGGTGGGCACACACAGGATTTTTCTCTGGTAGCCTGCTGCCGAGCAGAAAAAACCTGAAGTGATCTGAGCTGGCTGGCAATGTTTGTAAAGAAGTGGTGGATGGAACTTGTGAAGAACCACAGGGAGATGCTATGAAGGCAGGAGTGTTGCCCAGGTTCACAAGGGTTTTCTGTCTTTCTAGGTGTAGCTGGGGCCTTCAGTTGTGCTTTTGTGCCCTTTTTAATATAAGTGTGCTCTTGAGGTGCTTGGGCTGAGCCAAGGAAGTAAGTTGATAAGAATGCCCTGTGTAAAACCCCAAATTCTGCCCGCTCTGCCCAGTACCAGGTCTAGTGCCAGCACAAGAGAGGGAGAGAAAATCCTGGCTGCCTTTCCCATCCTCTTTTGCAACAGCCTGTAATTAGGTCAGCTTAAAACAACTGTGAAGCTGCAGCCTGGGGTGGAAAAGATCAGCAAATTCTCCTCCTTGATAAGGGTTTCTCTCATATTATCTAGTCTGCTAATTTTCCTCAAGGCCCTTGCAGACAATACGTAGATTTTGATTGTCTTGTGTCAGCAGCAGCGTCTTATGCTGTGAAAGCATGCTGAAGGCTCAGTCCTTTCCCCTTCCTCGCCTGCCTGCAGCCTCCTGGAACTTCTCTCTGATGCCCCAAGCCTCCTGGTGCTGCTTAGCAGCACCTTTCTCCTCACTTCATGACTCCCCTCAGCTACTCTGTTGCTCCTTAGGATTTATTCCTTCATCTCACTGCTTACTGTAGTTTGCAGGTAAGAATATTACTGACATTGGGGAGCTTGGAGAGTAGTGGCTTTTAGAGGCTTGAGGAAGTTAAGAACAAATAAGCAAGCTAAAACAAAATCACAGAGAAGTGTGTTTATTTCCATCATGCTGAAGTTGAAACACTTCATCAGCCAGGTGAATAGAGTCAAACACCTTACTTAAAAAAGGGAGTGTGTAGCCGGGCAGTTCAGACACTGATTGGGGACAGTGGTGATAAACTTGAAATCCCAGCTCCACCTCATTTGAAAATAACAGTGGTAATAAAAATAAAAAGCAACCAAGCTACCCAGCCACCCAGCAGTCTGTCTCTCTGTAGTTCCTCTGTCTCACTTAAGAGCTGATTTTCTAAGAAATGTTTAGAAGGGTGTCCCAGGCACAGGGATGATATCTAAATGATCTGTCTTCATCCTTCCCTCGAACCAAAATTGCTCACAGCCTGCTGGCTCCCTGTTTATTATCTTGTGTTCTCTAGGCAGGAGGGAGAGGCTTGAATTTGTGGGAGCTTTGCTTGTCATAAAGATTTTTTTGTTTTCATTATATTCTGTCTTCTGTGTTTTCACACCTAGATAGTGATGTCCTTAACTCTTGAGGAGACAAGTTACTCATAGGAGTTTATGGAAACACCACTGATTAGCCAATATTAGCCAATATCCTTTATTTAGCCAATAAAGGATTGCAATCTGGCCCTTAGGCTTTGTTTTTCCTTCTTCATAACAACTTACAATGTTTAAAGGAGACATTAGCCCAAGCTCATTCTAGACCCCAGAAGACTCTTGCCAACAAATCATTTGCTCTAGACTTTAGTTTTGCTTTGGGAACGTTGGGGTGTGCATGCTAATGCCATATTAATAACACTTTCATTTATATTCTGTTTTTCACTGTCCTTGATCAGTAATGTAATTTTTCTTTCATGATGTTTGACTCTGAAAATAAAAAAAAAAAAAAGAAAAGATTTTTTTTTGTATTAGCATTAGATGGATGAGTCATGTGGGAAAACTCGAGTTTCCTGAGGGCTCAAGTAGGTGGGCTGTTTGGCTTGCATACAGATACAAAACATTTCCAAAGCATCAGCTTGTGACTCAGGCCAAGACAGCATAATCACTCATAAATGATGAGAAGTTGACAGAAGAAAGGTTGTTAGATTTGGTAATAAGGACTGTTCTGGAAAATGTGCACAATTTGGGCAGTCCTAGTTGTTACAGTGAAGTGCAGATTGCATCTTTGTGCAGAGCTTCCATCCCGCAGATTTATTCGAGAATCACTGCAAGCAGAATGAATTCCTGTTGCATCATTGACAGGACACACATTCTCTGAGCTGATCTTTAAATTATGCACCTCCCTGAAATAGTGGTAGTATAACATGCAGTATAAATCTCAGGAGAAGAGCTTTCTGAAGAAAATTCTTGCTCTTATGCTTTTTACTTAAATATTTGGCCTGCTTGGAGACCCTGAATGTGGGGTCCCTTCGTGTAGTTGGCTGATAGGAGCTGTCACACAGCCTTTCGGCTTTAAAGGGAACACTGCATCATTCCTTTTTGTATTCTTTAAATGGCAAATAATTTCTAAAGCATGAAAACCAGATATACTAAGAGTATTTTGAAAGGCTCTTGTTTTGACATGAGAAATGCTTTAACCTACTAGCCTTGCTTCTCTGACCAATGAGTGTTGAGTCACTGAAGTTGGCATGTTATTTGAAAGGCTGTACACTTCTGATTAACATGAAGTGTTATGCTTTGGAGCTTTTCAGAAGATGCAGTTTGGAGCTACTTCTCTTTTCCTTCATTGAAGCTGACTGGGGATCTAGTCAAACCAAGGAAAATTTTTCCCATGCCACCAGCTGATCTGGCAACTAGAGCTGCATTAGAGCACTTACTAAATGAAAGCACTGATGGGTTATGGGCTATGCATTAACGCAGAGATATTAAAAGTCTTCTGAAGATGTTGGCAGAATTCTCATATTGCTAAATGAAATACAAATTAAGGTTTAATTGCTAAATCCAAACCTCTTCTGTATTATAAAGCTTTCCCTTTTCTCTTACTGTTGTAAGAGAAGTACTAGCATAACATATTAAATTAACATTTCTTCTAGAAGTCACAAAGGTACTATATAAGTAGAGCTGCTTAAAAAATATCTTGTAGAAGTTAATAGAAAAATACTTAAAAGCTTTGCAGCAGCAGGTTTAATTATGAGCTGCCTAACATTCCTGGGCAGGAAATGAATGCCCTTCAGTTCCTTCAGTTTCCCGAACAGCCTCCCAACAGGGGGAGATTATTCCTCCCAGCACTCTGTTTAAGGCTGAAGACTGGGCAGGCATGACTAGGAAGAAGCTTGAAGGTCTCCATCATGTTGACTCCAGAGCCCTTGGGCAGCACGGTTAAGCCAGCTTGCCAGGCAAAGGGGCTGGGCTAAGGAGGAGCAGGGAGAGATGCAGGCTGCAGCAGCAAGTGCACAGGCTCAGGGAGAGGACTCGGGTCACTGGTACCCACAGGCAGGTAGAGTTTCTCCAAGTCTGAGCATTCTGTACAACCTTCAGATATTGAGAGTGTCAAGGCTCTGTTCAGGGAAATGGTGACTACAGTGATGATGTTGGCTGTGAAGGGCTGGTTTTGGCAAAAATGAGCAAATCCCTGTTTTTCTTCACTCTTGGTTTTTTGAACAGATTTAAAGATCCATTTGATTTTTTTTTTTTTAAGTGTGACACCCTATGCACAAATTTTGTTTAGATTTATAAATCTGCAGTGCTGTAGTGAATCTCTAAGGCTTTTGTGCCTGCTCTTGGTTAACGCAGTGCCCTTTCAACTAAGAAACTGCTAGAAGGTAAAAGCAGAAACTGGCCACCATACCTGCGGTTTTGTGCAGTATTTAACACCACTGTATTAAATTGCAGAGCTATAATCACCTGGGGGGTTTGTTGGTTGTTTATTCCCTTTTAATCCCTTCTCTGTCTCCAGAAGTGCTGTGTTTCTCTTCTTCATTATCCTACTTTCCCTTTAACCCTGCCCTTAACTTTACTCTTTCTTGCACTCTGTAAGCTCATCAAATGGGATGTGCTGTCCAAAACCAGAAGCTCGCTTTGGGGTCATGGACCGTGGGCCCCACGTGTGGGTCAACAGGGGAAAAGAAGAGCTGCCTTCTCAGCCAGGCAGAGGCAGCTTGGCTTGTGGGGAGAGGGGCAGGAACTAATAGAAGCAGAGCTTCCTGGCGGGTGCTTTGAGACAGGGTGTCCCCCTGACCTTCTCCTTCCTCCTTTGTGAGCTCTCACTTCAGTCTTCCTTGGGAGCATCCTCTTACATACAGCCTTCCCTTTGCTTAGGGAAAAGAGCGATTCCGTAGGTCTTCACTGCCTGGAAACTGGTTGTGTTTCTCATCAGAACCTTTAGAAGTGTATTTGTGTTAGGTGCCTGCCATGTTGTCAGCTATCAAATACCTAATGGAGTGTGATGAAAGGAGAGTTTTGAAGGCAGGAGAACAGTAACAGTGAAAGAAAAACAAGGTGTCTATTTTAAACTAGAAACTTGGGATTTGTATAATTACAGTGTTCAAGTAGCACAATAACACCACCCCAGGAATTAATTTTACCTTGAAATAACAGGACTGAGTTGCAGGAAGTTGGGAGTGAAATGATTCGAGCTAACTTTGTCACAGAACCACAAAAAATGTTAAAACTATATAAAGATACCCAATGATGCCCAATTCTGTTAACCTGGGAAAATCCCAGCTGAGAAATATAGGATTGAAAGTCTAGAAAGCTGGATTTTATTCTGGCTGTGATGATTTTGATTTTCCATTTTACAACTCAGTCTCTCCGTGATGGGCTTAATTTTCAGAGGTTTCTAGATTTTAAATTAAGAGCTAGATGTAAAGCTCTCCCAGCTGCTATTGGAGCCCTACGTAAAGTTTCAATTGTGTTGTGTGACTTTGCTTTGTGAAAGTTTCCTTAACCTGGTCCAAGACTATCCATTTAGTTATTACTTCGGCTCTTTAGTGTTGCTTCTGCTATTTCAAGTTAGCCAGACATTGTGTGTACTGGTCCCCAGTTCCTTGTGTCCAAGGCTTCTTACTAAGATCCTGTGTCACCCGTGCTGCCTTTCGATACGGGTGTGGTTTCAAGGCATCGTGCCACAGTGATTAGTTCACTTGTCCTTTGTTTCTTTTGAATTTGACAGTGAATTCCGGATGGTGCCGATGAGTTCTTGCCATTTACTTTTTCAATTTATTCTGCAGTGAAATGACATTTCTATTTTGGTCAGATTTTCAGCTGCATCATCTTTTGGGAAGGATTCATTTATGGAAATCTCCCAAAGATTTTTCTGCACTAAAACGCCCAAAAGGACTGATGTAGGGTTTTTTGTGATCGCTGTGTCTTCTGTGGATAGTCCACCTTGGTGATCCCACAGACTTTGACAGCCTTCCTGCTCTTGAGGAAGGGATAAAGATGGGTTGTAGCTTACTGTATTGCTGCAATTCACTCTTTAAACTCTTTTGTGGTCTCCCCCTCTGTGGTTTTCACAAGTAACCTGCCGTGATTTATATTCCTGTCTGTTACAGGGATATGCATATGCCATGAGCTTTTTAGACAGTTGTTTTTTCTGCCTTCTCTTAACCAGCTGTTTAAACACAGTGGCTTTTTT
>VZTM01025976.1:1123-74044 GCA_013400555.1 Jacana jacana | reverse complement strand
AATCAATTTCTGAGTCAGCCTTAGTTAATAAGTTTGTTGTGATTGATTGTGAGAATGGTTGCAGATGCTGAGGGCTGAAGGTTTGCCCTGAAATCCACAGAAGGCCAGGGGACATTGTGAGTCGTGCTGCTTGTTGATAGCATTTGATCAATTTTTGATGCTATTCCAGTTTCACTTTAGAAATACGAGGGAGGTGGTACAAGGACAAGGGGGAGCTGCAGTATTTTTAGTGAGAAAAAGAATATTTATGTCACAGCAGATTTTGGACTCACATGACAGTTGTGTTCCCTCCCTTCTTTCCCCACCAGGTGCTGTTTTACCAGTACCTTACGTTTTGTGTACAAGCTAATTCATTACAGAAGTAAGATANCTTCTGCTATTTCAAGTTAGCCAGACATTGTGTGTACTGGTCCCCAGTTCCTTGTGTCCAAGGCTTCTTACTAAGATCCTGTGTCACCCGTGCTGCCTTTCGATACGGGTGTGGTTTCAAGGCATCGTGCCACAGTGATTAGTTCACTTGTCCTTTGTTTCTTTTGAATTTGACAGTGAATTCCGGATGGTGCCGATGAGTTCTTGCCATTTACTTTTTCAATTTATTCTGCAGTGAAATGACATTTCTATTTTGGTCAGATTTTCAGCTGCATCATCTTTTGGGAAGGATTCATTTATGGAAATCTCCCAAAGATTTTTCTGCACTAAAACGCCCAAAAGGACTGATGTAGGGTTTTTGTGATCGCTGTGTCTTCTGTGGATAGTCCACCTTGGTGATCCCACAGACTTTGACAGCCTTCCTGCTCTTGAGGAAGGGATAAAGATGGGTTGTAGCTTACTGTATTGCTGCAATTCACTCTTTAAACTCTTTTGTGGTCTCCCCCTCTGTGGTTTTCACAAGTAACCTGCCGTGATTTATATTCCTGTCTGTTACAGGGATATGCATATGCCATGAGCTTTTTAGACAGTTGTTTTTTCTGCCTTCTCTTAACCAGCTGTTTAAACACAGTGGCTTTTTTTGCTGTTAGTCTTTCAGCAGTTCTTTTGAGGTGGGTGGTATATACTCTCACCCTCTCCTATTTCTACAGTAACATAATCTTCATGCTACGTGCCAGTACTTACCTTTTGATATTTTGTATTCTTATAATAAGCTTTAATTTTTATTTAGCTCACCTTTTTTAAAATCAAGTGGATTTGGGATCTGGGGGCTTTTGTCTACTGTAGAGTTGTCCATTCTAAATGTATCAGGATCCCTCTTACAGACTGTCTTCTTGGTAATAATATTCTCAGTAAGGTCCTCAACATTACTAACGCCTGGCTCACAAGTTGGTTTTCTTTTAGTGGGTTCCCCATCTAGCCACTCCAGGAAGCACAATCTACAGATTAGGTTTGGCACCACAGCATGTCTGGAATAACTGAAGCCTACCATTATTGCAGTTTTTCCTGTGCTAGGAATTATTCTCATTTCTCTGGGCATGGCAGGGTTGCTGTTGCCAAATGACAGAGATAAGATTGTCCTGAATAATATGTTTTTCCTGTATTTGGACACGGATTTTCAATTTTGTAGAGGTTCATTTCCCCAGGCTCTGATTTGATTCTACATTATTTGTAGTATGATTTCTTAACATGATTTCTCTATTGACATGAATTATCACATCTTTTCTTTATCCTTTAGACCCAGGTACTAATGTACCAATATTTGATCTCTTTCCTCCAAGTATTTGACATGCTTCAAAACCCACTCTTACAAGTAGATACTCTTTTCCACTTGTCTCTTTTTTAACCTCCTCAGCATTTGCATAGAAGCACATGTACATTTGGGGTTTTTTCTGCCTCTTTTGGAAAATGCTCTCAATGTTTCATGTTTGCCTTTGGCCAATGTCTTTTCTATCTGGACTTGTGCCCGCGGGCAGACTGGGGAAAGGAGACATGAAGTCACACCAGGCATGGATCTTTCTCAGGGGATCCTCTGCTTCTTTTACAAAGTTTCAATACTCAATGAATTTTGCTGCCAGACTGATGAGTGTCCGTGCTTGATTATGGATTTTATGTTAATGGGGGCGGGTGACTCAAATTAATGGAATTTCAGTCAGTTGCCTCAATCAATTTCTGAGTCAGCCTTAGTTAATAAGTTTGTTGTGATTGATTGTGAGAATGGTTGCAGATGCTGAGGGCTGAAGGTTTGCCCTGAAATCCACAGAAGGCCAGGGGACATTGTGAGTCGTGCTGCTTGTTGATAGCATTTGATCAATTTTTGATGCTATTCCAGTTTCACTTTAGAAATACGAGGGAGGTGGTACAAGGACAAGGGGGAGCTGCAGTATTTTTAGTGAGAAAAGAGAATATTTATGTCACAGCAAATTTTGGACTCACACAACAGTTGTGTTCCCTCCCTTCTTTCCCCACCAGGTGCTGTTTTACCAGTACTTTACGTTTTGTGTACAAGCTAATTTGTTATAGAAGTAAGATAATATTTAACCTTTCAGGGGGCTGTAAGGAAGACATAGAATGGTTAGAGTTGGAAGGTATCTTAAAGATTATCTAGTTCTAACTCTTCTGCTGTGGTGGACACCTCCCACTAGACCAGGTTGCTCAAAGCCCCATCCAGCCTGACCTTGAACACTTAGCACAACCACATCTAATCCTGATCTGGTTGTAGCAGGCAGATGAAGGAACAATGTTTGCATTACATGGAAATTTCAGTAACCTAGTTGCAAATGGTGTTTCATTTAAATTTTGTGTGTTTAAATAGATGAACAAAGAGAAAATAAACCCCTCTCTTTTGGCATCCACAAGATAAAGATTTCTCTGGTCTTTTTTTGTAAATTAATGCCTGCATTTTATTGGCTATGGAAGCTGCAGTATTTCTCCTTTTGCACAAGGCAGCTAGTTTTCTGAAGCTCCTGTCTCAACATGTGTTATAATGGCTTCGTATTTTGAGAAGGTACGTCTTCTAAATACATGTCTACAAATACTTGAAGTACATTAAGAATTAACACTATAGAGAACTGTGAAGGGAAAATTTGTATGAACCATGTTCAAACCAGAGCTACACTGTTTTAGTTTTAGCCATGTTTTAGCCATGTAAAGAGAAATTGCCTGTGGAAACCTGAATCTTAACCCCCCACACCCTATTTAATAGTAATCCAAAATTTATTTTAAGACCCTCATCACCTGATTCAATTTGATGGAATTAAGCAGGACTATTCATACCACTAAGATTTTACTGTGTCTAATTTAGATGATGGATGATAAGAGACTTCATTCATAATTTAGGAATGGAGTTTGCTCTGACGGAGTTAGGTGTGGCTGCCTGGCCCTTCCTCTCCCACACAGCTCATGCCGGTTATATACCTCTGGAGTAGCTGAGGCACTCGTGTTTGGATTTGGTAGCAGCTATAAACACACAGGCTTGTATCTTTTTATGTGGATTAGCATTCAAAAGAAGTAGTTCTGTTTGGATTATAGTGCTGTGAAGCTACATGGAGATACCATTTAATGGTGTTTAATTTTTTTTGTTAATAAGCCATGGGTCCTGGTTTTATAGATGTAAGATGCCTAAAATTACATTTTCTTAGAATGTGTTAATCTAGGGTGTCTCTGTGGCATGAAGAGGACACATCATCTTTAGTGGCAAACAGCTCAGAATAGAAAATATTAGTTTTTGTAAGATGGCATTTTAATAGGATAGCCAAAAATGTGACTGATCTCATATGTGTGTTTTATAAACAAGCAACACATGTAATGTTCTTTTTCTTCTCTTTTTACTCTAGTACAGAGGCATTCATGCGTGGCTTGTTAGAATAACAGATATTACTGGAGTAAATATGCCTTGATCTGAATATTGGCTATGCTTGTAAACTTGCTGTGTGTGCTGTTTGTGTCTAGTATTCTGTTCTATAGACTCCTGTTTGCCAACTGTAAAATAAAGAGGTTTTAATTTTTGTTGTTGACACGCTTTTGCATTGTTTGTCAGTAAGATTCTAATCAAGTTTAATTCTGCATCCTGTGCTCAACGGTAGTTTTTAATGGAATAAGTCTTGATTTTTGTATCCGTCTCGCTGATTTGCAAAAGGGAAGTGAAAGAACTGAATTCTCCCTACAAAATGATAGCTTTGTAATAAACTTTTCTGGGTTTAATCCAGTGCCTGTGAAGGAAGGGAACAGCTTTGTCCTTGCACTCTGTTAAGCCTTAATGCTTCCTAATATGTTTAGCCAAATATAAGCACATCCTGTTAGAAGCTAGCACTGATCATAACTAAATAAGAAAATAGATAAATTAAGGATAACCCCTTGTCAGATTGACCTGAACTCACCAAAGAGAAAAATTCACATCTGGAAAGTCCTTCTTACATGTTTTCTGGAAGATAGTACGGTAGATACTTGAATTATTGCACATAGCTCGTTCTTCTCAGTCTCCTAAATGTCATGTCAGGTAGATGTGGAAATGGGGGATAACTACTACAGTCTTAGGTGTTGAAAAGTAACACCAACCCAGAGCATACCTTTTTTTTTATTGTTCTAGAACAGTTTTACCACAGTAGCTAATCAGGGGTGGGCAAAAGCACACTGACAGAATTTATTTGGTCTCTCAGCGAGCCTTTGCTAGGGTTCCTCATAGGAGGCTGTGTAGGAAACTAAATAGTCCCCTGGTGAAAGGGGAACCACTCTTCTTGGGCAGGGACTGGCTGGAGACACAAAGTCAGGAGAAGGAATTGAATATCAGTTTTGCACATGGCAAAAGGTTAACAGCAGGGACCCTCAGGTATCCAGGTTACATTCATGTGGTACAATCTGAAGTTTCTGTGAAAGGGAAAATGGCAAAATGTGCAGATAATACACATTTGTTTAGGTCTGGCAAACCTAGGAAATGCAACCAGGACCATCCAAAACCCAGCAAAACTTGAGGAGTGAGCAGTACCATACCAAGCAAAAATAACTGAGAAATTGGTAATGCCTGTTGGCAGTGGTAGAAAAAATTGGAACTATAAACAGCTGCCCTTAGTAGTTAAGTCAGGTGTTAACAGTGAAAAATAACAGAGTACATGGTATCCTTCCAGCCACTGGATACAAAGCACAGAGAGGACATAAAGGGGCTTACATGTGATAGACTAGAAACTACACTGAAAATTAATAAGTGCCTCTGCAAAAATGTTTTACCTTTTCTCTTGAGTATGTTCAATTCTAATTGTGGAATGACAAGGAAGTTCAGCTGGAGCTTGCTGAGGAAAATGTTTAGAAGCATTTGATTCAAGAGATAGGGAATTGATTTTCAAATGGCCTATTAAAATCTTTTTATTCACAGTCCATAATTCATCTGTAGAACTTGCTGCCAGAACTCAGGGATGTTGTTTCGGTAGAATTTCTGTACAAAGAGATTTAATTTCTAAATGTATAATGAGAACGATTACAAGTATGATACATGATCCACGTGCTTGAAGGGGTAAGGCAGTAGCATCTTTTTCTCTAACTACTGTAGCCTGTCTGTTACTGTTTTTAAAAAAATCTGTACTTGTTGCTAGACAGCAGTTACTCAGAGTTAGCAAACCTGCTGTGCAGATGTAGTGTGACAGTCCCTACTGTGATTGTGATACCTTTGATCGGGAGAAAGCACATAGAGTTAAATGCCCTGTATATATTTTTTTCCTTCAATTTACGAATTGCTGCAGTTGTTGGTATGGATGGGTGTGGAGTGGTGAAGCATAGAATCATAGAATCATTTAGGTTGGAAGAGACCCTTGGGATCATCAAGTCCAACCATCAGCCCTACTCTACAAGTTCTCCTCTGCACCAGATCCCTCATCACCACATCTAATCTGCTCTGAAACATAATACTGACGTGTGGTCATTGCCAGCATAGATCACTGCTTGTCTTCATTTAAGATGGTTTTAATTAGTTTATCATAGGCAGGTGTGTTTCAGTGCTACTTGTTGGTACTAATATAAACACTAGGATCAAAATGGGTTTCTTTGGAATTGTAAACTTGGATCTTTTGGAAATTATAACCATAACATCAGCATGCTCTTGCTAAGTCATTTTGGGTAGGACAAATAGTAGAAATCAATGTAAAGAGATTAGCAATGAAACTGAGTTTTGTCTAGTGATATAAATATGAAGCATTTCAGCTGGTGTTAATTAAAAAATTATTAATACTAGATTATTAGGTGGCAAATACAAAGTCTGAACTTAGTCATTTTCTTAATTTTTAGAAAGTATTCATCTGAATAGACATTCACAGAAATAATTTTACAGTAACCTGAATCTCTAAGCAGTCAGGTGTTCACATCTGATGATGAGCCACTTTGTGAGCTATGGCTATTCCTTCTAGAGTGGAGTGACTCTTTTAAAAGTAAAAAACTCAAAGTCTGGTTTTATTATGGTGGTCATAACTGCTGGATGGATACTGTGAGAGTTTTATTTTGTGGGTTGCTTTTTGGAAAATATGGAATACTTTCCAGTGCCGCGTTGTTCTGCTGTCAAGCATTGTGTTTCCCTAAAGTTCTGTAGGCCACCATCCTCTGCTTTCCATTTGTCAATGTAGGAGGAAAGCCTGCCAAGCCACAACAGGCCTGCATGATTTCTGTGGTGGTTATAAGCTCTGAGTAATTTTATTTTATGCTTTGACAGGCATTTGAGAGAGATCTCCAAGCAACACTTCCAAAAGTGAGCTATTATGGGATTAAGGTTATATCTTAATGTAAAAAGTTCTGTACCTTTCTAAATTCAGATGGTAGTGTCTGGGGTTGCTCCCTTACTGCTGCATAGTCCTTCCCTCACTTCATCTGACTCCTGTCTCCTACCCAATTTCCACTTTCTTTGTAAGGAAAACCAATAAAATTAATAAACTTTAAAAGGTGGAGTCAGGATATAGGAGGAATTATATATATATAATTTTTGCTGTATAAAAGGAGATTAGGTTAATCTGACGAGCAAAAATGTGATCAGCACCTGCTGCTCAAGTAGGGGCCAGATAGTAGCTATGATGAAGACATATTTACCTTGTATGTTGTTGTGAAGGCAGTTCCCATTAGGGTTTCCTGAACTGCAGCTACAAGCCAGAACGTTGGAGAGCCAGGCTCCCTTGCACATTTAAAGCTGTTTAAATCTGTCTAGCACGTGCCTCCCTTCGGAAAGAACCTATGAAGTTGCTGTGATGGTTGGGAGGCACCTGTCACCATGCGTGGTGCTCTTCCCAGGTCAGGTGCCTTCTATCTATAACAGGCATTAATGATGTCTTGTGAAGTGTTTCAAGACTCAAATGAGAGGTGCTTCAATATTTTTGTTGTTAAGATTACTTTAAGGAGTTACATTTATTTTTAATTATAACTAATTAATTCTATTACGAAGCAGTTGGGGAGGAATGTTTTAATCTTTAATTTATTAATTAATAGATACCTGACTTGATGAGCTGTTTATTTTCAGTTAGAAATTCCTGGAAAATTAAGTGGGGTTTTATATATTTGATACTAAATCTCTGAGTGAGAAGAGTAATTAGTTGCCAGATTGATGAGTTTTATTTCTGCGTGCACCAAGCAAAGAAACTTCCTTCTCATTGAGGGTATAATTTAGAGGAAATCTTTCTCTTTGTGTCCTTATCTACTGCCTTCCCAACCCATAAACAAATGTGAAGGTAAGCAGACAACATCACAACAGGTATTTTGATTTGCTAGGGGACTGACTAGGAAAAGTGTAAATAACGTGTTTTTTTGTGGTCTCCTCTGGTTGGGGAGGATCTGGTGGGGAGTAGCCTGACTCCTCTGAAGTCAGCACATCACCTCTGCCGGCTGCCAGACCCTCCCACTTGGAGTGTTAAACACAGGAAAGACAGGGATGTAAAAGATTTACAGAATCTGTTACTGAAAGCCATCAGCCTCTGAAACTCAAACAAAAAACCAACCCCATTTACAGTGTGTGGTGGCTCTGGATTCTTCCTGAGGAGTATTTGGGATATGATGTAAATGGTATTATCAGCTTTTTTTCTTCTACACGTCAAGTTGGCCTGAACCTCCTGCACCTGATTTCTGGGAGACATGAAGAACCAATGGTTCCATCTTCCTTTCCCCTGAACAGATTGGCTTGCGTACCCTCTTCTACAGCTTTGGTGTGTAATACCAGCTAACAAATATTATTCCGTCAACCAAGCCTTTCAAAAAGAGAAAGCGAAAAGGGCTGTTTATAATAAAATCCTCCTTTCTCAGTAGTGTGCTGGTTTCCCTCACACCTTGTACAGTCACCATGAATTTTCTAAAGCTTTGGCCAAAGGTTTCTGTACATAGATTTAATAAGGGGCCATAATTTCAATAGGAATAACATTGCGTGTGGCGTTAGCGTAATGCATGTCTGTGAAGATCTATGGAAAGCGTAGGCCACTGGTTTCTCTAGGTTTCTGGATCTGTTCCTCAACACCAGTAGCCTTCTGCAGCCTGGTCCTCATGCCTTACAGAAGTGTGAGGATGCCATGGAAAGGGCACGCTTCAACTGCTATACATTGTGTGGAGAAGGGAACATGGCATGCTAGGATTCTTTTCCCTATCTTCTGCCCTCTCTCAATGGCTGTGCTGAAAAGCTGATACTGAGAAAAGTGGATTTGTTGCAGCCATCACAAGTCATGCTTATTTAGTGAGGAAATTGTTAAATGCTAAGGCCTCTTGTCAGCATGATACCGCTGTCCTACTTTCATACCCTTGATTTACAAACTGCAGCATATGACAGTCTTCTGTAAAATTGAGCTAACCTTTTGGAATGCTTTGATGTATGAATTAGTAATGAAGGTTAAACTTCCTGAAACACCCTTGTGGCGTTATGGTAACCATACCCACAAAGTCCTTGTGTCAATGCATTAATAAGCCCTGTCTTCCTTTGAGTTTTGTGGGACACTTATCCTCTGCAAAACTCCTGCCTTGACTTCCAGTGGACCAACCTGAGTCAAACAAAAGGAGAGAATGAGGGTTCTTTAACAGCAGTAGAGTTTTCTGCTGGATTCACATGGATGGGAAAAACGAAGAGATGAGGATGCTGTGCTAGCCATCCCTCCAGCCCTGACTCATGTGGTCCATTGAGAAGAATTTCAGGGTTTGAAAGATGATCAGGTGTTGCCTCCTCAGCATGACTTCTTGGGGAGGTCTGGGGACTAACTGACCTGGCCACTATCAAAGTAGGAGACATTTCTTTGTTACAAAAGCAGATAGCATCTGTTGTGGAAAGTTAGCAGAAATTTTACAGGATTCTCACTGAAAATTTGAAAAAAAAAAAATTCTCCCTCATCTATTTGAACCCAAAACTCTGTCACATTTACTTCAAGTAAGGAAAAAAATGTTAAATGCCTTGAACTGAATTTTGCATTAGGGCTGGGGAGATGACCAGGGGTCTGTGAAAAAGAGCTTTTTAAACTTGCACACATTTGCTGCTTTGCTGTGTTTTACTTCAGTCTCAACTCAGCAGCCTGAAGCCTGAAAGCCTGAAATTAAACTCCTAAAATTATAAAAGCTTAAAATAAAGTGAAGGTTAATTGTCACTGGCTTCTTTCCCACAGGCTCTGCAGGCTTTGATTTCGGAAACGTTAATAGAATAGGAAAGCATGAGGCTATTGCTGTTATATATTGTTCTTCCTGTAGTCTGTGTTACTACTGTCAGGCAAAACAGCACTTCCTAAAAAATAACACTCCTGAGCTGACAGTTGGCCTGAGAAATCTTATGCTACTGTTGAAGACCCTGGAAAGTGCACTGTTTTGCCCGTTAAGCAAACTCTTACATAGAGTGAAACCAGCAGAAGAGGGATGTGCAGTGATTTTTTTCACTGATCTGTGTAGCTTTGGTGGCATAAAAAGAGTGTGAAGGTATTTGCAAAGGTGATTGGAGCCCCCTCGACACCCATTCAGTACGGCTGTGGCAGTAAGAGGCCTTCTGGCAGGCTGCACCATGGAGGCCTACTTGAATTCGCCCTTGGACAGGAGAATGCAGCTTAGAGAACAGCTTCTTTTCAGTTCTTTTTTGGCAACTGGATAGCTGGATGTAAAGCAAATGAGACCTAATAATATGTAATCTTTCTGTGAAGGGTACTGGAGTTTTCCAATACTCCTTGGAAAAGATACATAGGCCAACACAGTCAAGAGGGCCTGAGGTAGAGGTTTGAATTAGAGGGTAACTTTGGAGTGCTGTCCTACCCACCGCTCCAACGCGTGAAGGAACTGAGTGTTGGCCGCAGTCAAATCAAACTGGAGGTTTCATTTTCAGGTAGCCACATGCTTTACCATTATGGACTAAATGAGCCTTGTAATCATCACAGCCATTTCACAGTGGATAAACAGAAATAGGGAGGGGCTGGGTGTTCAAGTGTCTGCTAGTTTTGAGTGGCTGACTTCGAGGCATTCTTTTATTCCTGGCTGTTTTCTAAACAGTTTCATGCTTATATGTCTTTAAAGTTAAAACTCCTTTTCAAATCCCCTTCTTCTTTCTCTTCCTTGCATTAGCATGCAGTGCTGCTGCAGTGTGCTGCCAAATGCGAGCTGGCAGGTGCATTTCCACTTGCAGTCCTGCTGCATCCTCGGATGGCACAGGTTTTCTATCAGCATTTGCAGCTCTCCTGGTTACAGCCCCCACTCCACCTCCTGCAAAGATGTAAATACCTTCTCCTGAATTCATTCAGCAAAACCAGACTTAGAGATTTATGTGGGAAATAACATGCCATAGTGCTGTTTCTTTTTCTTTGTTTGGTAGAGGACGTATTAACTTGTATCAAACAAGTATTCAATTGAATGAAGGCTCAGGTAAGGGCCATGGGCTACAGATCCTCAGAAGGGATCTCTGTGAAAATTAGAGCTTTATTGAAAACCTTATAAAAAGGGAAAAACACCTTGTTCCAGAGTGTAGATTGGAAATCTTTGATTAAAGCCTGAAACTGTGCTATTAAATAGATGCAAAGTGTTCTGTGGTACTGAGAAAAAAGGGATCATGGGTTATTCAGCTGCAGTTCTGAGAGAGCCTGTTATAACCATGCATTTTAATTAACTAGATCAGCTGAAGAAATGTTGTCTATATACTGCAGCATAGCTATCCTCCTTGAACATTATCCTATCGATAAACAGAGGAGTTCTATTTGCAAAAGCCTTCTTAACTACGTTAAAAAAATGCATTTGGGAGAGATTAATTAATAATTAAGCCAGTGTGGAATTATCCTTAGGCAAAGCTGCTTCCTCTTTGCAGTGTAGGGACATGTCCTGTCTGTCACATCCATACAGTGCCTCAATAAAGCATTAATATAAAAAAATCAGTTCTTTGTAACTGAACAACATGATGTTATGGCAAGGCCTATCATTTAGGGTAACTTTGGTTTTCTCATGCACAACAAATTTTGATCATCATGTTAATTTTCACTAAAAATTGATTCCTGCAGAAGGTACAGTATTCACAACTGCCTCCCCCCCCCTCCCTCGTATTTGAGCATGAATCACTTCACTGTATCTCATTTGACTTGTTTTTTGATCAATGAGTCTTCTCTCCTGGGGGAAGTAATTTAAAACTATTGTGAAAACGTCTCTAACGTTTCTTTGTTGCTGAAAGCTTGCTTGCTCTTGGAGCTGAGGTTGTTTGTAAACAAGGCTTTGCAGGGGCAGAACTCGGTAGATTTGGTAGAAATTCAAGGACATCTGGTACACTTATATGTAGCCCTTGGATTCTCTTTTTATTTCTAGGGAATAGATAATGAAAAGAGAAGAGGAGCCCAGACTGGAGGAAAGAAAGGGAGTGGAGTAAGAGAGAGAAATGTGAAAAGAAAAAAAAAAAAAGAAAATAATGATACTTTTCCTTTCTGTGAGAAGTAAGGCTGATCTAGAGGAGCCTTGCAATTGGCAAATCCCTGTAATAGCCTTCCTTAAGGTTATAAGCACACACAGAAAATCTTGCAATCTACAAAAAGAATGAAAATTCATGAATCCTGATGTTGCTAAACTGAAATGAGATTGGCAAGTTTTGGAGAACAGGGATATTTCCCTCAAACTCTCATGTCTTCCCCTGTCCTGCTGAAGTAGTTAACCTGTAGTTCTGTAAACTTCTTTCTATTGCTCTTCTGAATTAATTCAAGTAGAGGATCTATCCAAAATCATTATAAACATTTACAAGCCCAGGCGTGCTGTGAAGTCTGCTATCAGTGTTCATATAACGTATGAAAAAGGAAAATGCTGGAGTGTTAGCCCAAAATACCATTTTGACAGTTTCCTCTCCCCTACTTAAGGCCTTGGCACCCTTCTATGGTAGGACAGACCCTTCTGTTTTCAGTCTGAAACAGAATTTTGTTACCTGCCAGGTGAACTTTTGTTAACAGTTTTGGATAGCCATGCTGCTGGATGGCTGAGGAAAGGCTTGGAAGTATGGAATACTTTTGGAAATGAGCTGCTAGGACTGTGCAAAAATATTGTCAAATAGTGATGGCAAGCACTGTGCAGAGGGTATCCTGAAGATGAACAGCAGATCAGAGCAGGTGAGTGGGTTACGCTGTCTATTCTGGAAGCCTCTAGGTTAGGCAAGAAGCTCACCTCTCTTGGAGGTGCCTGTCAAGCCCTACATGTACAGTTTCTAACAAACAAGATAATTTTGGTATCTTTTTCTGTTGATGCTGGAATGCTGACATAAATATGGGACACTTCCTTAAGTACACGAACTAGGAGGAAATAATGAGTGCTTGTAATAAATCTCACTACAGAGTCTGTATGTAGGAGCATTTTCTCTTCATCATCTCGTTAATGAGTTGGAGCCATTAACAGCTTAGAGTGCTGAATAAGGATTTACATTTAATTGAAGTCCTCTGTTCTTAGCTGACAAAATGTATTTTACACAGTTGATGGATGTAATTAGTGTGACGAGCCTTTAAAAGAAATTGGCTTTAAATTTAGAATTTGCCATGTCAGTTGACAGAGGAAGCCAAAGCACATGTAGCAGTAGTTCTGTGGCTTTGGAAAAAATCAGGTTATTGTTATAGGTAGGCATAGTGCTTCGGGACATGGTTTAGTGGTGGTTTTGGCAGTGTTACATTGATGGTTGGACTTAATGATCTTAAAGGTCCCTTCCAACCTAGACAATTCTATGATTATTACCGACATACAGGCATTTTTAATTTAGGATACTGTTACGGTACGAATATAGGATGCTTTCAGATTTGAGAAGAGAATCTATTATGTTATGATTTCAAATTATTTTATACTGTTACAAGCTATTTCTTACACGTCAGAATTTACCATAATATGCTATGGCTACAGACAAACCTGCATCCTTTGGATAGCAAGGGATTGTGCATAATATTTTCAGTTACTCTGCTTTATTAAGCTTTTATGAGAACAAACCTCCATGGGTACTGCTGGACTTCAGAACATGTCAATTAAGGGTGACTGCTTACCACTCACAGTCACTTTTTCCCATACATTGTTGCTGCCTTCTGCTCAGCCTGATAGGCAGTGACTTCTCACTTTAAAACATTCCAAGGTTTCTCCTAAGAAAGTTCACGTGCCAAAATTAATCAAAGGGCAAGAGAATGTTGAGATGCCATAGCTGGGTACTGTAGGCTTCCATAAACCGTAAAATAAACTCTGGATTAAGTTCAAGCTCTCAGTGAAAAGGATTTGGTTACTGGCAGTTATGTGCAGACTGCCTTACAAAATTTACTGCTTCCCCTGTGGCAACCAGCTTATTTTTGACATAGGTATTTTAAAAATAGGAAGCCATTTTTGCAAAACATTGAAGGTATAAAGATTCAATATACAAGATTCTCATTTAGAATTTTAGACATTTTTATTCCATGTTCTCTCTGGTTGTGACTTATTCACCAAGAAAAGTGAAAAATTATTTTTGTGTCGCCAGCTCTACAGGAGATGAACAGAAATAAGCTGTCCAGCATCATGTATGTTTGAAGGAAAGCTGTTCTTTAATGAAGGACAGGTTAGTGGCTGATAGTTGGAGCTTCTGAGCTCATATAATACTGCTAGTTATTGCTGCAGGCCCACATTTTGTATCAGTAGAAACTGAAGGATAAATGAAAATAGGGAAAACTAAATGTTCATTCCCAAAAGTACAGACACTGTACTGATAGCTACGATTAGCCTTAGGAAACGTTCCCACTGAGGGGTTTCTGTCCCTGTCTGTTGTGATCCTTTGTTGTAAGGTGGATAGTGAGTGTATTACATGGTGAGTCACAGCTGTACCATCACATGAAATCCATTTTTGAATGGGAAGTTGCAATTATATGCAGTGTGTATGTGTTCTGGACGGTACCCTGTGAGGCGGGAGAAGCTGGCTGGAATGCAGCAGGCACTGCTCTGAGGATATGACTCATTACAGATGGCTGGAAGGCTAATCCAGTGATATCAAAGTGTTTATATTACAAGTAATAGTGCACTGCTAACAAACTCTGATGTGTGGGAATAATTATTTGATACTCGCTTTTGAAAAGGAAAAGAGGATCCCTTTTCAAACTTTGGCTAAATATTTTTGTATAAGACTACTATGATTGCTATCAGTGAGGAATGTGGGGAAGAAACAGACCCCACAATCTGTAGCTGTTTTTTAAGTGGAACTGTAGGTAGTTGTTTTCCTCAGGTGTCATAATTTTAACTGATTGCCAGGAATTAGTCCCCTTTGTAGTAGGTCAGAAGACAATTTCCCAGTATATACCCTGAAAAAGGGTATTCAATATAACCTTTTTTTTCAAAACTCAAATTAAAAACTATTGAAAAAATATGCAGCCCACCCAACGTTAGTAAGATACATCTGCCACCATCTGTCCATCACTGAGGTACAACTGCTTCCTTTCACTTGCTAAACAGCCTGGGAAAGTAATGCTTTGGACTGGCTTCATGAGTTGGTCAGAGCACTTTGAACACCCTACGAACAGCATTGTTCAAATTTCACATTCTGGGGAGAAGGAGAGAGGAGATAATGTTCCATCACAAAGGTTAACTGCTCAACTCTTGCAAGAAATGGCTGGAACCTGGGTGTTTAAATTCCCATTTGCAGCTTTGAAAATCTTTCCTATAATTGGTTTTAAAATAGTCAGGATAGTCTATAAGAAACTGAAAAATTAGTAACAAAATGGTAATGAAGGTGAAGTCAAAAATGTTTTTCTAGCTTTTGCTTAACTTACTACAAGAAAAAGAGATAGTTCTGCATCATGTGTGTAAAAAACAAAAAGCAAAGCACAGAAGAGCCAATGTGCATGCAAGAGACTAGACATTATAAAGTCTGCATTTCAGAATAAGGAATCTGTTTACGATGGTTGTAGTTTCCGTGGCTCAGAGATTATATGACTAGTTTATTCTTATTGCTTATTGTCTACACTCCAGCCCAACACGGGTTCGGGCTTCGTGTTTCCTGCATCTACAGCTACTTTTAATCTTGCAGGCAACAAAGGGAAGAATTACAAAGGCAATTAGGGTGCCCAGCTCCATTGAGCATGTTTTCTTCCCTGAGTTACAGCTGATCCAGGAAGAGGATAGTAATCTCATTTAATTATTTTGAAGCTGATTTGTGAGTTTTGCAACCTTTAAGGAAGTGGAAAATATAGGTGCCTGATTGAAAATCAGAACTATGAGCTCTACAGCACCAATTATTATAGACACTAGGTAAAGAACTGGTATGCAAACAATCACTAAGTTGTGACTGACTGTAAAGGGCCGATTTAAGGCCCAAGAATACAAACTGTGATTTGTCCTGAATAAAAATAAATGCCAGGAGAATATTCTCAGCAAGGGTGATGTGACCATGTAGCAGTAGCATAGCATTCCTACAAATGCTGAAAATAATCATCCAAGAAACAACAAAATAGTAAGAGGAAACGTATTTTGATTATTTCCGTGTCAGCTCGCTTCCACAGCTTCATGAAGAGATATCTTACATCACAAGAAGATATTTTTTCCCTCTCATTAAGTTAGATGTGAAATAAAAGTTAGGGAAGTTTCTTATTTTATATTTAAAGATGCTCAGAACCCGGAAGTAGCAATTTTAAAAAAAGTAGATGCTTAAAATACTTTTAAGAATTGCACAAACATTTATTTCACTTTTAGGTTTTGTTTTAGAATATGATGTTATCTCTTTTAAAATCAGTTGTTTAACTTCTGGGAAAGCTGTGATCCTCCCTACCTTTTTTACCAGCACTGTAAGCCATATGCAGTCCTTCCCCTGAGACTTTGCTGTTTTCCATCTCTTGGTATAATTATGCACATAAGCAGAAGTGCCCATGAAAATGCAGAGTTTTCATATAGTTAGTACATCATGCCATGGGATATAGTGTAGGTAAATACCTGACAAGTATGGGAGGTACTGCTGGATTTCAAGTGAGAATAACTAATAAAGGCTGACTTTACAATCACAACTTCCGCAGGCTGCTGCCAATATCAAGGTGTTTAGGGGTTTTTTTACTTCCAGCATTAAGCAATTAGGTTCCTGAGAGACCTGGCTAGTTAAATGTTTTGTTGGTTTGAAGAAGAAAAGGATTTGCACACAGAATTGGCCAGATGATTTTCTCAATGGTGTAGTGAAGCAATAAACCTTGTCATGCATTTACCTCCTTGTTTGGAGTGTAAGTAGATGAGTAATGAGGGTGTTTCATTTTCATATGTCCTTATGATGTGTTAATAGAGTCTGGCCGTGGGACCACAAAACACTTGGAGAATTTGCAAAGTTGAACTGTAATTATCAAGTCTTACATGATCTGAGTGCTCCTGCTAATGTTGAACTAATAGAAATTTAACACTCAGCCAAGAGTGTAAGCTGTGACACATAGTCAACGTAGTAGTCCCCCAGGAGCATAGTAAGCAAATGGGTTTAAGGGTTAAGAAGACACATTTGAGGGGTCCTTGGAAAACTCTTTCAAGATTACTTCTCTGGTCATTCAGTGTCTTCTTGGCAAGTGAAAGAGTTTGTGAGAAACAGTAGGAATCTATAAGTAAAGAATGAAATGTTTTGTATTCTTAAAGAGTTTGGTTGATTTCAGTAAAGAAGAATCTGAAATATGTGATTTTTCACATGAATATAAAGTATTTCCTGTAAAAACTTCAGTAAGTTTCATTAAAATGTGTAGAAAGAAGCTAAAAAATATGAATTCCCTGGCCTTTTGTCCCTTGTCAACCAATGCTCATTCTTCCATTGGACTCCTAATGCTGTGGTCATGAGAGTCTACAATATGAGCAAGACAAGAGTTGGAGGGAGGTGTGATTTCTATGATCAGTTGGTCAAACAAAAGATACTGCCTACTACTTGCAAATCTTTTTTTTCATTATGGCTTTTATGACATTTGTACTCATTCTAAATGAGATTTGCAGTTTCTCTAGTAGGTAAAACGTTGGCAATCAACTCACAGCTGGCCATCCCAGAGTGTCTTGAATAAACTCCCTTTTATTCTTTATGACCTCCTTGATCTGTTCACAGCTGTTGAACACAGTCACTTTTTACTTCTTTTGTGCCCTACCGTGTTCCATTCACCGTTAAGCCAAGAAATAGTTTGACTATAACCCCGAGGATCACATCGCCTTGTATTCTTGTACTGTACCAGTGTGAGAACACCCATTCTCGACAGCCTAGCGAGGCTGTGTGTCATGGACTGATAGGTGACCTCCAAACAGACCCAAGTACATAACCGACCCCGACTACGACTGCATTTCATTCAGCACGCGGTGAAATGAGTTCCTGTGCATCTTATTAAGGGAAATGAAATCTGGCTGATAGCACAGAGCTACAGTCCTGATTTCACTGGCTTCTGTCATTCACTGTAGTTTAAAATTACTGCCAGCAACCTCTGCCCAAGCAAATATGATACATATTGATATGTCACTGGTGAGTTTCCCATTGTTGGACTTTATTATTGCTTCTGAATTTGATCATTTGTTTCTTGTCTCTTTTGTACATTGTAATTGTGTTTTAGAGATGAAGCTGTTACTGTAACTTGTTCCCAGGTGGTGAGTGCCCTTCCTTTTGATGTCTAATACTATCTTTCTCTCATTAGTATAAAAATAAACTCAAACATTTTTTGAAAAAAAAAAAAACCCAGCCTTTTGCTGCTGGGAAGTTTAATGAGTTTCTTTGAGTTTATTTTTATAGTCTCTTAAAAGGTCACTTGGTGGGGTTTTATAGGTAGTAACTTCTAAATCAGGGGCCACAAACTTGTTACAGTTCCTGTTGTTGTTTACTTATTATATGCTTCTTGCCTTTGACTCACAGTAGTGACTTACACAGTGGATAGATCTTTTCTTACTAGTGTTCATCCACTCTTATTTTCTCCACTCATTCACTACATTCAGTTTATGACTCCTGGAACTTGACATACAGTTGAATACTTAGTACGGTGAAAGGACTTGATGCTACTAGCATTTGGCATGGCAGAATATAGAGTAGAAAGGCAAACACATCTGTATGTGAGTTGAAATAGACAATAGATACCTGTGATTAAGCTAACTACCCGCTGGATGTCACTATTGTTCCACAGAAATGCATCTGAGAGAATATTTATCTAGAGTTGAGTGGCTGACAGCAAAGACTACTAGCTTGCAGCAAACTGAAAATTTCTAATTGTGTTTGCAGGAATATCGTACATTGATGTTCATTTTTGCAATTGAATTTTATATCAAGGTTCACTCTTTCATAATAATAAAAGAATGAGCATTGCCAGAGCTTTAGCTGTGATGACTGTGTAAGTGCAGATAGCGAGCACCGAAAACCTACCAGCCAGCAGAGAAGCTTGCATTCATTATACTCAAGCCACTTGTTCTCATTATTATTCTCTTACGCTGCAATTGCTGGAGGTAATCTCAGCACAGTGAGTGAACATTACCAGTCTCCTTGAATTTGCTTAGTACATTAGTTTTGGGTTTTTTTCCAAAGATGTGCACTCTGTGAGGTTTATTATTCTGAAATACCATTTGAATATTCCAGGAGATGGGTCCTTTAGTTGAGAGACCAACTGGCTATGAGGATGTCTTGGTATGAGAAGACTGGATGATATTCCCAGTACTCAACTGGTGTGTAATCTTGAGCCAAATTACCTCAAATCTGTCATGTTTATTTGTCATCTTTTGTCTGTCTTCTCAACATCCCTTGTAATGTTTAATGTGAGAGGTTATTGGAAGGTGTTTGTACAGTGGCTAGCAGAGAAAGTCATGACATCTTCTAAGACTTTGGGGTGCTACAATAAAACAAAATAGTCTTGTTTGGTGATGCCATCTAACATTTGTCTCAACATTGTTTAAATAAGTGTAGAATGCAAAACTATTGAAAATGTGCATGGAAGAGTACTGCACTTGGTGGCTTAAAAAGCCCTGGTCTTCAAGTGATAGTCCCAGAACACCATATATAACTCAGGAAAAGGAATAGAAATTGATTGGAAAAAACCCCAACCAACCAACCCAAACCACAACAAAACAAACCCCAGACACCTGCAAAATGCATCGTTGCTCACCTACATGTGGAAGATGTAGGCAGCATCACAGACATTAAGGGATAGCCAGATCAGAAGAGGCACTCAATCATATCTCCTTCCTCAAGCTAAGAGACTTGTATGAAGACTTAGGTGTTTGTAGGGGCCACCGTAGCTGTTGTGCATCCTCCAAAGGTTCCTCAACATCATCCCAACAAGGTTTTAACAGTCGTGTGAGAGCCTGGCACCAAAATATCCCAAACCCACAGTGGATTCAAATGAGAATTCTAGGTACCTGCTGCCCAGACTGGAGGGAAGCGAAGGATAAATTTCTTCTCTGGCAACGTTGAGGGTTTAGCAGTTTATTTGTATTCAGGAAAGGTGCAGCCTTTCACAGGCACTGAAAGTTGCTCAACTAAGACTATGTTGGTTCCTGTGAGTTGATTAGAATTTGTGATTCCAGTGGCCAAGCCACCCAAAACAAGTCATTTCTATAGTGTTTAATTTGACAGTAGTGAGACTAAGTTTAGCTTAGTTCATGTAGTCTTTGTGCAGGTGAAACCCTGGGTTTTTTAATGTTTTTTAACATGCTCACAGCTGGCTTAAAACGTTTTTTAAGCCATAGCTACTAGAGTGGGATTTAACAACTCAGCTCGCAGGCCTCAGGCTGTGCAAGAAGGTTCAAAGAGCTATACTGGGCATCTTACTTTGTGTAATCCGATGGTGGTTTCATTATCAATAACTATAGCAGCAATTACACGTTCGTCTGTGTTTGGTGTATATTTGGATCTGCATGAAAAGGGAATCTCTAGTTTTTCAGGCAACAAATGCATTAATTTATCTGAGCTGCTCTGTGCTTGAATGTAAACATGCTGGATGTTCATTATTATTTTTGTTACCTAACTATGATTAATGACATATTGGTCTTACTTTCTATTTCACACCCAGAATTAAATATTTTTCAAAGGGAGTTAGTGATAATTTTACAGGCCAGGCATTGTTTTCTGCAGAAGGTTATGGATGGCTCTTTCTGAGTATTGTTATGGTTAGAACAAGACATTAAAGAAGCATAAAAGGAAGCATATAAAGTCGAGCTCAGTCATTCACAATCACGGTCTGTTAAGAAGTTTTAGAAGAGATATTGAATATTTTCAACTAGCAAAAAACCAAAATTAATAGTATGGAATTATTTTCTGATTGTAGTTAGCACTCCCAAAACTAAATAGCAATTTTTTCTTTAATATGTATCTCTCTATATATGCACACACACATGTGTATATGTATATATGAGCACATGTATGTTTTACACCAAATCTTTCCTGCTTTGGCTGTGCCTAGTATTAGTCACCACTGCAGACATCAAAGCCTGCAGGAGTACAGAGATGGATCTTAACAGGAAGTTTACAGCAAATGTAATCCTTCAGTACAGAGCTAGCCAAGACCTGTGAGTCCCATAATAGCTAAGATAGTTCAATGTGTATTGACTTTCTCATAGCAACTTTCAAGGTGCAACTCAGGTTAAAAATCTCAGTCTGCTCCGTGCCCCTAAAGCGTCTCAAGCTCTTGGATTATTAATTGTGTGGGATCTTCCTTGTACCCAGTGTAACAGGGTCTCACTGTTGCAGGATTCAGTATAGTCTCAGGCTTCTACTCTCAGATATTTTCTCATTACAGTCCTTGAAAATGAGAACTGGTTTCATTATATAAAAAATAACAAAGCAAACCAACCCCCCTTCAAGTTCTTTTTAAGAGATGCTTTCTAGCTTTGTTTTCATTGTATTTAGCATATTTCAAGGTGATTGGCTGTGATTAGGGTTTTTTTTTCCCAGTAAAAATTCAGGAGAACATTCTGCCAACGTTTTGCTGCTTCTAATCTGCTGCAGTGAAAATGCTTTATAGAAACATTCCCTCCCAAGTGATTGAAGACGTGCAGTTCACTAAGCCAAATCAAGTTGTAAAATAGAGAGAATTCAATTACTGCCTTGTTTCTATATACTCCTTATATACATTGCTATATTGCCTCAAGAGTGACCCACCACCACCACACCACATCCCCCCCTTTCCTGTTAACTAAAATAGGAGGAATGATTTATTTGGAAATATGGGGGATGTCATATTCTTCTGCAACCAACAAAAATACATGACTTTGGGAGAGGGAGAGCAGGGAGCAGCTGGGATACAAATCTCTATTTTGTCCAGAACCACCGATGAATGTATTAAATGAATATCTGTGAATTCTTGTAATGGCATTAGGATTTTGCTAAGAGAGAAAAATAATTTGCCATGCATTTCTTTAGGGGTGTTTGGATGCACTCATCTCAGATCAGTGAGTAACCAATTTTCTCTGAAAGCTCTTTGCAGTTATAGTATTTCTAAAATGTACACTGTTTGGCTTTGTAAGTAATGAGGCTTTATTTTGTTATTAGAGGGACAGTGTGCAAAACACATCACAAAACCCTCACAGGCTCAGCTCGGCAAATAAAAAGAAATAGAAGAAAATGATAGATTTAATGGTTTCCTCAGCTACATTAATGTCTTTGACAGTCTTGAAAAGAGAATTTCTAATGAGCACTGAAACAAATGTGTGCAGGAAGTGGTCTTGCTTTTGCTGCTGCACGTTTGAGTTCCTCTAATTGCATCAATAAGGAATTTCTGCTCCTCATTTAATGAATGCCTTTTGACTACTTTCTGAAAGGCAACTGGATGTAAGGGATAAACACTGGCACCTTTTGTGTGAAGTCACATAAACAGGTTTCAATTAATAGTTATCAGCCCTAGAAACACTGTACTATGATGCAGTATAGTAAATCTCATTGCCTATTTTTATTCTTAAATTTTTATTAAGCCTACGTTTCCCTCTGCTTTGCTTTTGGTGTGGTATCTTACATCCTAAGACAGTGCTTTAACTGCCCACTGGCTTTTTATTTTATCTTGTGTCAGGCAGAGATCAGGCATTCTTTCAGTGTGGTTTCTGCACCATCTGTCTCCTCAGACAGCTCAGCATTCATATGATGCTACAGTACCTGCGTCTTTAGTTTGTTCTTGGTTCAAACAGTGAGTTTGAGAGCAAGGGCTGGCGTTAGGCTGGGGGGACTGGGGGGAGCTGAGCTTGATTTTGGTTTTTGGGGTTTTTTTACATTGTTGTCCTTTTCCTCCCTAGACAGAGGCACAGTCGCTGCAGGTGCAGTGGGTTACTTATGAAAGAAGTTTTCTATTTAAAAACAAGAGAGACTTTAATGAAATCAGTAGAGGGTTTGTACAATAGGTATTGTATTAAACCAGAGCTCAGGCTTCACATTGATTGCGGTATTTAAATTTCAATGAGTTGATTATGTATGAGAGTAAAATGACCAGTATTATGAATGTACAAAAAAGTGACATGAAGAGCTGTGCCAGAAAAGTGAGAAAAACGTTCCCTTTATAGTCCCTAGAGTTCAATAAAGCACCACTATTTCCCAGCTTTTAAAAGCTCTTTTATCACAATGGTTCATACCTCACATTCCCTGGAGCCTGATTTGTTATACGTGCAGGGTCCTGTTCCATTCAGCAGCATCTCGCTGGTTTCAGTGTTGGTAGGTTTGTAATCTACATAGAATTCCTGTGTGCTTGGAGTCATTTGCTTCAGTGACTGTCTTTTCTTTTTCCTGTGCCTTCGCATGAGAGAGCGCTGCTGCAGCTGCTTCATACTGGCTGGGTAACGCTTCCATGACACGTAGATTACCAGCAGGATCACAAGCACAGACAAGAAAAGGGCCACGCTGCCTGCTATGATTTTATGGAAGGAGATGTGTTCTACGTCGTGCTCAGGTTCAGAGCTTGATTCGGTGGCTCCAATAGTTGGGGGCTGAGGGGGCTTGCTGTCGTGTTTAGGCCTGATGAGTTTTGGTTTAAACGTTGGCTTTGGGAGGGCTCGCGCTAATTCAAACCTTTCCGTGGTACTTTTGCCACAGATGCTGTAGTTTTTCACTGCATCAACCACATTCACCCCTTGCAGCTCTTTGGGGCTGGCACAAATAATGGTATTTTCCCTCAGCCCTTTAAAACTTTTAAGCCAGTTTACCAGAGAGCAAATGTTTCTGCTGCATTCCCATATATTCCCAGCAAGGCTGATGTCATTGAGGGATATCCAAGAATCCAAAATTTCTTGACCAATAAATGTGAGCTTGTTTGAATCCAGGTTGAGGCGCTGTAAATTGGGTACGCACTGAAAAACACTAGGTCCACTGAAAGCTTCTATTTCATTGCCAGATAAATCAAGTCTTTGTAACGAGCTCCAGGTCCAGGACATAGTTTGTCCTATCACACTGATTTTATTCCACTGTAAATAAAGGTTTTGAAGGCTGACTAGCCTTGGAAAAAGTGCCAGGTTGAGCTTAGAAAATTGATTGTGCTCCAGATGAAGCTCTTTCAGTCTGATCATGCCTGCAAAGACATTCCTTGCTAGACTTCGGATGCGATTATAACCCAGGTCCAACAGTTCAAGGTTCCTACAATCTTGAAATATTCGAACAGGGATGGTTCTTAGGGAATTGGACCGCAAATGTAAACTCAGCAGCTTCCTTAAGCCCCTGAACTGTTCAGATCCCAGAGACTGCAGCTGATTGTATGACAGATCCAAGTTCCGGAGATTTGTCACAGGTCTGAAGGTATTATTAAGAAAATAGGAGATTCTGTTGGAACTCAAGATCAACTCTTTTAGTCTGCGTATTCCATTGAAAGCATTTTCGTCAATATTGCTGATGTGGTTATGGTCTAAATAGAGCCAGGTGAGTTGATTAAGACCTTTAAATTGATTGTATTTTAGTTTTTGGAGGCTGTTATATCGGAGGGACAAACCTAAACAACCAGCAGATATACTTGAGGGAATCTCCTGCAATTTCTGAGATTCACAGTATACCATTTTGCCTTCACACCTACAGCCCTTAGGGCATCCTCGTTCAGCAGAAGAAAGCATTGTCAGTAATACAGTAGGGGCTATTACCAGAGCTACAGCTGATCCGCTCAGTAGCCTAATTACATTGAAACCTGGAAATAAAAACAACTTAGAAAAGTTATCCCCCCACACATCAGTCATTTCTTTCAATCATGCTAAAATCTTCTATCTCAACAATCATTTACAAATCCCTAGCTCGACTCAACTACTTTTCACATTGTTTTCTTTACTCAGATATTTTTAAAGAATGCCTTTATATCAATACTGAAAAACAGTTGGGTAAAAGGTGTAATCCCTTAGCAATTTAACTGTAATAACAAATCACATCAAGGTAAGTCTATGGAGTAACTAAAGCACAGGCTATGCAGTGGCTATGAACTAGACATTAAAAAAATAACATGAAAAACATACCCATCCTTTGTGCTGTTCAAAGGTCGTCCTTAGGTCTTTTGTTTTTTGCTTAGTGTGCCACAAGCATGGCAGCCCCTGTCAGCTGCACTGTAGTGAGTCAGGGCTCGCTGACACCCAGGAAGAAAAATTGGACCCCTTGGGAGATGGACCGATTTTGGAACATTATTCTTTGCCAGCCATGCAGAACACTCCAAGGATAAATCAATCCCAACACAGCATTCGGAGCAAAATGTCAAATTCTTCCTAGGTAATAGGATCTTCATGGATATTACGTTTTTGCATCTTTATAGCTAGGAACCTGGCTTTTACAATTTCTCTTTATAGGAGAGCATGTTTGATTCCTCCAAGCACCGTTTAGCTATCTGAATTCACACGTCTGTATTCCATAGCACAGCAGTTCCCTCACTCAGTACCCGATCCGGCCAGGAAGCTGCTTTGTAGCACAGAAGGTGGAATAAGCCCGTACCACGACCCAGCTCTGCTCACTTCTGCATACTGTCATTCTGCAAGCTCCGTCCGACTGTTGCTTTGGTTTCGGCGAATGCAGTCTTATGTAAAGCTGCCCCCAGTGGTGAAGAGTATTATGGGCATGTGCAGAAGTGTCTTCTTTTTATCTTGCAAATGAGTAAGCTCTGCTGGGAAAAGAGTGATTGTTCTGAGTGACTAATAGAAGCAGAATGGTCAGCTGCCGTGTAAACTAGTGAGGTGTGCTGAAATACCCAAATCCGCTTAGTCTCTTTTGCTGTTTGTGAAAGCTGGTTTGCACCCTTCAACTTAATAGCTCAGCATGAGCTGCTGAGGCTTTTGGCTGAAGGGCTGACTTGACATTTGTAGGACATAGATACAAATTTTTGGTCCCTGGGGTTTTTTTTTTCCTGACTGCATTCTACATGTGTTCACATAACCTTTGTGCAGTAACTCACTGGTTTTTAGTGAAGTAGCAGCCCCCTCAGTGTGTCTCTTACCAAGTGTTGCAGTGGGGACACTATATTTTATAACATGAAAAATGTTTTGGAGCTGACATTTTGCCGTTTTGCTTTTTTCTTCACTGTTAAAAGGCACCGTGCCAGGAGGTTAGAAGAGAGAATTGTGCTCATTTATTTCCCAACTTGCTGTCACTTCGTTCCACAACACTAACACTTCAGACACAGGCTTCCATAACCCTTACAGTATAGGGACTAAGCAGCTTGGTGTAGTACCTTTATCAGGGGAATTGTTTTTACTGTAACTTATGACATGGGCAGGATTTCATGTGAAGCTACAGTATGCAGAGTTTTTTTAGATGTGTGACTCTGGACAGTCTTCTTGTATCATAATAAGTACTTTTTTCTCTTTCCTTACTCTTCCCTTCTTTCCTGAGTGCTGTACAGAAAGGACATGTCCTCTTACCTGGGCAAAGCAAAGGTAAGATGGCATTACAGCAAATGCACCATGCTGGCAGTCTTCCTTCACCAAGAAGTATGTGATCAGAGGTGATGGTGGAGAAGTGTAAAATCATGGCTCTTTGTCGTGTAAGAATAGGGTAGAGCCTGAAGAGAAGTGTGCCGCTCGTTAGAAGAGGAGTAGAGATTACAGTCCCTCAGATGCAACCAGACAGCTCTGAGAACTGCTTTTCCTTTCTGAGGCAGAATCCTTACCCCTTGGAATAATGTGCTTTGACTTTTCCCTTATTATTCACTGCTGTGAGCACAGAAGAACTTAAAATGAGGTGAAACCTGAAATTTTCCACGCATTAAAATGCCAACATTGCCTAGTACTTAGTCCGTGAATGACTTCAGGCTTAAGAGTAATCCCACTAGTATTAACACACCTATCTATAGTGCCTAAATTAGGAGCACAGTTGCCCCTGGCTAACAACTATGAACATCTTTCATGTTGTGACTCAGAAATAGATACCTGCATCAGGCACATCCTGTGAAAATTCTCCCTCCGGGTCAGATATGTGAAGGGGGAAAGGGTTAATCTCTCCATTAATCTCTGTCACCATCTCCCATTCTCTACTACAGCTTGTTTCTGGCTCTCAAATCTGATCTGTAGGCTTGAGGAGCCAGCGACAAACTGCAGACTGCACTGGGAACTGTGATAGTCTGGGGAGCTGTTCTGCTGGCAGGAGTGTCACGTGCCAGCCCTGGTGTGCCTGTTGCAGGCTTTCCATCACAGCCTTGGGGGCTCGCTGCGTTTGATGGAGCAGGACTGGCAGCTTCAGAAGACAATTCCGACCTTCAGTAAGCCAGTTCTCCTCTTGGAACTGAACTCTTCCTCCGTTGACAGTAGAGGATGCCTGTGACAGGTGTAATTTCAATAAATGACTGTTAGGTTCCTAAATTTAGATGGCGTGAAATTAGGTGTAAATCTTCACCTGGTTCAAATGCAGCATCTAAGGCATCAGAGAACATACAAACTCTTTCTCCTGCAAAGCTGGGGCTATGTAATATACCCGTTCAATCTGAGCCTTCTCCCCAGACTTTGTCTGTTTTCTGGCTTTTCCTCTTGTGTTGTCTCTCCCTGCTCCATCTTCATTGTGGACTTCCCAAGTAACTTCTCTGCTACCGTGAGTCAGCAGAGTTTCGGTAGCTTTTCCAGGGTTTTAATAATTGCCAACATACTGGACAAATAAGAGGGAACAGCCACTCTTTTACCATGAGTTATTTTCATTTTTCTGAAAGGGGTGAGACATCAAGAGATGAACAGAGAGAGCATCAAATCTATGTTAATGGATTGCCAAACTCAATTTTCTTTACTGAGATCCTTTTTGAATTACACAAGCAGGAAAAGTGCCAGTGTCTGATAAACAGTTTTTTAAAATTACATTTCTGTATCTTCATACAGCTGAGTGGGTTCTTTTCCAATTGTGGAAATAAAGCTGCTCCCAGTATGCAACAGTTCATACACAATTTCCAACCAGTTTGGCCATATTAGGAACTATAAAAAATAGAGAATTAATACTGCATTTTAGATAAGAAAATATCTTTTATAGGTGATTTAACCTTTGCCTCATATCAACTATACCTTAAATGTCTCTGCAACCCCGTTGCCTTACTGTTTATCTCATGTACTCACGTAACCAGGAAAAAAGAACTCAAGGACCAACTGGTTAACTTCTCTGGACAAACTAGTTTTCATTAGAACCAATACCACAACTTCTGAGTGCCTAAAAGCCAGGAGTTTGAGAAGGCTTGGTGCCAGTTAAGCTTGTACTCCATGTGAGTTTGTGTGTATTCATTCTGCGGGGCGGTTGCTGTAGACACAGGGCATTCGGAGTTCCCTTCTGTGCCACAGCCGGGCAGCCCTGCCGCCTCTCCTGAGCAGCAGCTCCCGGTCACCAGCAGGAGGTAAGCACTGTACGTAACAGAAGTCTCAATGACTTCTTGTTCTTCCTTCTCCTCTGCCTGTGAAGACAGCTTTTTATGTGTTCCTGCAAAGGCAGGTGCTCTTCAGAGAAATACCGCCTTTATTTGTGTACCCTCACACACAGTCTGTGTTTTGGGATTTCAGCCTTGGCCATAAATCGAAATGTCACGGAATCTGGGCAGCTGATTAGTTCTGGGTTGCATTGTATTTGTGTATTATTTTAGTATGCCTCTGGTTTGTTTTTCTGAGGGGGAAAAGGACGAACATCAGAAAATACATTGACAAATGTGTTGCTGAATATGTCTGAACGTTCATAGAGATGAAAAGCGATGTGTTGGGCAGAGCCTGTGATGAACACATCGTTTCCTTCATCAGCACGACAGACAAATTAAATTCAAAGTTGTTTGAAAACGAGGCACTATCCCGAGGTAAGGATGGCCCGGATTTTATCCTTTTCACTAAGCTTCAATGGGTTTTCTGCCTGGAAATTCTTCTAAGTAGATTTCACTGCCATCTGATTTTGCAGATTTGGTTTTGGTTATGTACTTAAATTCTGGTATATTTTCTCTCCCCCTTTGTTCTGGCTGTGGTCTGTGTGCCCAGCTGCACCTTCCCTGTGGAAAGCTTAACGTGAACTGCAGCCAGAATAGTAAAGGATGAATCAAACTATGACATTCACTGTGAAAACCTGTTCCTCCACAGAACTGGTTTGGAATTGAGACATTTTGCAGAGGAAAAGGGAAACAGCAAATCTTGTGTCTTTCGGGGTTATGAGAAGGTCTCTCTAATGACCAGGTACATCTGTTTGCTAAGTAAGTTTGAGAAGGAGGGAAGACAGAATTATCAGGCTCCAGTAGAAGAGGGATGAGGGCTGCAGGGAAGAGATGGATACTGCCAAAGCATAAGGACCAAGCAGTTACCAGATGCTAATGGGGTTCTGTGTAAATTAGCAGCCTTTCCCCATTCTGTCACTTGCTTCTTGTCAGGACAAATCATACTTGCTCTTTAAAATGCAGCTCTTGTTCAATGATGTCACCAAAAAAAAGTAATAATTTAAAAATATTTCCAATTCTGTTACTCTAATAAGAAATCCATTCAGAAAAGCAGTCTGATCCCTTTTAGCCAGAGGGCATTATGCTCTTAGGGCACGGGCTTCAGAATTCAGACTCCAGCATTTTTATGTTCACAGATAGAGCTCCTGGATCTGGGATTGCCTTTGCCTGTGTAACTGCATGTCCCTTCGGAGAGCTGTACTTACCAAGTGCTGCTTGGGGTTACCAAGTGAGAGTGTGTGCCTTTCCCTTGCCTTTATTTCCCTCTGAAGAACCTAGGACTCAGCTGGGTTAGCAGTAGGAGCTGCTTCTCAGTGGTACAGTAGTCTGCTATCGCTGTATCATTAAGAGGAGATAAGTCTAATAAAATGTGTTTGCAATTTTTGAGGCAGTGATTAAATGAACCTGCTGTTCCGTGAGGATCAGATTAGAGCTGGGGGAGTACAACTCCCAGTGTAAATATCCGAGCGTGGGAAGACAGAGGGAAACTCAGGATGCAGGGTTTGCCAAAGGCGGACAGAGGGAAAGGGAAGTGTGGGAAAGCCAGGTTTGAGGAACATGCAGGCACGGGGAATTGGGGCAACAGAAAACACTCTGAAGAAACAGGGAAAGAGGACTGAGAGCAGGGAGGATCTTATCCCAGCGGTTTCTCAGTACTGACCTAAAGGACTGTGGTAGAGGGGGCGTGTTGATAAATGAAAATATCCCCTTGCTCTCCTGCTGGGACAGTTAGCTTTGCAGAGCCTCCCCTGGGCTCTGTGCGGGTGAGAGGATCCCATGTTACAAATTCTGTGATAAGCTGAAGGAACATCTGAGGCTGAATAGGAGCCATGCCCCTTTTCTAGGAGTCAGTGACCTCTGTAGCATCTGATTGCTGGTAGAGGACATCAGGGACACATCTGTCAGTTTGTGTATACCCCGAGGATCTCCTCAGTGCCGTGGTTCACAGGGCAGCACAGGCTATCGTTTTTTTCATGCACAACTACACGCTCTTGAAAAAATGAAGCTTTTCCAGCTGTACAGTTTTGTCTAAATCTGTGCATTGTTGGTAGGCCACAGGGGCCTCTAAGGTGTCCCAGGGTAGATAACACTGCATACAGGTCTGCAACATTTGCTTGTGGTGTCCAGTGGCTAGATTTTCTTATCATAACTCCTGTATCCTTAATGAGGCATTGGATTCTCAGCTGTTCCCCAACTGACCTTTTGTCCTATGATTTTGAAGCAGTTTGAAAGCAAGCAGCCTGTTCTTCAGTCTCACCCTCTGGAGACACAACTACATGAGATCCAAAGCTATCATTTTACTTACTCTGTCAAACTGATAGGTGCTGCTTCTGTTTCAGTGGATTTAGTGTTGATTCATTCAGGCTTGTCCTCCAGCATCTTGGTGAAAGGAGAATATGAGTAGATGTGGTAGGAGGCAAATGATTGTCACTGTATGAAAAGAAATTGGTTACATCTTCTACATAGTGTTACCTTCAACCTGCAGAGCGTGAGTGATACAGACAATACATGCCCTGGAGATGTGTGGGTACAAAATGAAAGGCGGCCTTAGTGGCCTCTGCTTGTGATTCTGCCCGTAGTTTCTGTGAAGGTGCCAGGGAGATTAGGTTACGATAAACCCAGGCTTGTTGCAAGTTCCTCCCACTCTTTCATGGGCCAGCGTGCTGTTTCTGGAAGAGTGCCTACTGTCTTATTGTCCAGGCAGCACATGTGAGGTTTATGTAACCTTAAAGTATTCAGAAACTCGTAGGTGTCACCATGAAGTTTGCTTGCTTATCATGTAGGATTTGTTCTCCAAGGGGTATCTGGCTTGTACCTTGCAATAACAGTTCTGTACATGCATCAGTGGCAAACTATGGTAGGTAGCAACTGGAATGAACTTAATTCCTGGGGAGCCAGATTACCATGGAGATTTTCTAGAAAATTTTGTTCATGGCGAACTCTATAATGGCTGGGACATCAGGCTGGAGGCATTGCTTTACTGAATTCAAGTAGAGTTGGAACCTGGTTGCAGTAATGTGACATCACCAGGTGAAGAATCAGAAGGGGTGGGGGCCTCTGATTTCAGAACATGACCTGTGTGCCCCTTGAGGCTCTATTTGATATCACAGGCTGCTCCAGGCTCTCATTGACTGGAGAGTACATGACTTGCCAATGATGGTCATGGTTGATGAGCAGCAAAAAGGAGGAGTATAGGTCTTTGGTTTCTCAAAAAGACTGAGGAGAAAACTGTGGGGTGTAATTTTGGAATGTCTGTCTCTATTTCATAGTCTACATAGAACTGGTGTGATGAGCAGTTGAACTGTGGGTTGGTGAGGCATAGGGATGCATGTGAATACTTTCTTTTGAGAGTGATTTGGAAAATGGGAGGCATCCACTGATGAAGTTTTCCTCCTTTAAATGGTTACCTTTTGATAGAATATTTATACAAATAAATATTTCCTGACAGAAAGACACTTTGTAGGAAGAAAAAAAATAATCCTGATGGTGTCCAGTGCTGGCCAGAGGGAAAGGAAGGAGCTCTGAGCATGTTCCATGTTATTAATTAGAACAGGAACACTAAAATTTGACTGAGGACTAACAAGGTGATGGTAGTGCCAGTAATATGGCCATTTTGATAGTGTTTTATTTTCCACCAAACCCTAGATGTTTTTAGTTTTCAATGTTGATGTGTAATTAAAAACTTGAAGGCTACCCTCTCCCCCTCAGCTGTTCCCTCTGCCTTCATCCCTTTGCCTTTAGCTTCTCTTAATTCCTACCCTGTGTTTACTCTGAGGAATGAGTATTTGTTGGTTACTCAGCATAGAGCATATATGTACAATGCTTGTTCACGCACGTTCTTAGGAATTTCAGACATTTTCCCTGTTACACTTTTAACTAGTTGGCTCCATGGCTCTCCAAATGAAACTGCTTGGTGTGTCACTATATGCTAAAGCTGTGCAGTGGGTTACTCTGTCGGGGCAGTGTGAGAATCTCTCTTGGCTGCTGTGGCTCCTTGGCTGCTGGAGGGAGGCACCTGGCAAGAACTTTCATCGTGGTAAACCATGATGTCCACATCATAGCAAAGGCATTAAAAAAGTCTTCTACCTTTCTTTCCAAACTCCAGCTTTTACCCTAATTTTCTTTAGATCTCAGCATCTCCACTTCTGAGTTGATCAGCAGAATAGATTACTTGCTTCACTTTTTGTCTGATGCTAGTTTTTTTCAGAGGTGTGTCTTTCCCATCAGTTAAACCATCTTGTCCTTTCTGGACACAAGTTATTCTGTGTCTGTTGTCATTTTCATTACTTGCTATGGGTGTCATTTATTTTCATGCATTCTTCTGAGCTAAAATGACCAAAGAGCAAAATTCTATGTGAGGATATAACATAGTTGTCAAATATAGGAAAACAGGCTTCTTTTTAAAATGCCAGATTGTCTCAAATCTTGGCTTCTGTTCACTGTAGGACCCTTTTTGATGTTACAACAGTCCCATTTTGAAAGCTATTGAAAAATCTGCTGAAGATTACCTTTAATTTTCCATATAAAAATTGTAATGAGTGGCTAGCGTTTTTCAGCTAGTTGAGATGAAGGGTTTGTACACAGAGCATTTCTTAGGACTGGATCTAGATTAACAGTTAAAACAATCATTCTTGCATTTCTTAGTCTTACAGCTTTTCAGTGTAAACAGGCATACAGGTGTAAGCAATTAAAGAGTGCAGAATAGCTTGATTTCATTTGACCTGTTGAGATATTCTGAAATAATTTGCAGTTTCTCCTTTCGCTTGCTTATGCACGAAGAGCTCTGCAGAGAAAACAGCATTCTAGCTTACCTTTATTAGGGCTTGTGCTTGGCCTAAAGTTTAGAGCTCAGAGATTGTGATTTCAAACCCGAAGACAGAGCGATGTGTTACTACTGTACAGCATTAGTAACACTTTGAAGAGAAAACTAAACATGACAGTTGAGCAGATTTGCAACTGAAAGAGAAAAACATGAACAAAGTTAAGAAGCATATAATTATGTTCATTCCCACTGTGACTAGCATAAAAATGATTTATTCCAAATGGTTACACTTGCATGCTTAGTCACTTCCTTCCCTGGCTTCAGCCTAATTCTGTTTTCTGGCATTTTCCTGAAAAAAAAACACAAACCAAAAAAGTTTGTTCTCTTTTTCATCAAAAGTTTGTGGGTTTTGTAGCTTTTAATAATTCGACCAAGTAGTTTTCAACTGGGTAGGCTACAGCAGTTTTTAGATATTCCAGCTTTGGGAGCTGGTGTTCCTGAGAAACCTCAGAAACTTAATTCCACTGACAGTCTTGGTTAGTTAACCAGCCTGTAATCTGCTTATACTTGGTCACAGAAGTCACTTGTCTGTGCTCAGTAATGAGGGACTAGAACATTCTGTTTTGAAGAAAAAAACACATGGAAAAGGTGAATTGCTGCAGGTATGTTTTGACTATTCCATTCTCTATATACCAACCTTCTTATTCTTTTCCCGTTGGTGTGTCTGGCAAACAGAGCTCTGAGGAAACCATATGTGATTAAAATGACTTATTAGCTCATCTTTTCAGGCCATGTGTACCCGAGAAAATTATCTTAAATTAAATGTGATTAAATAATAAAAAAAAAAAGCATAAAACCAAACTCCAGCTTATTTAAGTCATTTACAAAAGTGAAACAGACTCCTGTATAATTCATTTCAAAACTAAAATCTTGGTTACAGCAGATTTATTTTAGTTTCCGTGACAGTATACTCTCCTGTTTATTAAAACTAAATGTATTTTATCCAGTGAACACGACAGGAAACAAATGACAAAACAAACTCAAAGGGACTCAGATATTCTACATGGTGTTTGCCTGCTGCATGACACTATAAAACAATAAATATCTGCAAAATGTTAATTCCTGGTTGACCAGAATGCTGAAGAGTGCTGCAGGCACAGGGAGGAAGACAGGAAGCTGACGTGAAGAGAAGAGTTGGAGTTGTCATCCTTTCTTCTCTTTCTTGCAACAATAGTGGGAGAGGCATGTTAGAGATTTTGCATTTTGTAAGTCCTCCCCTGCAGTATTCTGTATCTCCTAAGCAGGTCAGGAGCTCATAAATGACTTCTTCTCTTACAGATTAGTTGCATACTCGAAAGGTTAGAGAGCAAGTAGGGGCTCTGGTCAGCCCGCAGAGGGGAGGCACAGGAGAGCTGTACCCAAGTGAGTCAACAGCTTCGTTTCTGTGTCCCTGAATGGTAGCAGGAGCTGGGAGAAAATAGTAAAGTCTTATAAATGTGAACTCAGTGTCAAACCCAAACACTGTGCCTCTGGACACACAGAAGGAGGCGCATCTCCATCCACTTGTTTGTAAATAGGGCCTCTTTTGTCATAGAGGAATGACAGCAAAATCTGCTGTCTATGTCATAGGGAAGTCATGTGACTTGATGATTTGCTCTTACAGCATATCTTTGTGTCATCATTTATTTGTCATTTGGACAAATTGAACTGACTGAAACCCAGAGCATGAATAGGCGCATCTCTCAATATAATTAACACAACAAAAAGTTCTTCCCCTGGGGATTTCTGCTGTGTGTTGAGCAATTTCCTGTGTTCCTTTGTAAGACTGTAAGCTCCTTGGACAGGAATATACTTTATCAATGTAAGACTAAAAAGGACCTTAATCTTAAAATAACTATGTACAAATCTGATAACCAGAGCAATCATAAATAGAGTGATGTCAAAATGTTTTTAGTTTTAAATTCATAGGAAAAGTAGAAAAGAAGGACTTTCCAGGGAAGCTAAAAATACCTTTGATTTTTTTTCATCAATATGCATAATTTCAGCTGCACATCTTAGTTCATTCTATGATAATTGAACCCCACAATACAGCCTCTGTGGGATTCCTTAGAAGGTGATGTTCCTTGATGCTGTTTGCACGAGTAAAGAAGTCACATAGGTTAGTGAAAGCTAAAAGACATGAAAATCTTGTTTCAGTGTAAAAGCCAGAAAGTAACTAGTGGGTGTTAGGTAAGGAAAAAAAAAGCAGGTACTGCATGGCCATGTTTCTGAATAAGAGCTGTCTCTGATGAAGATCTTTGCAGTATCCTTTAAAATACCTAGTTCTTGCTGCTCTGAGACAGAAAGCTGGAAGAGATCCTGTGCTCTTATCTGACATAGCAATTTCAGTGTTCTTCTCTGTGTGATTTAAAGTCAAGTAGAAATATGCTGTTAGAATAGAGATATCTGTAAATAGATAAGTCTTGGAGTTGTATCAGAACACCAGAGTATGACAGAATCTCCAAAAAGAAAACTAAAAATGTCCTTGAATGTATTTGCTCCTTACACAAATACCGGGGTATTTGGAATTCTGCATCAGATACTTGCTGATCAAAAGATTAACATTTTAAAGAAGCTGATAGTTCATATGTTCCTGTAAAGACAAGAATTTAGCATTTCACCCTTTCATAGGCACAGACACAGGAGAGGAACAGAGGAGTCGATATGCCAGGCTCTGTGACAGTTGAACTGCGAGACTTGATTTTGCAAAGCTCTCTAATTTTGATAAACCAGAGTTCTCTGGAGCCAGATTCAGAAAAGGTTTCCAGTAACAGTTGTTACTGTGGTTATTGGTGTCTGTGCACAACATCCAAATGCACTTGTGAGGGTTATTGTGCCTCTAGTGGAACTGTGGAGGCCCACTTCTGTCTTGCCCACCACTGACATAATGGGAATCAGCATAGTACTGATAAACTTCCAACTTGGGTTTTCTACTTTAAAACGGTTGTTGTAAATTAGATCAGGGACATCGAGAAAGACAGAATTCTTACTCTTTGTTGCACATTTTTTCAGTCAAATGTCTTAAATGATGACAGCATTACTTATGGCCTATTGAATGAGGTTCATTTGCAGAGTTTCACAGTGGGAGAGGATTGTTTCAGCCATTGGTGTAGTTTTTTCTTTCTCTCTTTGAATATTTAATCCAGATCATATTGTGAACTAATACAAGTTCCATCCAAATGATTAAGGGGGGAGTTGCTGATCCTTTTAAGTCTGGCAAAATTTGCTTTTTAAATGTTTGGTGTGTAACGTAATAGAGATGCCACTGACCTTTCCTCTGATGCTTTTCTATTTCACAGCTACTGGAAGTACTTGATGGCTATGTTATGTCCCTTTATTTTAAAGTGTTTATCTAGTGCATTTGTATTCTTTGCTTACATTGCCACTTACTGGTATTTTTCACTTTAGGCCACTTGCAGCAAAAATGGATGAAAGCCTGTATGTCACATTGTGCCTAGAATATATTTCAAAACGAGTAAATCCTCGCAGTGCTGTACACGTTTGCAGCCTCTGCCACTCTGCTAGTATTTGTCTTTTGCTTTCTGCACAGTTGGCTTGGTACCATATGCTAGTTCTTTGTCAGAGCCTGGCTGGAAGTGCCATGGGTGTCAGCAGTGCCTTATTTTACTTGCCACAGTTTAATGCAAAAGCAGTCAGCAGCAGCAGCACAGGAGTCTGCTTTGTTTCAGTTCCCATTCTTTCCATTGTTGCCATTCAAGAAAGGTAGAAACCACACATGAAACCATTTATGAAATCACCAGGGAGTTTCTCATGTTCTCAAACAAAACAGAATTTTAAAATGATGGTGTTTTACCCATCGTTACATGGAGTGAGATCCTGTTTAGACACTTTCCAGGAACACTAGTGACTAGGTGGAACAGCAAGTCAGGTATGAACATGTAGGTAAGAATAACAGTATGCTTCAGCACGTGCTTTTGATGTGTCTGTCACAGGTCATGATTAGGAACTCTTAAGAGGAGTTTCATCATTTACCATAGTAATTACTGGGAGTATGTTTTGCTGATTTCTGTTCCCTGTGGAATTAATAACTGACTGTATTTGTTTCTGATTTCTACTGCCCATGATAAGAACAAGGGTCAGAGGTAAGTATTTTATGTGGAGCCACTGTTGGGATATTTTTACTGCTGATATTCAAGGTGATTCATTTATCATACTTTATACTGAGATTCAATTTATGCCTTTTTCATGTTAGCATTACTAAGTCTTACAGAACCTGTGAGTATGTTAGACATGCTTGGATGTGATGTTAGACATGCTTGGATGTGCTGCAGGTGATACTTTTAGAAGCTTGACAAAATCCAAAATGGAAATATTCTGTTGTCTGGGAGTTTAAGACGATCTATAGGAGTTGTTGCTGGGTTTGAAACAAGAGGAATAAATTGGAACTCACTATAAAGTGCTGCTGCCCTCCTGAGTGTTTGTCATCACCTCTGTTTAGTGGAACAGACTTTGGCATTCATCAGCCAGCTGTACTGGCCTCCCATTGATCATTACTTCCCTAATGAAGGAAATTATTTCATGTGAAGAAAACACAGTATGAATCTGTCAGATGGAGGCTGCCTTCATAAGTCAAGAGCCCTGTAAACACCATGGAGGTAAAATCTGCTTGACTGGTTACCACAAGAGGTATATTCCATTGGGTCTTAACATACTGCCATGAAAAATGTTCTAAGTAGCTGTCCCCTATACTGTGGAAACATCCTAGTTTAGGGAACTATGCTGTAACATTGTGTCTTCAATTTGCATCTTAATTAACTTTGAAGTGAAGCAGATAAGTTATTTGACATTCTAAAGGGGAGTTTTTGTGTCCACTTATTAAGGAGTAGCATTCCAGGGGGAAGGAGGCTGGGGTAATCAGATTCTCACCACCTTGTCCCTCAGGTACTGGTTAGAAGTCTTGTTGCAAGGTTCATTTCTGCCAAGTCATATGAGAATGTAGGATGTCATGTATCACTGTTCTCAGCTCCTTCTTCCATCTACAATTAAAGTCATGCATATTCATCCACGTTACACTGAAGTAGCGAGTTTCTGTGAGCCTGTGTGTATCCGAGTGTACTGGTACCAGTTGGTAAGGTATCAGCCTTCAGGTTCATCGCAACCTGGTGGCAGGGGCGTTCTTCTGTGATTTGAGGTGTTTTCTTTCTCCCCGCCGCTCCCTTTAGTCAATATATAAATGTAAGTTGGATGGCTTTCTAATGCACAAGGAAATAAATAAGCCTCCATTTGGTATTTATGTACAGGAGTTTAGTTACAGCAGACAACGGATGTGGTTGGAGTTTTCTGAAGACTGCTGCAAAATGGTATTGCTCTGGAAAGAGATTACAAGGGAAACGCGATAATTCTTTTATCAAGATACGCGTCATTCCCATTTAATCGTAGCTGAAACAATAATGAATGCTTCTGAAGACAGCCAGTCTGTCTGCTCACAGACAGCCTTTCTGCAGTTGGTTCAAACACTGGGGAGATAAACCGTTTTGTGCGACTTCCAAGTAAATTTCACTGCTATTCCTGAGCTGCTCAGAAGTGCGAAGCATCTAAGAACACAGCTGGAAAGGAACCGAAGGTACCGTAAAAACGTGCATCATGGCTCAAAAAAATTAGCAGAAGGAGTTTTTCAAGATCAAATAGCGTTTGTAACAATGCAGTGCACTTTTCTCTGTAATGCATTTCCTGTGACTCAGACCTCTTGTTTCAGCTGAGCCAAAGAGGGATTGTTACATAAAAAAGCGCAAAGCGTTGTATCTGCTGCCCAATTTAATGGCTTTATTGCAGTCTATGGTATATAATTATTCATGCCAGTTCAATAGGATACTTAGTAAGAAATTCAGAAGAGGTTGTTAAGGAAATTTCTATTTTTAATGTCTAATTTTTAACCTGTTGAGTTTAGCAGATCAGATTAACCAAAAAGAAAGAAAGAAAGAAAAAAAGAAGTATAATTGTGAATTCCTATTTTCTTGTTCAGGAAATGCAAATGAAACCAAATCAAAACTTTTCTAACCTTGAGGAACTTTGCTTATTTCATTTCCTCCATTAAAAACAAGCAAACAAAGCCACCTGATTTTCTCTTTGGCTGCTGACCGTGCACATTTTCCATCTCATGAGGTGAATGTATGTTTTCAACTGTCTTTTTGTAGGACAGTGTCTTATTTTGCTCTCCAGATGGTCACTGGTGTGTGTCAGCCCACCTCACTGTTACCGCCTTTAAACTGGGATCAGCTTCTCTAGACCTATGTTAGAATTTCTTTTCATATGTTTCTCTTTCTCAAAGTCCTATAATCTAAAGTCTTCAAAATGCTTATTATAATAAGGGCAACACACTTAAAACCCCTGTGTTTCCAGTCCTTGTATTTTTACCTCTGTAAAGGTTCAGGTTTTTTCCTCAGGACGTGTGGCTGCCCCAGAGGCTCTCTGGTTTAGCTGCTCTTTTAGTAAATTGACATGAGCTTTTAGATTGTATATATTTGAAATTGGCTGGGAAAGTTACCTCTACCCTTTATCAGTTTTCAAAGTTCTTGGTTTGTTTCTTCCTAAGTCACAAATTATGTTAGCAACCAAGGTTTCTTTAATGGGGGGTGTGTTATTTAATGAGCTGGTGATTTTGAAAATGAGCAAAAAATAGCTTTGGCTTATTTGAAGTACTTTATGTTAAACAATTAGAAATGTTTTGTTTAACTGAAATATATATGAATGTAGAGAAATTGGAATTTTATTAATAATGGGTCTAAAATGTTAGTTTTAGTTGTTGATTTTCTTTCAATTAGAAATAGTTTGGTTTAGTTTTGGATTATTGTAAAAAGAGTCAAAGCTTCCAGCCCTTTTTATCAATGAAAAATACGGACTGATGTTTTCCCACAAGTCATTTCAGATTAACTTAATCAGCATTTTAATGCACGTTTTAAAATCAGTTAGTCTACTAATTTACGGATATTGTGCATGTTTTTGTAGAACTGTGAGCTTTCAGATACGTAAAACTGATCTAAAAAAGGTCAATGAATAAAGGGCAAGATGAAAACTAGTTTGCATTGATAACATTGCAGTCTCTTCAAATTTTGTGGGTGGGATGTTTGCTTTGGCAATTTAATGAGATTGACTTCTAGAAACTCTTTAGTTGTCTACTATTTATTGTAATTACTATAATTTACTGTTTCTTTTGGGCAAGAAGGTTGGAAAGATTAAGGTTTTTAGGTGGTTTGGTTTGTTTTTTTTTACTGGTCATTTATCGAATTATCTGTTCCCTTTATACATAATAAAAATTTACAAGAGTTATCCTTGAAACTATAGGGACTGGTAAATAAAGTTAAGAATCTGTTTCCTCAGGGTAGAGTCACAGCTCGAGGTGTGTTTGGGCTTATGCCTGGCCTGGTATTTCTTCTGGTGTGAGAGGTAGACCAATGTTGCAGTTCTGCCAATAGCTTGGCTCAGGAGGAAGGGGAATGAGGAGAAGATTCTCCTGGTTGTTAGCTGTGCTATTAGGTTGTGCTGAGGATTAAAGTTACAGGGTTTTGTGTTAAGAGAGGTGCTGAGAAGCAGAGTCACAGCAGAGTTGGGGCAAGAAAGATCACTGTATAGTGACCTAGGATATCCCAGGGCTTTATAGTCAGAAAAACATGTTTTGCCTGAAAAAAAACCAACACAAAACCCCAAAACAGCTTCGGTTTAAGGCACAGAATGGTTAATATTCTTTCCCTTATTTCTTCTCTGCCAGATAATACTCCCACTGCTTAAGTGTTGCCATGCAATAAATTTTGTTTTGTTGGGTTTTTTCCTACCTTTTACTGGTGATTCATTGAGATTTGGCATTTGTAAAACCACACTTTCAAAATTTCTGTTTATTAAATTTTTATGGTTGGTATTCTGAGGATTGCTTGAAAAAGTCCATACGTTTTTCCACCAAAACCTTTCCACCAAACTAACCCTAACTCAGATTTTCTAGAATTAATTTTACTTAAGGAAATACAAGTTTTAAAAATCTTGCAAAGTGACCTTTAGCACAAAGAGGTCATGATTGATTTAATTGTAATCAACTTTAGGAAAAGCCCAATTCTTGTAAATGGGAACTGGAGGAAGTTTCTAGAAGAAAGAAGAGATAGAACGTAGTGTCAAGCCTGATTTGGTGTCAAGCAGGAGGGGGAAATATTCCCAAGGATTAGAATTGTGACAACTCTGGAGCAGGCACCAGGGAGGAGGGGTTGAGTGCTGGGGAGAAGGCTGTGGTATTGAGTAGAATTGGAGACTTCTTGATATTTAGAAAAGGAAAGGAAGGGTTTGTAGGAGAAAAATGGGTTTGGAATGAGGCACAGATCACAGAAAATACAGTCTCATCATCTCTAACACCCTGTTTTCAGGTAGTGACACAAACACAAGGCTGCTTAGCACACTTGCACACTTAAAGGCTCAAGTGACTCCCTAATTTTCTTTTTGTTTTACATATGCCCACAGGATTTCTAATATTTTAATTTGAGGGCTGTCCATTTATTAGACCATTGCCTGAGCACACCGTATGAAGCTATTAGAGTGGGTCCTGCCCTTGGGTCACAACAACCCCCTGCAGCACCGTAGGCCTGGGGCAGAGCGGCTGGAGCTGCCTGACAGAAAAGGTCCTGGGGGTGTTGGTGGTCAGCCGGCTGAACATGAGCCAGCAGTGTGCCCAGGTGGCCAAGAAGGCCGACAGCATCCTGGCCTGTGTCAGGAGCAGCGTGGTGAGTAGGACTCGGGAGGTGTCCTGCGGGAGGCCCCACCTCAAGTGCTATGTCCAGTTTTGGGCCTCTCACTACAAGAAAGACATTGAGGTGCTGGAGCAGGCCCAGAGGAGGGCAGTGAAGCTGGTGAGGGGGCTGGATGACAAGTCTTCTGAGGAGCAGCTGAGGGAGCTGGGGCTGTTTAGGCTGAAGAGAAGGAGGCTGAGGGGAGACTTCATCTCTCTCTGCAACTACCTGTAGTGAGGTGAGAGTTGGGTCTCTTCTCCCAAGTCCCAGGCAATAGGACAAGAGGAAATGGCCTCAAGTTTTACCAGGGGAGGTTCAGATTGGAGATTGGGTAAAATTTTTACACAGAAAGGGTTCTGAAGCCTTGGGATGGGCTGCCCAGGGAAGTGGTTGAGACACCATCCCTGGAGGGATTTAAAAGATGTGGTGCTGAGAGACATGGTTTAGTGATGGATTTGGCAGTGGTGGAATTTGTCACCTGATAGGGAGTAACTTCTTGGTGTACCAGAGTCCGTGAATACATTTGGATTGGGAAACTTTCTGACATACTTGCTACAGTGACCTGGAAATGGCTGAAGTTGTACTTCCATGTTGTCCGAATCCAGCTGTGTATTCAAATGCCAGACATTTAACCAAGTCCAATAATTTGATAGTTTAATAATTCTGTTGATAATTTCATCTGAACACCACTGTTAGTATGATTGTCATTCAACAACTGAGGTGGATGTTTTTGTTATTCTCAGATACTCACTGTTCACTTATTAGGGCTGTTCTATAACACAGACTACAGAATTAGTTTCTGATGGCCTTCCTTTGTTGCGAGGTCACGTAATCTTTCAGTTTAATGAAACCATTTGGGTATACTGAATAACACAAAAATCAATTTCTGAGTTATTGATTGGAACAAAATTCAAAAGGTCAAGTATAATGCTTGATCTTGAAGTCTCTGGCTGAATACTGTGTTCAGTTTGGTATTAAACATTAGGTTTGGCTGCTCACCATGGTTCAGGATCATGAAATAGAGATTGAAATGCAGATTGAGGCAAGAACAGCTGGCTCTCTGCATTTAGAACCACCGAATGGGGAGTGTTCAGGGATGAAATGGTTCTAGATTTATCAATTTTCAACAGTAGTTAACATAAATTCAAATTAAAATGCAAATTTTGTGTAGATCTCTATGCATATATTCTTGGCTAGAGTGGACAGTATACAGAAAGGGTTAATCCCAGCCCTAGGAGTTTATAATTGCACTGAGAAAAAGACCTGACAAGTGTTTTCAGAAGAGTGGAAGATGTGATGGTTCTTTTCAGAACTGTTCGTAGACCAGCTGTCTGTAGGGCTTGATGGTTTGACATTGTTGACCCATATTGACTTCATTGGTAAATTGAGAGTAATTGCTGCCTTTACTTAATTGATGCTGTGACTGTCTGTGCTATCACAACAGACAGAGCATATTTACAGTAGCTTTACTGCTGTTAGAGTCATAGTGCCCTGGTTTCATAGTGTTTTATACACTGATAAATCAGGGTGATCTGCCAGCTTTACCTGAAGGGTGGACCTTAGCACAGATAGGAAGAGGATATTAGACAATAGACAGGTAGACAATTAGACAGAGAAAGAGGAAAACCTGACTGTACTTTGGGTTTCAGTCTTAGTGCATTTACATCTGTAACACAAATTAGTGTTGTTCAGATTCTGTGATGAAAGATTTTTAAAAGATTTCTTTGTATTCACTAAATATTTAGTAGTGGTGTTGTTACTGCTTCTCTTTTCAGAGTTATAACTGTACTTATGGAATGAAATGCACATTTCTCTATCCATCTTCACAGTTTTACTTAATGATAGTATGTATGAGTGTTAACTTACTTCTTGAATTGGGTATAGGATGCACATCTCCAGCAGGTCCCCTGTAGTTGTCCTTACCCAACATCACAACTGTTTCCTTCCCCACTAGTTAGGCTTATGTGAAAAGACAACTTGGGAAATGGAAAGGCATGGTGAATCTTTTTGCATAGAGCAGGTAGACATGAAAAAAAGAAAAGGAGGAGGAAGGGAATAAAGAGCATGTTATATTGTCTGGACAGAGTGTAAAGTAATCAGGCTGATGGTACTGGACGCTGCATGGAGTGAGTTAAACTTCAGGCCTGAATCTTTACAATTCTGTTTATCCAGCAGCCAGAAAAGGTATCTCTCTTTAAGGGAATTTAACATTATTCCATGGGAACAAAATTTTGATGGCAAAAATTGTTCCCCGAGGAAGAATGGAATTATCATAGAGACTTACCTGCCAGCCTGGTCTCAGTGGGAATGACACCTTGTAGAAACAGCATTTGTTCCTTTCTGAGTGTGTATTAAAGTGATTTCTTTGGACACTTCTGGCGATGCAACTCTCAGAACGCAGCCAAATTGTCTCCTGCAGTGGAAGCTATTTGAATTGAAATAATTAGAAAAGTTCTGTTAGAAATATGTTGCAGAGTCTTGCTATTGCAGCAAAAGGCAATCCGTTCCTCGGGAGTATAGAGAGGTATTTACTTTAAAATCAGTGGGCAAAGTGGATTTAACTACTGTCTAATAAACATGGAATTAATAAAGACTAGTACGCTCAGAGAATAGTCTTAATTTATTATGCTCATTGCATTAGCACTCTTAAATGACATTGAATTTGAGAGTGCTTAATATTTGGATGTTTACAATTCCTGAAATTGCAAGTGGTTTAACAATATTGCAAAATATGACAGACTGATAGCAGTAAAAGAAATCAGCAGTTTTATTGTTTTGTTTAGTTTCTGAAAATCAGAGATGAGGAACAAGATAGCTGTGTTCACGGGTTTTATTGGTAAATAATCTGCATTAATGTGACTTACTTAATGACAGCCAAATGGTTCCGTGCGGAAATGAAGGGTCCTTTAGAAAAGGCTCTTTACTGAGAGGTTTATTTTTCTTTTAAGGATGGCACAAATAGGAAACATATTAACCTACTGAGGATATAAATTATAGCTTTAAATGCCACCAGTGCTAGAAAAATTTTTAAGGTTGACCTGAATATATAACACAACCATCACCTCTGTCGGGCTGCTGAGGTGCCGTACGGAAAGCAGCCATGAGGTACAATTTGTAATCCACAGTGTGGCTATGGGGCTGGAAAAATGCTCCTTCCCTGAAGATGTACTGCATTTTCAGAGCATTTTAAAAACTAATTAGGGGAAGGAGGTATGCCAAGCTTCATGCTCTCACTCCTTTTTAATCCCAGCTCCTCCTATAGCTGGTAAATATCAGTGCAGTCAGAACTATATGGCTTCTGTTGAGGAGACTGGACTGCACTGTTAAATTAATACTGGGGATATGCCTTTATCTTTAGATAGGTTGTAAATTAAATTAAAATATTTATGTTTTTTTCTGCTTTGATAGAAATACAATTTGGTTTACTGATTTGTCAAATTACCACTTGTTAAATAACTAATCCATATGATTTCCACTGAAAGCCAGAGAAATAGAACTTTGTATTTTCTGTCTTCCATATAAGCTCAGATGATCTGAGAAATCGGTGTCATTTCAGTGAGCTGCTTTCCTTAAACCCTCTGTGGGCCAGAGGGCATTAATTGTGATCCTTTGGTTAACCATCCCATAGCAGCTCTCAAATGCTTATCCCACACTTAGGGCCAAATTCAATTTTTAGTAGAAATAGTTGCAGTTCTGTGCACTGTAGAAGAGTTTAATGAGGTTTAGGATGACAGATTAAAGTCTCTATTCCTCAGTCATTTCTGTATATATTTTAACTGTATCTGACTCTATCACTGTGTTGTCTGGAAACTTTGTTTAAAAGGTTTTAAAAGATAATAATTTTGAATGCCTGGTTCTCACCATAGGGGCTAGCAATGAAATGATAGGAAAAAAAACAGGGTTTATGCGACATCTCTAGCAACTCAACTATATTTTATAGAAATAAACTTGTAATTGCAATGTGTAAAGTATGAAAATATGTGTTTAGCATTAGGTTTGATGGGCAAATAAACATACAAATGTTGCAACTCTGCAGAATTGTCACCCCAGCATCAGAACTTGAAATGTAAGTTGCAGGAATGTTAATAGTAGTTTGGGCTGCGATGCTGAGCTTCAGCAATAGGCTGTACAAATACAAAATGTTCTTTAAGGAGGCTTAGGCTTCTGCATTTCAAAAATAATTAGCAATTACTCGATTTTAAGCTTTTTGCACAGGCATAAGTGTGAGACTACATATGCACATGATGACTAAAATTAATTTTACAGAAATGAACACATTTTCAAGTGAAGTCTGCTTCTTGGAATACCAGTTACAAGAAGTAACAATAAAAACAAAAGCGTTTATGCCTCTAGATGCCCCCAGTAGGTGTGTGACACTGTCTCAAAATTGAGAGTGCAGTGTTTTGGAGTGAAAAGACAGCATCTGGGCTTATGGACTTGAGTGAGACAGTGTGAGGACTGTAAGGGTTACTCAGGGGCAACATTTACCTGGCATCTGGAAAGGTGGACACTTGAAGATGACTACCCAGTACCCTATAGGACAGCTGAGTGTCTGTCCTTCCTCTTCGGTTCTCTGCAGCACAAGACTTGGGGTTGCATCCTTCCCTTCATGTTCATAGTCCTCCCTGGGCTGTTTTCCACCCTTTTACAGTTCCCAGATCTCAATTACAGCATAGATGTCTGTTAAGGGAAATATTAGCTATGTTAAGGACTTTGCTTTGTCAGGAAACTCATGAAGCAGGCATGTAAAACTACATGCATATCTGTTTATATGCACGTGACTCACATTTGTGTTTTCAAAAACATTTAGATTCATAGTTAAGTATTTGGACTATTTACTCATGAAAAAAACAACGTTTTTGAGGAGTGTTTCACACACGTTTTGTCTCTGCACTGACTGGAAGGCCAAGGAAGATGCATTCAGAGTGCATGGCGTAATAGCATTAGTAAGATGAAAAAATCATTAGTGCTGGTGTATTTTCTCTTCATTGCTGTTCAAAACAGTGAGGAATTCTGATGTGTGAGAGAGTGTATTTGTTACTGGATTAAGCCATACTTCATTTTAAATGGTATCTAGAACCAGGTGTGCTTTCTGCTGACATAGGAGTTCATGAAGCAAAGGTTGAAAATGGTAGTGCTGTGTACAGTGAATACTATTATAATGGCATACACATTTTATGACACACAAAGCAAAGAGAAAAACCTACTAATTTTGTTTTGGTGAAAAGGTTTGGCAGAATAAGAATATATGTATAAATTCATTGGTAACTGGCAGGTCTCTTGGAAATATTGTTTCTCTGGCTTCATTTACAACGGGCTGTTTTTTTTTAAAATGTATGGTTTTGTTAGTATAGTATGTTATTGTTTAGTCCTTCATAATAGAGGAGACTTTTGTAGGAATCTTCAATATTGCAATATGAAATTTTCAAAGCAGTGCAGGTGATTTAGAAGCACAACTTAGGGAATGTGATGACAAATCAATAGCTAAGGTTTATTATCCTCACCGAGTTCATTTGGTTCACTCGAATAGTACGGCACTAATACCCTCTCCTCTTGTATTTTAATCATCTAACAATGGACTTGATACCTCAAAGAAATGAACAAAACCAAGGGAAAGGAGTGTTGTAGCATTGTAAGTCTAGTCTTTGACTTGATATCCTCTTTCTAGAAGTGGACATACTTTGATTTGACTATGAACTTGTACAAACAGAGAAGAAAATGGCACCCTACAAAGTAACAGCAGATTAAATAATCTGTCAGTATTGCTAGAATAATCAGGGCATTTGGTTTTCATGATTGGTGCAAAACAGAGCTGAGATCCCACCTGAGCACTGCAGGGCTACTTACAAAGAGAACTTATCTTGGGGACAGAGTTTGTGCTTCTCCTGTTAATATCTAAAAAAACAAAAGACACGGTCTGAGTGATCTAGTGAAAATAAAATCTACTTGTTTAGAAACTGAGTGCAAAACCTGAAGTGAAGACAAGAGATTTTGATTTATTTTTTTCCCATGTGAGATTGGACCCTCAAAAAGCCGCAGCCTTCCAGGGGGGCTGGAAACCACACCAGTGCTTCCCATTGGCAAGTTCTCTTTTAGAACAGCTGTACCTGGTCTTTAAAAGAGGGATGGCTCTTGACTTTACTGAAGCCTGTAGCTAAACCGGAGATCTGGATAAATGTTGAAAGTATAAAGCCATTGTAAATCCAGTCTCCACAGCATACAGTTCCTCTCTGCATGGAGAAAGAGTCCCCAGGCACTGCTGAGTGAGTGAGGTGGGTGCACCGCACAGAGGAGGGAGTGTAGGAGTGTGAATCTGTGGGTGCCCACTTAGGAAGGAGACATCTGACTTCTGGTTCTGTCTTAATTAGTTTTTTGGCTTTTCACCTGAAGACTGATGAAAGAGTCCTGTGAGCAGGGACCAGGGGGCCCATGCTGAAGTCTCTAAGTAGCGTGCTCTGACCCCATGGCACCTGCACTGTCACCCTCCTCCAGTGTGAGGGATAAAACACTGCCCTACCTAACCTTTACTGTAGTCTGGTAGTCAGGCCTGGAAGCAAGAGGTAGGGGCTGAAAATATGTCAGGCTTAGTTGTGTGATATCCTCAGACATATCTAATCTCTGGAGTGAGGAGGAAAATTGGATGCAACTCTGTGTTTGTTACTTGCTACTGGCTGACCCTTGATAGCTGTTCTTTTTGTGTATCATGTTTCTGAATTGTCCTCTGTGAACTAGCTGTTTCTCCCTGTTGATTACATAGGGAATGGAGAGGGCTGTCACTAGATGGCATCTAATTTTGTGCATTGAAGTTATGGAGAAATTCACATGGGTGTTTGGATCCAGCCTGAAATTTCCAGTCTGCACTGCAGAAGGGGATACTGCATTTAAGGTTTAATTCAGTCCTGCCTCTGCTCAATAGAAATTCTTTGTTTAAAGCTTTTAGCTGTTTTGAAAACTAGTTTGAAAATGTTGAAAATTGAAGGAGATAACAAGATATACATGGAATTTGGGACTAACATTGAGAAGGTGCTTCAACTGTTTAGTACATTGTGAGCGTCACGGTGTCAGCAGTGGGTAGCATGTTTTTCAGCAGATAGTTTCTTGTCTGTTTTTGTCTCGGATAGTATCACTGAGATGTGATTAAAAATTCCAGGAGATACACATGTCATTGTCTTTTTGCTTCTCATGTTAGGTGGCATCTTTAGCTGAAGGGAAGGGAAAGAGGAGAGGAGAAGCATCTTTGAATTAGCTACAGTACATAGAAAATGTCAGCAGTAGAGCTGTAATCCTGGCTGATTTCTGTTTGCCTCATGCTGGGGGAAGTTAAGGAGTCGGAATGATGAGTGGTAGTAATCCCCATCCCTCAGTTACTGGCATTCTCCCTGATGGGACCAGCAGGGGTGAAGAGAAGGGGACACCACAAAAAATTAGTAGTCTCTGAGCATGTGAGCTGGCTAAACTCTGTCAGAAAAGAATTGTCTGGCTAAAGTAGCATTTTTTTGTGTCTGTAAATTGTTTGTGAACAAGCACTCCTCTTCACTTATATATTATTCACCAATGTTGACATATTTTGCAAACAATTGTTAGCCTATGGGCATAAACTGTTTGTTTGAAGTATTTGCAATTTACTGTTCATGGTCACCTAGGTCACAGAGTATTGTTTCTACTTTTAGATTCGGTGAGTAAAGAAGAGTAGTGAATTATGCGTAGCTAGCAGTGAAACACATTGGTATTCGCTGCAGCTGTGGATTTGTACTAAGAGATGGATATCACCTCTGGCCCAGGAAGTCCCAAGCACAAGAAGTTATGCTGCATGCTGCCAATAGGTGGGAGCACATAATTTAGAAAGTATCAGTGTGTATTTTTCCTGTTGTACATGCTTCTCCTAAGTGTTGGTGGCTGATCTCTCCTGAGAGAGCAAACTGAGCAGCGGAGACCTGTGGTCTGATCTCTTAGACGTGTTCTTGTATTTATATGAAAACCCAAACACCTCTATATATCCCTCTTTTTTGATGCAGTTGAGTTTAACGTAACGCTAAATTAAACACTGGGACTAATCTTTTGGAGACCATCTGAAAAAGCTGTGCATATCAGCACAGACATCATGCATGGGGTCATTTTAATGGGTTGCTTTTGTATTATGTAGATCGTTCTGCTGAACTACGGCAAAGATTGTTTGTGCCCACTCTACCATTGTAAACTAAGGGAATGGTTCTTATTGGACCTCTACTGTACTCTTACAGAGGGAGGAAGTCATACAAAAATTCAGTAAATTGGAAACCTGGGAAACACAGAGTAATAAAAATATTTTTTCTTTTTTAATGGCATTTCAGTATAGTTTTTAGTAGCTGAATGGGATAAAAGAAACTTAGTAACAACAACATACTAAAAATTGTATATCTATTCATTTGAATCTTTCCTTTCGTATTTCTTCTTTAAACACGTTCCTTCTTCTTGTTAAGGGCTTCCTCATGCCAGTATTTTCCTGCACTCCATTATAAGTCCAGTATATGTGCTATAGAGAAATGGTAAACTTCTTTGCATGGCATTAGATTTTCTATTGTTGTTTAAAAATGAGAGGAAAAAGGGAGTGAAAGATAGTAAAAATACATTTTAATGGTACATTAAAATTCTTTATCTATTCATGTGTATTATAAATAATTGGTTACTGTGAAAGTATTTTTTATATGCTACTATTTACATTTTATAGTATACTCTTGCAGGCAATCCCATTAACACAGCTCTACCTACTATTGTTGAGCAATGTAAAGCCATATTTTACTGGTTTTATCATCAGTAAGAAATCTCTCTTAAAAACAATTTTTTCCCCATCTTGAAATTTCATTGCTAAAACAACAATGTGCATATTGCTTTGGTGATAAAGAATCTACATGCAAAAATAAAACCCAGGAAAACCTTCTCAAAACAAGGAGGAAACTCATCAGATCAGGAACTGACATGAGCTCATCATCTCTGCTTAAATTAAGCCTGTCCCCGTGGTTTCTGGTGCTGGTCTCACTTGCTGCTGGGAAAAGGTGAGACTGGTCTGAGGGCTCTCTTATTTGTTGGTCTGTGAAGTTTTGCTACACTTGAAAGCCCTCTATTATGCTACTGCTTATTTGATTGGACTTCCCCATACTTACAATCAGAGACTTAATTAACAAGTTTTCCTGGCTTGGGCCTTTATAAAATAATCATTATTTAGCTTAGTTTCTTAGGAAAATGAGGATTAAGTGATTGTATTACCAACTATGTCCCCCCTTGATAATTTTTGAACTTTTGGTTGCTTTCAGGCAAGTTTGTGTGAGTGTTGAAGGGTCGTCCTTCCCTAGCTGGCAACTAGAAGGGTGGGGGGAAAAAGGTGAGAGGGGAAAAATGGGTGAAAGGGATGGCAAAAATTCTTCCTGGGTTGAGATAAAGACAGCTTAATAGAAACAATAACAGAAAAGGGAAAATAACAACAATAACAGTAATGACATGGGTCACTCTCCCACCTTCCTGAGCAGTGATCCTAGGTCCCCCCTGCTAACCCCTGTTTATATCCTGAGCGTGATGTCTCTTCAATGGAAGGTTTCCTAGGCCATTGTTGTGCCTGTGTTTGTATGGGAAGCTGACAAACAGTACTTGCATAGTGTAAACATGACTTAGCTACAACTAAAAGGAAGAAGTATTATTGACATTCTTTTCACAGCAATCACTAGAAGGAAAATTAACTCTTTCCCAGCTGAAACCAGGGCATGAAGTCACTGTTAGAAAGATTTAAAAATAAATAAATTGTTGAGGTACAAATTAAAGCTTCCATGGGGCATAAAGCTACTATGCATTAGCCATAGGAGGGGAGTCATCGGCCTGCTGGCCAGTCAGTGTAGTTGGATGGGTGAATCGGCACATACCTTACAACAGGCTTCCCATCCTGCATGCTGCCACAGGGTCTGAGACCCTGTTAAATGAACAGGGCACGTGGGAGGGGGAGCTGACAGAATGGGACAGGCTGTTAGGCATATAGTACAAATCCACTGGAAATCACACTGCAGGGATGTTCTGCTTATTTTTCAAAAGCTTGTGTAGTCTTATATGTCCTTCTAAGAGGAGCCAAGGTGATGTGTCGTAAATACAAGTTGGTTCTACTCTCAATGGGTTTTGAATTTCCCATGGCATTATGTTGTTTCCTGTGAGTTTATTCACCTCTTTCTCTGTCATGTGTTGAATATATGCTACAATTAGAAAAAAAAACCCTGAAAATAATTTGTGAGAAACTTCAGTGTAATTCTCAATATACTAATGGGTATTAATGGAGGACTAATAGGTGAGTCTTAAGAACATTCTAGAAATCTCACAAAATCCATTTGGTCTCCAAGGTATTCAGCATTGCTATCATTATGATGAATTGGTTTGTCTCAGTAAACAAGAAATCCTTGTACATTAACAGTAGCAATGTCAATATGTTCTTAGTACACCAGTCAGCTATGTTGTAATCTAAAAGGTAAGAATATTGATTTGAGAGCACACTTAACCTGGAGGAGTGCACCTCCTTCACATGCTATGAATCTTCTCGTAAATAAAGAGAGTAAGCAACAGATACCCTCCTCACCTCCTCACCCCTCCTTCACCTCAGCAAGATGAAAGTACTATTATGAGGCTTGGCCATGTTCCTAAATGACTAAATTATTTGGTGTGGGGCACAGCTTTTTGCGCTGGGGAGGGAAGAGGTATGGGGGAAGAGGGAGGGAAAGGGTGAGAAGGAGAGAGAGGGGACAAGAGTGTACTCTTTGCAGTGTTACTTAACTTTAGTGGATTTCCTGGAGGCAGGACTTCTAAAACCTGATATCCCCCCTAATTCTCACCTCTAATCGCACTATAGATGTGTATCTGAGACCCTTTGCAACATGCAAAAATTACAATGATGCATTTAGAATGCCTTGAGAGGGGCAGAGTTCATGAGATGCCTTTAAGCAGCATTTTGGGTGACAGGAAACTTCTGCTGTGTTACCCAAGAGGATCAGGCTCACCAACATTGGAGGGCCCTGTTGGCTTGTTCACAGAGGATATGCAGGGATTGGGGCTACTCCCGTGGTTATTGGATGTCTCCCAGATGAAGGGTGAAGGCAGGTCAGTAAACTTGCATTGTCTTTACTTAAATGTGATGATCCTAAGGCAGTGGAACGGCCACAAGCTAGGTGCAGTGAGATGTTTTGTGGTCTCTGTGGTGAAGGGATGCAGGTTCACTTCTGGAGGGGAAAACCCTACATAAAAGACCTCCACTTGCAGGCTCTGGCTCTTAAAAGATTTACAAAGACAGTGGATGGGGAATTAGGGATTTCATAGCAGATGAACTGAAGGTAGGGAAAGAGAGGCCATGCTAAATGTAATCAGGCATTGATCCCCGGTGGGGGATGACAGAATAGGCAATGCTGCTGGGACTGTGTGCCAGTTACATTCATAGCCAAAGTATGCATACAGCTGTTGTTTTGAGATAGCATTTCTCTGTAATGTGCCATTTTGTTTTATTCCTGTGAGTGGTGAAGCGATAGCTAGTTTATTTGAAATCCATCAATGTAAAATGTGTTGCAAACAAAGGCTGCGCGTGCTATCATGTTATACTTCTCTCCATTTTTATAGTCTCTCTGCATAAATATGTACACCCTCCTTCAGATTGTTCAGTTGAGGGGCTGTACATGAGTGACTTGTGGAGTACACCGGGCTCTTGCTCTGAATAATAAGCAAAATTAACTTAATTGTGTAGAAACCCACATTATTTATGCTGGTTCAGAACGAGCTAGCTGAGGTCTTAAGGGAAATGTACTGTCTGTTGTATCTTGTTGATACAACCAGAAATGGATGTGCCAGTGATTGGCTAGTGCAGTTTCCTGAGGCTCCCTGAGCACGAGCTCTCTCTCTTCAGGCATCCTCAGTTCAGCTCTGAGGAAATGGCTTTTGCCCACCTGCATTCTTGCAGCTATTTTTGGAGACGCAATTGGAGGTGTTCTCTGCAAGAAGGTTAGTCTGATCACTAGGGCAGACAGGACCTTCTTTCTGTCTCAAAGACTTCATAACTGAAACAGCCAAAAAGTCAAACTTAGGACAGGCAAAGAAAAATGTTAAACCAAGAATTGCATCTTTAAAAATCAGTGTACAGTAGCAGGCTGATTCTGAAGAGTAGGGCAAATAATTTGCTCTAATTTTGTCATGTCTTCCACATTTTTCACTGTAATTAAATTCCAAGCTCTTTAACATATTCTGCTGGAAAAAAAATAACAAAGGGAACACTGAAAAGCAAGGAGATGGAAATACCAATGTATTTGCATACACAGCAAGATAGTTTCCCTCTTTCATCCTTCAGTTTAGTTATATCTAACCATCCAGACCAGCTGCTCTACATTAAGCTACAGTAATCAGGGTAATGTCTAGGAAATACTATAAGGTGTATTGCATAGAATTTAGCTATAACAACAAAAGCAAATGAGCATTAAATCTATTCTTTGATTATCAGTTCACGACAACAAACTCCAGGCCCACTGGAGACAGATGGGGTACACCTGTCTCAAAAGGGGAAGAGGGTCTCTTTGCACGGGAGTTGGCATTGCTTATCAAACAGTCTTTAAAAAGTTTGAAGGGGGAAGGAGGGAAATCCATCAGCAGATACGTAAAGGTTAATGATGGGTTAGAAAGTTTGGCTATGCCTGGGAATGGTCAGGTGGAAGTTAGGCCTTCCTACAGCAAAAAGGTGGTGGGACCAGTACCCCAGATGAATTGCTTTTACAGTAATGCATACAGTCTGGGCAGCAAACAGTAGGACCTAGAAACCATTGTGCAGCAGGAAAGCATAGTAGTCACCATCATGGAAATGTAGTGGGATGACTCATGTGACTGGAGTGCTGCATCAGATGGCTACAGACTCTTCAGAAGGGACAAGCAAGGAGGAGGGGTGGCCCTGTATGTTAGGGAGGGGATGCGAATGCCAAGAGCTGATTGAGGGTAACAGTAGGATTGAGTGCTTATGGATAAGAATTGGGGAGGGCCAGCATGGCTGATATTGTGGTGGCAGTCTGTTACAGACCACCACAGAATGTAGAGACAGATGAAATAATCTATAAGCAGCTGGGAGAGGTCTCAAGATCTCTTACCCTTGTCCTGTTGGGCAACCCACCAGATATCAGCTGGGCACACAATACAGCTGAGAGGGAACAGTCTAGGAGGTTCCTGGAGTGTGTCTGGGATAACTTCCTGGCACAGATGGTGAGGGAGCCGACTAGGAAGGCAGCCCTGCTGGACCTGCTCTTTGTAAAGAGAGAAGGGTATGTGGGGGGTGTGATGATTGGAGGCCATTTTGGGCACAGTGACCATGAAATGACAGAGTTCTCAATTCTCAGGGCAGTGAGGAGGGGAGCCAGCAGGACTGCCATCATGGACTTCTGGGGGACAAACTTCAGTATTTTCCAGAACTTGCTTAACAGAGTCCCTCGGGAGGCAGCCCTGAAGGGCAAAGGAGTCCAGGAAGGCTGGACATTTTTCAAAGAGAAAGTCTTAAAAGCACAGGAACAGGCTGTCCCTGTGTGCTGTAAAATGAGCCATTGGGGGAAAAGACCAGTCTGGCTGAACAGAGGCATATGGTTACAACTCAGGGGGAAAAAGGAGAGTTTATGGCCTTTGGAAAAAGGGGCATAAGAAGATTACAAAGGTGTTGTAAATTTATGTAGGGAAACGATTAGAAAGGCCAAAGACCAATTAGAACTTAACCTGGTCTTGGATGTTAAGACCAATAAAAAGAATTTTTATAAATATATTAGTAACAAGAGGAGGATCGGGGAGAATCTCCATCCTCTATTGGATGTGGGAGGTGACATAATGACAAAGAATGAGGAGAAGGCTGAGGTACTTAATGCCTTCCTTGCCTCAGTCTTCAGTACTGGAGTTGGTTGTTCCCTGAGTACCCAGACCCCTGAGCTTGCAGACAGGGGCAGGGAGCGGAACGAAGCCCTGTAATCCAAAGGGAAGTGGAGACGAACCTGCTCCAACACCCGGATATAAAAAAGTCTATGGGGCCAGATGGGATCCACCCAAGGGTACTGAGGGAGCTGGCGTATGTGCTCACTGAACCCTTTCCTATCATTTACCAGCAGTCCTGGCNCACTTAAAGGCTCAAGTGACTCCCTAATTTTCTTTTTGTTTTACATATGCCCACAGGATTTCTAATATTTTAATTTGAGGGCTGTCCATTTATTAGACCATTGCCTGAGCACACCGTATGAAGCTATTAGAGTGGGTCCTGCCCTTGGGTCACAACAACCCCCTGCAGCACCGTAGGCCTGGGGCAGAGCGGCTGGAGCTGCCTGACAGAAAAGGTCCTGGGGGTGTTGGTGGTCAGCCGGCTGAACATGAGCCAGCAGTGTGCCCAGGTGGCCAAGAAGGCCAACAGCATCCTGGCCTGTGTCAGGAGCAGCATGGTGAGTAGGACTCGGGAGGTGTCCTACAGGAGGCCCCACCTCAAGTGCTGTGTCCAGTTTTGGTCCTCTCACTACAAGAAAGACATTGAGGTGCTGGAGCAGGCCCAGAGGAGGGCAGTGGAGCTGGTGAGGGGGCTGGATGACAAGTCTTCTGAGGAGCAAGTGAGGGAGCTGGGGCTGTTTAGGCCAAAGAGAAGGAGGCTGAGGGGAGACTTCATCTCTCTCTGCAACTACCTGTAGCGAGGTGAGAGTTGGGTCTCTTCTCCCAAGTCCCAGGCAATAGGACAAGAGGAAATGGCCTCAAGTTTTACCAGGGGAGGTTCAGATTGGATATTGGGTAAAATTTTTACACAGAAAGGGTTCTGAAGCCTTGGGATGGGCTGCCCAGGGAAGTGGTTGAGGCACCATCCCCAGAGGGATTTAAAATAGTGCTTAGTGATGTGGTTTGGTGATGGTTTTTTACCAGAGTTAGGTTGATGGCTGGACTGGGTGATCTTAAAGGTCCCTTCCGACCTAGACAATTCCATGATTGTAACTTACCCCATTTTTTTGCAAGTATAACAGCGAAATATTATTAAAATTCACACATCTAATTGATACTTGTGTATTGCCAAAATTTCTAGTTTAGACTTGGCCTAGTGCATAACACAGCCTTTGGGTAAAAAAATGCTTGTTTCTCTAAACTAATAGGCAGTCAGGGAGACCTAAAGTGAATGGATTTATGATAGAAAATAAAATTAGAATTAGTTTTGTGAGCAGAATTTTAGAGCTACACAAAGCAGCAAATGCTTTTCTGTTCACTCATCTTTGGCTTTTTATCAGGTAAATATTATTTGCTGGTTTCACTGAGTTAATATTTGCTTTCACTTGCCATATTCTTTCTTGGCTAGGGTTACAATTGTACCTCTAGTCTAATTGTATTAAATTATCTCTAAGTTTCATAATATGCTGTATCTGTCAATGAATTACAGCCACCAGGGAAGGTTTTATCTGTCAATCTGAAAAAGGATTTTTGTGCAGAAATCTGCCTTGGAAATGAATGTTAAAAAACCCCCACAGTCTCTGCCCTCGTCCTGGAGCACCCCACCGCATCTTACCCCCTCCTCTCCAGGTGCTTGCTGGGCTGTTCCTCACACTGTTTTTCCATATTCCTCTCCTTTCTGGTGTTTTTTCCCTCTATTAAATCCGTTTTATCCACCGCTGTGGCTGAGGTTCTCACCCGTGTGTGCTGCAGTGCTCCAGAACCGGCTGGAACTGGCTGTGACGTAGTTTCCAAATAATTCAAAACTTTCCTGTGAAAGACTTTGATACTCATTTCTGCTTCCATTTAAACAAGTGGTAGTGTTCTTGCTGCCTTCATTAGATGCAACATTATGTTGTCTGCTATTAATCAAATTTTAAAAATAATTTTAGTGTGTTCCGTACATTTCCATCCAGGTTTGCTGAGAGCTGAACAATTTCAGGTGTTTTAATTCAGTGCCTATGGAAGCTGTAAAGAGTTTGCTTGACTCGGGGGATGTGCCTTTTATGTTTCCTAGCAAAAAAAAAAAGGAAATACAGGAAACAGTGAAGCCTTTAATTAAGTGTTCAAACCAATCTGAAAATAAAGGGACCTCTGCTTTTTGGACACTGAGAGTAGAACTCATGTTGCTTGATTTTCAGTATCTCTAGTGCAGTGACCTGCACCTATGCTAGCTGTCTAGGTTCCCATCACGGTGCTGGGAGGCCGAGCCAGTACAATCAGTAGATTCTACTGTCTAACCAAATATAAATGCCAAATTTAGACTGAGTTTAATTCCATTGTCTGTGTTGATTCTGTCTGTGCTGGCACAGTAAGAGTTCAAAGCAACTCATTCAGGTGTAGATATCAATACTGTAGATACCAAAAGTCAGATGATTTGAACTGAGTAAGAAAGATGATTTCTGTATTGCAAAGAGTGTTTTTCCTCCTTGTTGCATTGCCAAGCATTGATGAATCAATAGACCCAGATATTAAAACCAGATGACTTCAAATTTAGAGTAGCAGACATTTGATACACTAGGGTCTTTCAAATATTGATTAGCAATAACTAGGCAATGTGTCAGTACTTGTAATTTTATCTGTTAATTTATATAGCTAAGAATCAATGAGCTTCATTAACATACACAAAGTTAAAATAGAATTCAGAAGATGACTAACCTTCAAGATCAGAAGAAATTCCTGTACGTATACTTCCTTCCTCCACTCCACCGGCTGTCAAACGCTACATTGTCAACATCATGCAAACAGTAAATTCTGAGGTCTCATAAACCAGCTGGAAAGCAGGTGAGTTGTTTGAGACGATCCTAAACAAGATAAGCAGCCTTAGAGAGCTGAATTTGCAATTCTGCATGCAATGCTAGATGTCCAGCTGGTATTTGTTCCACTTTTATTTAACATTCTGTGCAGCTTTTAAGCCATTCAAAGGGAATTGGTATTTCTCAGATCTTTGACTATACCAGTCAGCTAGGCCCATTGGGTGTAGATCCCAAACACTATACACATAATTTTAAAGTAAAAAGAAAACACATACATTTTTGTGGTGGTCAAGTGCAAAATTGTGAAAATGTGTTTTTTTTTCCTTCATCCAAATTGGAATGACTGTGAACCTGATCAAAATACTCTGTGGAGGAAAAGGAATACCAGGTTAGAAACAGAACAAATAAAGGAAATAAATAAGCACCATGTAGCACTATAAGATTTGTGGCCTAAAGGCTGAGAAAATTAAAGGGAATTTGGCTGTAATAAAGGTGCTGTATCATAGTGAAATGTAGTGCAATTGTAACGTTAAGTCCATTTTGTAGGAACAATAAAAAAGACCCTAAAAAGGATTTTTTTAAAGAAATGTGTGACATCTCAAGTAAACCATACAAATACTTCTTGTTCTTAGTAATTACTTACTTTAAACAAATGTATTTGACACGTGTATCAGTAAATTCTCATTAGGTGTATATCAATACTAAATTAGGCCCTGTATTTCCTGGCAATCTGAACAGCTTGAAGGTGCTTGGGTTTATATTTGTTTGTATAGCTATTGCTTCTGAAGTAATTGATTCTAGGTGTCTGAGAACCCTTTTTTTTTTTCCCCTGTGCTGAAGCCAGTCAAAATCTTTCCAGAGATATTTCTCTGTATTTAGCAAATAATTGTGTTCCTGTAATGGCAATAAACAGTATTTCATGTGCGTGTCTCATAAAAAGAGTACAGAAGCAAAGTAGGGATAGCATCGAGACTATGCCTTTCACATTAGATGAGATGCAACAATATAGGATTATACTCATAATTAAGGAAGTCTTGGCTGGTCATAAACATTCCACAACTGCAAAATACACTTTGCAAACTGGATAATACTAACAGCCTTTTAGTCCTGAGTATTTATCACGAACAAATGCGTTGAAAGTTGGTTTATTATCTCCATGATTGTACTCCTATGTGGCAAAGCTACTCTGTGGAGTAGCGCAGCCAAGGAGTTACGGTAGGAGGGAAGGTATCCTTGTGGTCAGGCCTGTAAAGCAGCTGTGGATGTTTCTTCCACAGTCATGATGTGACAGCAGGTTATAGAGCCTTGATATTCAGCTTCTTCACTGGAAAATGAAGACAACAGTCTTCGGGCTCCATTTCTGCATCCACATGGCCCCATATGAGTTCTGACTTTTAGGAAGCCACAATAAGATCTAGTTGCAAACCCCAGTTTTGGTCTCAGCATTGTGGAATTGCGCTTTTTTTCCTGCTGAATAATCTGTCATTGTACTGAATATCCCACCTGATGACATGTTTTCAGCTAGGGGGGAGCATTGACTTGACAATACAGTTAGTAGGTTTGGGGGGCTTTTTACTGCTCTTTTTGTAAATGTAGAATCCTCTGGATTATTAGTGACCAAAAAATCCCTACACTGTGAAGGTGCAACATTGGTCCACATACATCAATGACTGCAGTTTGGACTAATCAAACGATTGTTTCATAAATCTATCAGTGCCTGGGTGGATTAGCTGGTGTGGTAGCTAATAAATATACAGGAGTGTCTGCTGCCTCAGTCCCGGGCTGGATGTTTCCAGCTCTTTTGTTCTGTCACCTTTTGGACTTTGTATGATTTTATACTTCATGCATCCTGTGTTAACTCTTTTTATCAGTCTCTCTAAGCCATGAAAGTACTTCACTGTTCTCATTCTGTCCTCAGACAGCTTTTTTACTGATGGTCTATTTCAAGGGTACCATTGATTCCTAAATCCTGTAAGAGCTGAAGAGCTTTAAAGCTTCATGATGTTCTGTCTGTTCCCATCAGACTAATGGGAGACTTAGAATCATAGAATCATTTAGGTTGGAAGAGACCCTTGGGATCATCAAGTCCAACCATCATCCCTACTCTACAAGTTCTCCCCTACACCAGATCCCTCAACACCACATCNAGTACAGGAGGACAATCACCTCCCTGCTTCTGCTGGTGACTTCTGCTGCTGACTTCTGCATACTCCTCTCCTACCACACATCTGCTACCTGTGAGTGCTACGTGCAGTGGTCCTGCTTGTTCCCTGCTGGTTGCAGAGTGGTGCTAGGGGGCAGCCTTCTGGATACAGGCCCATGGGGAATTGCTAATAAACCTCCATGGTGCTGTTGCCACTGTGTAGGGAGAGGTTGCAAGGGCAGTGAGACAGTTCGTCCTTTGTTGTGCTCTGGGAAGTGTGTGCATCCTTTCTCTTTTTGGAGAGACAGGTCTCAGGAAACACACAGTTTCAGAATGGAGATTCCCTACTGCGCTATATAAGCACTGGAATGGTGGCACCTGAGAATGTAAGTGGTAAGAGCTCAAGTTGTATGTGCTTTAAATAGGAGGAAAACTTAAACTTCAGAATGTGCAACTGTGTTTGATCTGCTGGAAAAAGGATAAGCTGACTGCAGTCAGAAGGGTAGTGCTTACTTTTATTTACTGGCATTATTGTTTATTATCTTAAGCCTAAAGGTAAGGATTGCATAGATGTGTACTGTGAATTAATTTCAAAGAGTTATTTCCTATTGTGAGAGAAAGAGGAACGATAGCTTGCTGTGCTCTGACCCACCTTTTGACTGTAGTTCCAGAGCTAAACAAAGAACTGTTCATCCAAAACACTCTGACCTGTCACTTTGGAGATCTTAAATAAGATTTATCCATCCCCAAATCTGTGGAACAAAACAGTAACAGAAAGCTATTTTCACTGCTGCTGTTGAATGCCAAGCAAGACAGCCGGGGATGGCACTGAGCACAGGCTCATGTGATGTGCAGCGCTCCAAAGACATTGAAATGGTTTCATCTTGGAGGTGGTACATTTAAGCCTTTAATGTAATCTTTAATTTGTTTCTTAGTAATGTGCAACCATGTTCCAGCCAGTTCAGGTTGTCTAAAGCCCCAACTCCATAACATTTGCAGAAGATGTTTCTGGAATTTATAGGGTTAGTTCAGGAATATATTTCTGATTTGTGGGTCCTCGTTAGGGTGAGTAATGAAACAATTGGTTCATTCTTCTAATGCCACACAGAGCAAGATCCAGGTTAAACAGAATAAATACATTTTCAGTTTTCTAGTTTGCATGACCTGCAAACTATTTTGTTCTCCAGCAGTGAGTTCATTCCTACAGCAGTTACCATGCTCTTGCTCTCCAGCTGATATCCATAAGCTCTAAAAAGAGATTACTACAACTCTGTTCAATTTTTCTCTTTGAAACTTCTTATTGTTCCCAGGAAATATGAAAGGTTTGTACTGATTAATGCCCCAGGTGGATTTTTAACTAAAAATAACCCCAAGGAGGTTGGGATTTTCTTCTTGTTAACCTTGTCTTGGGCTGATGGAAAGTACTTCTCCATTACTCAGCAAGTCAGACTGGCAAAAGTAGAAGTTGGGCTCATGTTTTTTATGAATGTGGGAAAATTATTATAAGATTAAGACCTAGCTGTGTGAGCATGAACTGTGTGATTCAGAGATACCGTTTATTTGGGTGTTCAGTAAGGCAGACTGATGCAGCTTTTGGTAAATGGAGGCTGTCTGTTGAGTTTCCCACATAAGCCTCTTCAGTTTAAGACTCTTAGCTGGATAATGGCAGACTTGTATTTGATACTGTATTTCATTTTCTTCACAGCAATAAGTTACAGTAACAACTGGTGTAGTGGATACTGTGTTTGAATGGTGAAATCCTGACCTGCATGGAGTCCTGTGGTAGGAAACAAAGATAATGCCATTGGCTGCACTGTTGGTTGCCCCATGTGTACTTGGTTGTGCTTTCATGTGTGACCCCTTTGAGTTAAAGATGGCTTTTTTCTTTAGTTTAATTTTCTATCCCTGGCTTTGCTATTGACATGAAGGTGTCAATGGCCAAGTGACTTCACTGTTCTATGCCTCAATTTTCCTATAGGAAAATAAGGAAGGGAAGAGTACTGGCTTTCTGTACAAAGCACCTTGAGTAAAGGTCAGTGTTAGAGTTAACTATTGCTATTAAATTTTACAGTTCTGCAGTGGTACTTACTAAAATATGAATGATACATAACATTACGCTGATTGTATTGACATAATAAAGTATAAAAACTGATGAGTCAATGTGTGTCCCCCAAGCCATAGAAAACCTTCTGACTATACACTTGATTCTTTTGCAGGGAGAGTAAAATAAAGCAACAGAGCAGTGTATCAATGGCTGAGCTGAAGGTGTCTCTCAGGAGTGTCTCTATATATCTTGTAATCTGTGAGCTGGTAGCTCTCTATTCCAGGTTCACTGAGAAGTCTAGGGCACTGCTTATGAGGTCTGTCAGATGATGAGTGCTTAAAATTGTCTCACTTCTATGCTTAAAAGCATCAGAAGATATAGTTGGAGCAAAGCTACTGTTGATCTAATGCTGCTGAGCATCTAGTTACTGTGATTATGCTCAAGTTGATTATTTGCTTTGGAGGTTATGAGACAAGCAGGAGCAAGGCAGATAATAAGATTTTAATCTGTTCTGTGTTTACGTAGGCTTTAACTAGAGTAGTTTTTAACAACTGTGTTAAAATTGTGTGTGCATCTCCTGTATTACTGAGATGGCCTGTTGTACAACTGAGCTTACTCTTGAATTTAAGGGTCATACCTAATGATCATCTGCCTTTCTATTACACTAAGATGCCTTAAACTTTCAGTTTTCATGCCTATGACAGCTGGGGCAGTTATGCAGTAGGTGGCATTTGTATACTTTATCTCTGAACAAGCTTGTGTTGTGGATTTGTATGTCAAAAAGGAGTTTCTTCTGGAGTAATAACATGCCACTTGCATCATTAAATTGTTTTCTCATTGTAAAGAATGACCTAGTCAAAATCAGGTAGTTCATAGAATTGCCTCTCAATATGAAAGTACCCAGGTTTTTGGCTTTTTGCCAAAAAATTTAAAAAGTATCTTTCTTTTAAACTAACGATACAAAATTGTCTATAACGGAAATACACTTGAAAAAGCATTGAGACCTTTAAAATGGGATTAGCAATTGCGTTAAAAAAAAGCAAGGAATTCACATAGAAATTCAGTTATGAATTCACTTCCTGTGGATTTTGGGTGATTTGGGGTGGTTATTTCCAGGAAGCTGATGCTTTTGTGTTAACATGACTACATATTAAGGAAACTGTGTTCTTACCTGCATGGATGTATAAAGAGGTAAACTTGAAAATAGAAAGCATCTGAGTAAAGAATCATAGTAGCATTCATTCTGATTCAGAAGTGCCTTGTACGTATGTGCTTAATGTGGGCAGTCTCGCCTCCTTTCATTGGGCTTTTTTGGTTCTTTTCTCCTATGTGTCCATTACAGTCCATGAAAATGGATCCTATTGACTTTGTTTCAGGCTCTTAAAGCATATGCTTATTTTAACGGCCTATTTTTATCATGCTTCAGTGAAAAAGATGGGATTATTCATATGATAAAACCTCTACTGAATAAAGTTCATAATTAGAGCTATAGTGAAAATAGTTCCAGTCGAGCCAAGCTCTTGTTTCACATTGTCTGGATAGATTTATGTTTTAGTTAGATACCCAGAAGACATTTTTTTAAAAATTTCTCAAGCCCTTCAAGGTTAGATGTCATTGTATTCTGAAGTTTTAGCTAGGATAAAAGGCACTGTGGCTTAGCATCATTCTTTTGGCATAATTATCTACCTGTTTTAAATCTTATTACAAAATTAAAGTTAAATCACGTTATATAAAATAATAAGCAAAGACAGAAGTAGGAGTAGCACCTCTTAAAGGAATGCATATGAGATGAGAAGAAATACACTAGGCAGGATCAACAAGAACCACAGTTCAATTTAGTATACAAAATGTAGCTGTCACAACAAACACAGGTTGTGTCCTTGGATGATAGTGCTGCCCATGTCAAAATTGGAGTCCTCTGTGTGTGTGTGTGTATGTAATTAGGTTCTTGTTAACCAAATGTTTAATGATCACAAATCAGCAAGAGTGCTTCTATTAGAAAACTTTTAAGTCATACACTGGTTGACAGTTTTAACAAACAAGCCAAATGATAAATGAGTATTTTTTTTTATTATATGAGCATGTAAAGCTTTCACTGGCTTCCTTTGACATACATTTCTTTAATGCACCATATAAATTTGGCAGATCTTTGATGTAGAAGCACTTTCAATGTGACTGAGTCCTGGGAACACTTATTTTAAAAAATAAAATTAAAAAAGCAGGGAAGGGAAGAGAACACAGCCGTTTTCAACTTCAGCATGCACAGCAACAACCACCACAAAAAGTGGACAGCACTTCAGTGCAAGATATAAATACAATATCATCTGTTGTCTGAAATGACATTTGTTGCTGTTGTAATAATAACTTCCTCCTTTTAGTTTAGGCTAGAAAAGGAATGCAGTGGTGTTGCCATCCAGGCAGGTTTCTATATTATTCCACCTTCTCTCGAGAAGCTGGAAATGAATCCATGTTCACTTACAAGAGGTTTCCAGTGTGAATATAGAGTCTCCCAATTACATATAGAATCATAGAATCATAGACAGGGATGGGGACTCCACCACCTCCCTGGGCAGCTGATTCCACTGACTGACCACTCTCTCTGTGAAAAACTTCTTCCTAATGTCTGATGCAGCAAATTGTTTATGTGGAAGACTGCAACATTACTCAGTCCTGAGGATGCATTACAGATTCCTCCCTCCCTTATACCCGTTTTGTCGTTGTGGAGTACAAGAACTGGCTAATGTATTTGCCTGAAACGCAGTCTGCATCTCTCTGACTCTTCAGCTACTGTGTTGCTTGCCCTTCTCCCAGTCATTCTTTAGGTGTAAAAGAAGAGGAAACTCCTGAGTTATTTTGAATGGCACACTGAACGTGGTTCAAAATGTTCCTTTTTAAGAGCTGCTTTGTAATGTGGGTAGATTTAATACCTTCACAGTAGCAGTGGAAGTAAAAAATCTGATATGCTAGTGCTTGATTTGGAACAGAGGAATTAAAGTGAATGAGAGAAAGAAACTAAAAAGATCAGTTACAAGTGAACTCTTGAAAAACTATGTGGAGGCTGAATATACTATACTAGAGGCCCAGGGCAAGTACATAGTAGTTATCAGAGAAGACTTTGAAACAGCTGCAAAAAGCTCAAATGGCTGAACAATAATGTGAATACAAACAAAATAAATCACAGTGACTTAAAACTAAGAGCATGCAGAAAAGCTTGCAAGAACTGCATGAAGAGAATCCACTTTCAAATACATCAGGCCCAGCAAGTCTTAAGAGAGTCTGTAAAATGAGCCAGAAATGACTGAAATATTTTCCAGAGTGTTCAGTGAGTTCAAATTCATCCACGTTCACTCTGAAAGTGGTTGGTAGGATTCTTACTTCTGTCTTTAGGGTGGGAATGAGAAGTCTTCCTCGCAAAGCACTGGTAAAAGTAATCACAGAAAAACTGTCAGAATCAATAGCAATAAATCTATAAATCTTCAAACCCCTGTATTCTTCTTTCTACTACTGGCTGTGGTGTGTCATCACACTAAAAAGTACCTCTGCACTAGACTCCTGCTACTGCTGTCTCTGTTTCTACAGCATCTTTCACATAAACTTCTAGTGCCATATACCAAACGGCAGCAAGGCAATAGGGATGTTTATCTGAAGAGTTTTAGCAAGGCTCTTCTTTGCTAGTAAACATGGATGTAAGGCACTAAACAGGTAAGCTAAATCTGCTGTGTAATGGTTTATATGACTAGACAGTTTGAATTTTTTCATGTGGTGTGGTTTCAGATCAAATCCTTGTTTGCTCATGCCCTCAGAGACTCCTGTATTATCATAAATGTTGAGACCAGATCTATTAATGCATTTAGAGTTGTATCACAACCTCAGGTGCTGTTGTAGGAAGCTATTATTATTATTGTGTAGGCTATTTCTATGTTTGTCATCTTTTCTTCCTGGGTTCAACAGCCCAGCCCACTTGGGTTTGGCAGCCTGTCTGGCTGTAGTCTGATATTACCCAGGCAAATTTTCAAGGATCTAAAAGAGCCTGCTAAATACAGCTTGACTATATAAATGTTCTTTCCTACCAGTTAACGTGAAAACTTCCGTAATGTAACCTGTAAAACCATTTTAAGATACAGTTGTGAAGAAAAACCTGTGGTATTGAAGCAGAAATATTTCAAAGTAAACCTAGTAGTTAGGGTACAGTCTTATTTGTGATACTATTATAACATATTTAATATATCAATTGGGAAATGCTTTGTGAAGTTATTGCAAGTTATAGATGTACTGTTTTCTTGCCTAGTCTTCATTGTTTCCAGCTCAGTATTGTAACTCATAGTTTACAATAGACTAAAGATGAACATTTCATGAAAATCTCACCGTGCTAACTACTGAGCAATAAAAGTTGATGAGAACAGTTTTATATCAGTGCTGCATTACTGTTAATTATTATTACCTTCATTGCGCTTACTTGTTTGCAGCAGGGACCTCATTGCATCTGGTTGTGTCTAAACAAATGAGAAGAATTTTCAGAGTTTATAGTATATACAGAGAATGTTAGAAAACAGGATAATAGCCTGATTAATATGACAGCTGATCCTGTCTTAGTAATATAGTATTGGCTCTTTTTGACATAAACTGCAACTATGCTTTGCCTGTCAGTCTTGATCATGCTCATCAGTCAAATTTTCTTGCCCCAGTTGCACTGAATCTTTGGAAGGAAGGGGCTGTGATCCTGCAGACCCAAGCAGGATGATCATTCTACTTCTACACGAGGTGGCCCTTTCAGAGGCCAGAATGTGCACGTACCTCAGTGGTGTGCCCTGTAATAACACATGAATCAAAGTGGCTAATGCTGTCCACTCCTTGCCAGGTTGCTGTTGTCTTCCAGCTTAACAATTCTGTGTTTACCTGCACCAGCTTCCAAATCACCTCCAGTGTTACATTTGAATTGGGGTTTTTCTGTGAGATTGTAAATGTGGCTTGACCTTTTATTTCCTGGCAGATGCATTTCCCTGGCAGTAGAAGTAATGTTCCTTGATCTCAGCTGTTTCTCACCCAAAGTGAATTTTGGAGATTCTGGATCCATCTATATATTGTCTTTTTCATGTTAAGATATTCCCAGCATGTTAAGATGCCTGATGGTGAACAGCTATCACAGACCATGCCTGAAATTTATTTCTTATTTTATGTCCAGTGATAAAGAGGAAAACATGCATCCTTGGTTTTGAAACAGGCAAATACACTTTATTTATATCTTTTTCCCTTCAGAATTAAAACAGTGTTTTGATTTAATAAAAAAAAAAAGTGTTCTAAATTAGTTCAGAAGGGACAGGCATTTCATAGTTTTTTCAGTGATTTCTTCGTCATTGAATCACAGAATCATAGTCCATGCTTTACACCACGCGGGAACTCCCAGGCAGGTTACCCAGGCTGCAGATTAAGTATGTCAGGTGTGGAGGCCTCTGACTAGTTCCATGCACTGAGCCTTGCTGTGTCAAAAATACCATGGCCCCACTGGAACCGGCTCCATGCTGCTGTTGGGCCTTTTGGAGCAGTTACCAGCCTTCTGGCTTTCCTCTGAGGGAGATCTAAATGGAGGATTGTTGTGATCCTCGGGATGTGACACTTGGGTCAGTGGAAGTGACCTCTCTGAAGTCACATAATGGCAATTGCACTCTTCCTTCCTTATCTTTGACTTCTCTTAAAATTTAAGTATATTCTGTGTAATTGAGGGTTTTTTCCCTCTGCTTGAGCTCTCAAACATCATTCTCCCTTATTTCAGATAAACTGAGAGTTGATGTTTTCATCTAACAGAAATGTTAATGAGAAGTATTTTTTGCTAACTTTGGATCAGGCTGTGTAAAGCCATGGTGTGTGTTACTAACTTCTGATGTTTTCAGAGGGGTGTTTTCATTTTGAAATGGGCACCTGGAAAAAGCATGCATCTGTATCGTAACCTGCTCTTTTGTTCTTGGCTTATTTCATTGTGGCTGTAGAGAAGGCATATAAGGCGAAGACTATTTTTCTTTTTTTAAAGTGAGAGTTAGAACAAAATGCTTGCACACATACATATTCTCTCTCTCTCCTTTTGCTCAGCTTCTCTCTTGGTTGCATAGAAAACTAGTGCTACAAGTTATGTGCAGGAGCAGACAGGATTTAAATAATATCTTCCAAGAATCCTATGGAGAATCTACCACATGAAAGATCTGTAAATCCACGAATGATGAATGCAAAGGTAGATAAGTAGCAATGGCCAGAGAGTATCAGTCTGAGAAAAGCTGGGTGCAGAGGAGGCAGGTTATAGCATCTTTGGTTATTATGAGAAGAAAGAGGACTGAAGTCAATGTATAGAGAGAAGCTGTAAGGAAGATGCTCAAGCAGAACAATGTCCTGAAGCAAATACAATTCAGAAAAGGATTTGGTATGTCTATAGAAGACCAGTGAAGCTTATAGCAAGTTGCACTGTTCCAAGGAAAGGACTGAAGCGATTTTGCATTCAGCTTTATGGAAAATGTTTCTAGTTTGTCTGTGGTTTGTTTCCCTTCACTGAGGTTTTGATTTCTTCCTCGCTCTTATCTCTTCTTGCTGTTGCAGCTTCTGTGCTTTAAATTTCCTGCCACATGAATATTCTTTATGCTAATGTTTTTCTTTGCTTCCTTGTGAAAATTGTTTTCTGAGTCCTGTATCCATCTTTTGAGTCTATAAAGAGGGTAATATGCATATTTTGAAATAACTGTATAATATTTATGAACACAGGCCAAACTCCCACTTATATAATACAGTTGTGTACCTTGAGTAAAGAGCCCATACAGTGCTCAGAAAGCTTCAGGTAGTAACATCTCTAAATAGTCTGTATTCCTTTTTCTAAATTACCCATCAGGAGTGGGTTCTCATGGACAATGTTTAGCCAGTTTGATTACACACTGTGTATTCACTCATGGAAGAAAAATCAGGGAGATTGCTATTTGCTCTTAATTTTCTGATGAGTAACATTCTTGCACTAAAGGACATTCATATTAAGTTTTTTTTTTCCATTTCTATTTCTCTTGTAGTAGCCTCTGGATTTTCTTGTTTTGAACTGAGACTCTGCTAGGGACAGTATAAACACATTGATGTTCTCTCCCATGCACCATTTGGCATGGGGTATTCCTGTTGCCCTGCTGAGGACTTCTGCCCCGAGGTGCCCAGTCTACATGCTTACCTCTCCATCTGCCATTGGTACTGTCCCCCCTGTGACTCTTCACATAACGGATCTTTGCTTAGTCATTAGGGCATTTAAAAAAGCTGATCTTAAATTAACCCATTCAAGTGCACTCGTATTGCGTAGAGACCCAGAGAAGAGTGTTTCAGGGGGGCAGACCAGAGAAATTTAACTCTTTAGATGGAGACACATTCATGTTTGAAGCTGGACTTCTGACCTGGGTCTAACAATGTGACACAAATCTATTCAGAAAGCTGTTAGACTCCTTGCAGTAATTATGCCAAATATGTGTATGCACATTCAGGTATTGTCTTTGTTCAGTGTTTGTTCTGTGTCTGGCTGCAAGCTTGTTGAGAGAAATAGGAAATGACTAAACAAAGATAGACTTTGCACTTCATCTCCCATTTCTCTGATCACTAGGGGTAGCTGTTCTTCGTCATTCTTTTATTGAGAAAGTTACCTTAATCTCTGTGTGGATCTGGCAAGTAATTATTAGCTAACTTCATTGTACTTCTAGTGCCATGTCATATAAGATATATACTGGAGAGCCTGAGTAATTACTTAATGATGAGGTGTAGTTTTCAAAAGCTTTTGACCTACCCAAATTTTATTTAAGGTGTAAAGAATAAGAGGGTTAGAGTCTAAACAGTCTATTCTGTGATTATGTGAACAGACTTTTGTTGCAGAATATGAGAATGTTTACAGCTTTAATAATGTTGAACTACAAATAGGGCTGAGATATTTCACAGGTTAAAAAAGACCATTTTTTTTTTAGCATAGCACTTTGCAGTCTGCAGACAGGAAATGCATTTTACAAAACTTACTGATCTTGATTTGCAATTGTATCAAGCTGTCATTATCGAGCCTTTAGGTGAATGAGTTTCTGCAAAATTGAATAAGAAAGGCTTCAATTTTCTTCTGGCGTGCGTCCAAAATCCAAAGAGATTTTTGGAGTATGCTGTTAGAACTGTGGTGAACGGTCCAAAAACTTGTGGAAGTTAAATTCTTCATGAGGTCACAGATGGTACATGGCACCCTCTGTAAGAACCACCAGCTTTTAGTGTTTCAGCCTGAGTCTTCCATGCTGGCTTCTGTCACTTTGCACTACATGTGCTAATGAAGGGAATTAACCCCAAAGCATTTTTCAGTTTAGCAAATTTTTATATTTGTTTAAATATAGGTTCCAAGAGTAGTATCAGTGTTGGCTGTGCTCTAAATAAGTGCATGTCATGCACATATAAAATTTATGACATTTGCTGGCTTATTAATAAGTGTGTTGAATTGGACTTTTTGTCCCATTTAAATATGGATTAAAAAATGAATCTGTCTTTTCTTACAACAAGTGTTTTAACAGTGCAAATCATGGTGCAACAAGGAGTACGCCTAATATCTTGTGAAAGGTTTGTTGCAGCTCACGAGAGTCAGAGGACACTAACTGACAAGCTTCTGTAAGAGTAGAGGGGTATTTGAACAAAAGATTCTGTTTCATTACCCTTGGTTTCTCTTTCTCTTTCAAAAGATTGGAAAAAACCTGCTTGATAAAGCCCTGCTTTGCAATTCCACGTTGCTGCCTAATGAGTCAAGAGCAGACCTGTTGAAAACTGCAGATATTCTTTTCAGACCTGGTTGTGTTGACCTTCCCCAGACGCTGTTCTATTGCCGGGCTTGGTCGTGCTCAGCTTTCAGTCTCCCATTACTAAACCTATTCCCCAGGTGTGAAGCTGTTCATTCTGTCTCAGCCTCTGGAGTTGGTCGATGCCTTCATATTATGGCAGTGTCTCTTCATATCATGCTTGAAGTGGGTGAGAAGCCAGCTTCTAAGTGATGATGTGGGTTTTTAATTCTAGGGAGTACTTTATAAGTGCAGGGATGGTAGTGTTGCATGGAACCTCAGAAATTTAAAGTTAGCAAGAGCTGGCAATTCCTGTCATTCTCTGCCCTACATCGAGCATCTTGCAGGATTGAGGCTGAATTCCAGTTCCTTGATTTTTGTTTCTTCTATATATCATTTATAGCCTCTGAGTATACTTCTCTTTGGTATTTCAATTATATATGACAATGAAAGCAAAGCATTGTTCATGCTTCTTAGCAGCTTGTTCTTATTTTCCTTTTTAGCTTTAGAAACAAAGTTGCCTATGATGTATTTAGGTTTACCAGCTCTTTCAAAGAGTGCATTAAACCTTTCAGTTTTCTTGTTTGGTTTTATTTAGGCTTAGGTTATAGGTAAAATTTAAGTGTATTTATCTTTCAAAATTATATTAGATGCCATTAGGAAGGATAAATTTTTACTGGATTAAATTTTTTAAAAGCAAGGCACTTGTGTGTTGCACAATTCACAACATTGTGATTGCTAACCAACTAAAATATTAAAACAGTCAAAAATGTTAAATTACAAGTGCAATATTTTCAGTAAATGGCATAAACTAATATACAGAGTTGGTAAGTGGTTAAAGATATTTTGCATGTTGTGGGATCTTTACCCCTATACTGTATGAGAAATAAGCAGATATTATTCAGTGTATCTCATCTAGCCTGTTTGACCTACCCTGTGTGCATAATTTCTGCAACCACTGGAGTAGCACTGGCTGCTCACTGCAAAGCCAGGCACAAAGCTAACAGGGCTGTAAGCATGACTTTTTGGAGCTTTCGTAGAGTACGTATGTACCTATGTACTCTAACCAAAACCTTCACTTCTTAATGTTTTTCCAAGTATTACAACCTCCTTCCCTCTCCAAACTTCTTGAAACATGGGTGAAAATACCCAGAGGCTCCAAGTAGACCTTGTCCGTGTGTCGTTAGGGACTCTGCACAGCACACTGCTGTTGTGCTGCTTGGGAATTTAGCTGACGTTGTAAAAGCTCGCTTTTTTCCCAGTCTCTGTAGCCTCTATCTACCTGTTTTTCTTCAGATGTCACTAATTTAAGAAAGAGAATGTTGTTTTTTAGATGTTTTAAAGCATGACAGGATTACCGCCGTTAAATAATGATGATTTAATGAAATCACTGTGATGTTGGATGCCTTCTACCTTCTGGGTTTGGACTTGGTCAGTGTGGAGTATGTGAAGTGATCCTGTTCGACTATGTGATTTACAACACAGAGTGACTTTTTCCTTTCTCTTAGATTGGTTTTGGATTGTCTCCTCAGGTATTGTGAATCAGAAGTCAGACTTA
>VZTM01025974.1:361-12969 GCA_013400555.1 Jacana jacana | reverse complement strand
ATTTCAAAGCAGAAACAGCAAGGATTCTTAAGTGATTTTCTTTTAAGAGCTAAGGAGTCCATCATCTCTCCTCTAGTGTCCACTTGAAGTCTGACTTCATAAGCCGAAAACAAGGAAGATGATAATACTATTAACTATTAAAAATATTTGAANATGTTTTGAAGTTTAAAACTGTTTTAGAATACACATTCGTTTTTCTATTGTATGATGGCAACACACGTAGGTAACGAAAATAATAATACAATTTTTTAGAAGGCATGTGCTGAAGAAGTTATGTAACTACTTATTCTATGTGACTTTGAGAAGACATTAGGTAGATGGTTTATATAAATATTCTGTTTGCCAGATCCACCAGGTGAGCTGAAGGCAAACATATATTTAAAAATAAGATTTTGGATGGTATAACCTAATCTAGCATTTAAAATATTACCAGAAGTTCTTGTTTGAAGGCCTCAATTTCTCCTTAATTCTGCTTTTATGACTGAGTTTACAGTCTTTACGCTGCATGCAATGAATTCAATTTTGCACTCAATACTTCTGGCCAGCTTATTATTATTATTTTTCTGAATTTTGATAGCACTCTTTAAGTATTCACATGATTCACATTGATTTTTCTTCATCCTCCCCTCCTCCCACCACCTCCCCTCTTTTTTTTTCTCTCTTAAAAACTCCAAAACATTAAGCCCCCTACAATCTTGCTTGGGAGGATAGAAGTCAGGTTTTTTTCTTTTTTCCTTCCCCTCCCCTGCAGTGCAGGAAAGCCAGTAGGTTGCAGCCAGTCAGAATGCATTTTATTACAGTTACCCTGAGAGTCTTAAGTGCCCACCGGGGACCTAAGAGCACTCAATGAAAGAATCATGTTGAGATATGCTGTGGCAGCAAAAAAGAATAAAAGATGCACTGGATGCTGTAAAGTTAAATTGATCTTCACAGTGGCAAATGACAGCAACTGATAAGGTCACAGAAAATTTTAACTTATTTAGAGGTGATGTACAGAAGGCATAAGTAACTATGGAATTTAGCATTGCATCTTTGACCCAAAGTAACTAATCATCCTCCCTCCCTATGCAAACTGTTGACATAAGGCTAAATTTGATATGAGGTAATGGAGACTCCATGGTAACAGAGACTAGTCTGTACTTGTCAGTCAGCATCCCGTTAAAGTTGCCAATGCTTCTGAGCATAACTTTTTTTTGAGTTATGTCCAAAGCAGTCTACAATTTGCCAGGTAAGCATTTGGGAACATGAGTCAAAATCCATATTAATTACAAATAAGCATGAAAAGCTTTGTGGACTAGGCACTAGATTTCATCAAAACTCTTCAGCAAAACTTGAAAAGTGCAAGTATTCTATAATATATTTCTTAAAAGAAAATTGATACCCTAGCTTATTTCATAGAAAACCCCCAGTAATGCTCTCCAGGAACCAATATTCAAGTCCTATTTTGGTTATACAAGATCTCTTGAACATGTGAAATTTTTCATGGACCACCTCACAAGACATGAACGAGAAATGTTAAAACTGTGTTGTTGCCTATTTAATGGCTGAAAGGATTGCGAGCAATGACATAACATTGAGAAAGTCTGTTCCATAAAAAGTGTGTGTGGAAGAACTTTATTAACTTTAAGCAAAACATACTTTTGAATAATTGGAAGCATTCCTGATTTTCACTTGTTCGTTATGGGCAATACTTGGTAAAATATTTTACAGATAGACTTTATGCATATGTTGAAGTAATTATTCAGCCAAATAAGGCTGTTGGTACCCTGTAGTAAATTCTGTGTCTCCAGTCATGGAAGGTATTTAAATTCTTAGTGCTGATTGATTTCATTGAAGGTTATTCTGTTAATACAGTATGTTTTCAGTATGCTCACAGAAAGCCATAGTGTTAAAGTAAAATTGCACTTTCCTACATCTTTGTTTACAAGCAGTGTATGCAAAACTTTATGTTCAGATAGTACGTCTGGAGACTGTGCAACTCACAGCTGTTCATTAGCAGTCATATTGCTTCATTTCTTAATATATTTTGGAGTAGAGCTGAAATAAGTATAGGCAAACAGGCACATTTCATATTTCGTCTCTTCATCGTTCTGTACAAACATGTATCCTACTCTAAGCAAGCACATTTGCTTTTTATGCAGTTAAGGAGTCTATTCGGCCTGTTTATTAAAATGTCATGTGCTGTACAATTTCAACATTGTGCAAGCTGCTTGAAAAACTAAATTACTATATTGATTAATATCTTCCACTTTGCATTATGATTTACAAATTCTTACTTAAAAGTAGGCCACTGAATCTGACTTTTATTGAAGTAGTAGAGTATATGATATCATTTAAATTCAGAAAGAATACTTACAAAACCCTCTATTCTTAACATGCACAACTTTCTTCTTCTACCCTTTTCATGGTTCTGCAAATTCTGTCATTTACCACCGTGGTTTCTTCTAGGAAATTAAATAAAACACAGCTAATCTTTCACCTGATATAAAAATAAAAGTTTATTTCCTAACATGAACATGCATTCTACTGAAAGTTTTATCACTTAAAACTAGTGTTTTAATCATATGGAATTCCCTTACTATATAAATTAATGGAGCAGATCTGGGTTTGACTTTTTTAAAAATTATTTTATTTTTCAACACTACCAACTAAAACTATTTTCATTTTTAATGCATAATTAAATAATTCATAATTTTAAACACAATTATAAGTTTCAGAATTGGCCATAAAAATTGAAAAATGTAGAAGCGCCCTTTTTAAAATGTTACTGATTATTTTAGCAGTGGGATAACCTAGACACTGCTTAGCATAATCACAATAATACATGTATCAGGACTTATTTTGACTTTTCAGAGAAGGCTATTAAACAACTGATACAGAAAACAAGAAAACTTTTTATTTATTAGGAAAGGTTTTATGATATATTGGTGGAAGGAAATGGTGATTCATTTCACTTTAGAGATGATTACATTTCTATATACAGCTTCCCAGATAGATGTTTTACAGATGTAGTGATTTATAACTGAGCTTCTCTTCATACGTATGATGAATAATATGAAGGTAATTGGAATAATTCAATTTTGATGCACCTGTGTATAGGAAGTCATCTAAATATATGAAGCAATCTAAGAGAAGACCACTTTGCATGTTTTAAATAGTAGAAAAGAGAGTGCTGAAAATTAAACAATGTATTCTTTAAAGAATATTGTTAAATCATGTACTAGATCTATGATTTAGCCGTAACAAGAATCCTTAATAAGTTATGTTTAGAGGGTTAAGACAGAAAAAGATATTGAGACCATTAGCAGAAAAACCGTACTTAAGGTTTAATTATCTTTTTACAGTTGCTCCCCAAACCTGCATTTAATTAATATGCTGACTCCTTTTCTTTTTGTCTTATTTCATATGCTGACTCCTTTCTATTTGTCTTATACTCTGAAATATCTCAGCTTTGTCCATCGCAAGGTTCACACAATCCTTTCTTTGATTAACTTCTGTTCTCACTCGTCAAAGACAAATCCCTGCCAGTCATTGGTAGAAATGATCACTAAAGAGAATTTCTGTCACAGAGGAAGTGTTATTATTTTGGTGTACTGCGTGGGCCTCTACATGCTCAAAAGTGAAAATGTAGAACCTCTGATATTTTGAGGGGAAATTGTTCCAAAAATGCCTCAGTATACATCAGAATATTTTTCTTGAGTAGCAGTAATATTAAACTGTATGTTTGTGAGATATTTCTGGTGACTGTTAAAGGCATGGCGTCATTATCTCTTTTATCCCATTTTCATTTATAATTCCTACTTTCTTTTGCCCCAGCTAAATGTATAAATCATATTGAACATATGCCAATTGTTCTTTTCGTCCTGGTGAAAAGTGTGAAATATTCTCCAGAAATCCCTCTCCTGAAACCTTTTTAAATAGTCACAGAATCATAGAATCATAAAGGTTGGAAAGGACCTCTGAGATCACTGAGTCCAACCATACACACGCAAAAACTGCCTACAATCTTGGCCACTAGAACATGCCACTAGAGCATGCCTTGAAGTGCTGCATCTACATGTTTCTTAAATGCCTCCAGGGATGGTAACTCAGCCACCTCCCTGGACAGGGTCTTCCAGTGCCTGAAAACTTTCAGTAAAGTAATTCTTCCTAATATCTAATCTAAGCCTCCCCTGCCATTTCCTCTGGTCCTGTCATTATTCCCTCAGGAGAAGAGGACAACACACACCTCCCTACAACCTTCTTTCAGGGAACTGTAGAGGACAATAAGGTCTCCCCTCAGCCTCCTCTTCTCCAAACTAACCATGCCCGGTTCTCTCAGCCTCTCCTCATGTGACTTGTTCTCTAGACCCCTCACCAGCTTGGTAGCTCTCCTCTGGACACATGCCACCACTTCAATGTCCTTTTTGTAGTGAGGCACCCAGAATTGAACACAGTACTTAAGATGAGGCCTCATCAGTGACAAATACAGAGGCAGGACCACTTCCCTACTCCTGCTGGCCACGCTATTCCTGATACAAGCCAGGATGCCATTGGCCTTCTTGGCCACCTGGGCACACTGCTGGCTCATGTTAAGCTGGCTGTCCAAAAGCACCCCTGAGCTGGGCAGCTTCCCAGCCATTCTTTCCTCAAGCCTGTAGCATTGCTTGGGTTGTTGTGATCAAAATGCAAGACCTAGCACTTGGCCCTATTGAACCTCATACAGTTGGCCTTGGCCCATTGTTCCAACCTGTCAGATCTTTCTGTAGAGCCTTTCTACCCTCAAGCAGATTAACACTCTATATCATATGTAAACTAACTGAGTGTTCACCCAATCCCCTCATCCTGCTCATTGATAAAGACTTTAAACAGACTGGCCCCAAAACTGAGCCCTGAGGGACACTTCTGGTGACTGGCCGCAAACAAGATTTCACTCCGTTAATCACAACTCTCTGGGCCAGGTTTTACCCAGTGAAGAGTACACTTGTCTATGCCATGATTCACCATCTTCTCCAGGAGAATGCTGTGGGGGGCAGTGTCAAAAGCCTTACCAAAGTCCAAATAGACAACGTCCACAGCTTTCCTCCCATTCAGAAAGTGTGTCACATGGTCATAGAAAGAGATTAAGTTGGTTAACCAAGACCTCTCTTTCATAAACCCATGCCAGTTGGTCCTGATCCCTTGGCTGTCCTGCACTTGCATGAAACAACTTTTTCTTTGAGGGAAACTTTTTGTTATCTCAGTGTAGTTACAGTATTCAGAAATTCCTGTGAGGATTAAAAAAGAAAATAGATTCTCGAGTCTGGTTATGGCCACTTGGCTCCACTGAGATTCTGTAAATGACTTAATTCAACCATAAATAACCAGAGGAACATTTTCCTGCAGGCACATCTGTGCCACTGATGAGCCATTAGCTTCCCCCCTCAGGCTTCTGTGCTGGTAGGAGGCATGTTGAATGTGATGCAGCTGACCTTCATCACTCCAGATGAATCCTGTAACTGGCATTGGCCTCGTTAAGGACCCAGTGCCATTAGCATTAGAGTAGCCATGTAGCAGATTGTCAGATGAGGAATATCTATTCTTTAAAGCCCGTCATCATTTACACTGAGTGGAAACTGTAGTTTGATTGTAGCTTAATTCTGAATCCTTATATATGCAAGACTTCTGCACTAGCCTGTAAAGTGTAGTTAATTTAATACTTACTTGCCCAGGACACTTGGTAAGGAAATCTGTCACTTCAATATTACTCCATGAATACTTGAACGAAACCAGTCACATTTATTAGCAAAAACTAGTGCTTAATGGGGAGAATCAGTTCTTTTAATGAAGGAATCTTCAGATGAAAATGGTAGTTAGGTCTTTGGCTGCCCTATGTGAGATTGATTCTATCCACTTACTTTTCTAAAAGCCTTCTGGTCTTTCACCACCATGATGCAGAGCAGTGGCACCACTGTGCCAAATGGCCCACAGCTGACATCGCTGTTGTTCCTTATTCTCTCTCACAGTACTGGAATAGCCCTTTCTCAGACAAATAAAACCATCTATCAATATGATTGATTTTGAAGCTCCCAAAATATTATTTTTTTTTAATGTTTTGTGTTAACCTCGAACTTCCCTTAATGGCGTTCCAGGCTAACATGAAGGATTCTGCTGGTAAGTTTGTCACAGCAGTCCTCATTCTCCAGCCTTCCTGAGCTTTGTCAGCTGTATAGTTTGCAATGGTATTCCAATTGCTAAAAAGCACCCATTTCTGACGTTCACATCTGGTACATTCAGGTGAGTTCCAAAGCTGGATTCCTATACCATCTTTCCTGGTACTTCAATCTTAATAAATTCAGCAGGGGTGTAATACTATACTGTATTTTTCTCAAAGAGGGATAAGAGCCCCAAGTTCAAAATGTTGGCTCAGAGATTAAATGACTTCAGAACTTCAGCTCTGTATCTATAGGATCCTTGACTAATTTCTTGGGGAAATGAGTTAATCAATCAGCATCATAACATTCTGCAAATCTCTATCCACTTGAAGAACAAAATATGTATGAAGAACAAAATATGATAGATGAGTCAAGAATAGCCCTGATTTTTTTCTCTGCACTGGGGCAAGAAGAGTTTTGTTTCTGAGAAAGAGATGGTGCATCTTTCTTTCTGGATCTCAGTAAGAAAGGCCTGACAATAAATGGCTTAATAAAATAGCTGTTTTAATAAGGCAGAGTAAAATGAGGAATAGAGACAAAGAGTCAATATTATATCCCTCCAGATGCTGGGAAACCCCACTTTTGTGCAGCATTGGACAGACTCCATAGGGATTTTCCTATGGCACATTCTGCAGATCCTGTCTGTAGATGAACATCTGCTTTTTTTGTCATTCAAACAATTATTTAGAACACTAACTCATCAACATACAAGGGCTTCCCGGTTAGGATCACTACAGAGATACTTTGGTAGGAACTAATACTGTCAAGAGTAAACTAGAAGAACTGGAAGTGTGTAATTCAATTCAAGTTGGTGCAATTACAGCTTCTGAATCACAAGTATTCACATCAAAAGGGTACAGTACACAGAAAAAGTGTTTTATGGATTACTGAAAAATTTGTGCATGAGGAGAAAAGCAGTTCTGAATTCCCTATGGTCTAATAACTAAGAGGTAAAGTAGGGTATGATTTTACTTCTTTCAGAGACAGTGACAAAAGTTCCATTGATTTATATAAGTGAAGTAAAATTTTTGTAGAAAAAGCTGAATAGTGCCTCCAGAAAACATATTTCTTAGGATTTAATTTAATTTAGTTCTTAAGCTTAAATTATCCTAACATTTCTCAATAAAATCTGATTAAAGATGGATTCTTTGCTAATGCCTGTTCCATTAGCAAATATACAAATATCTCTCAGAAAGCAGACAGACGCTTAATTTCACACTGTGGTGATGGTTTTAATATTTATTGTATATGCAACAGCGAATTATTTTACATTAGCTGGAAATAACTTGCATTCATAGTAGGTGACGGGGCTCACAATTTCATGATTGCAGCATATGCTGGGGAGCTTGCCCAATGACCTTCTATTCCTTGGCATTCTCTGACAATGTATAATCTTCATAGTGGGAACACTGATACGTTAAGATGACAGAAACTACTTAAAAGAGAAAGGTATGTTGACGATAGGGAATTGTGCTTGCTAACCTAGACTGTATGATTCTCATCGTCTGACTTATATTAAATGAAGATTGTTTTGAATGATTCCACTGAATCATTCATGAGTGAGAGATTAAGAGATTATTTTTATTTTTATTTTTTTTATTCAGGGTACATGGGATGAGGTAGTACATTTTAATAAGAACTGTAAAATACTCTAAAACCTTAATTTCTAAGACAAAACTCCTAATTTTTTTCCTAAACCTTATTAGATCCCTATGTTTGTGTTGTATGCTCTTTTGCTCCATAACTGGCTTTGCTGACTTTGAAGAAATAGTTGTGAAAATATCAGTAAGAGCATATTGACACTACAAGTTTTACTTTCTTGTTGACTGATGTCTGTGAGTTCACTCACATGACTGACATATGGACTCATCTGTGTTGTTTCCTTCCTATAGATATGTACTGTCACCTAGACACAAGACCTCCCTCTGGTAATTGAAATTATGAGGACCTGCTCTCTACAGAGCATAGGGTTCTTGTGCTGTGTGGTAGGAAGTTTTTTCTGTGGGTAAAAATGCAAGACATCACATCTTCCCCTCACAGCTCTAATAACTGAAGTGATTTTACTATATTATCACACTGAAAACTTGTTTTTACTTCCAGATTATATATTTTAGTCAGACTATGCAACCATTAAATATGCTAGTTGTGGAACAATCCCTAGACAGCCAGCAAAGCTTTGGAAAACATTTTAGATCTTTCTGCCTTGTGGAAGCGTGTTGAACTCTCAGGACAAATGCAGTATATGAATTAAAATTTGGGGTGATATCATAAGTGAAGCAGTTACTTATACCCACTTGAACACCAGTTTTCAGAATTGTAGAATTTGCATAAAGATGCAGGATTTTTCCACCTTGCACATACATAATGGTTGTTGGACTATTGGTTGTTACAGAATTTCTAAATGGGACAGCAAACCACCATGGGAGTCCTTAGTCATTGCAGTTGGATTACAATTTTCCCTATACCTGTGCAAGCAGTTCACTGATCACCATCTGAAATCTGGCTCTACTAAAGATTACACTGCCTTTTTAATTGGGTTAGTGCTTGTGATTCATATTTAGGAAGCTACCAATTTGTGATGTTATTCTTAATGGCAATTCTATAAGAGCAGAAGGAAAACCTAAAAAAAAAATAATCCTGTTTTTTAGGAAACAGGGTTTTCATTTGATAATGCAGCTATTGATGGAACATCAACATGAATTGCTTTTTCCTAGATAAACAAGCAAAGTTGTCAACCATAAAAGAAATTATTCCTTCTGTTCTACATAATGAGGTGGGAGCAGTTAGATTGTTGATAAACATAAGGGAAGTGAGACCTAAGAAGCAGATACTCACTTTGCTACTTACCTGTAACAAAATGCTGACAGGGGCCAAGAATGCGTTGAGTGGACTGTGGGTAAGATGATGCTGCATGAAAAACCTGTGAGATACTAACAGTTACATTCAGATTGGGTATCTCTTCTATGAAGTAATACAATTTCTTCCAAAAGAAGAGAATTACCAAAATAAGAATTGGAGTCTGGGGAACCTAATTATTGAAGGGGAGATTCTGTTCTTGAGAATTTGTACTGCAGTGCAAAGGTTTAATTGTACTTCACAAAAAAAAAAAAAATTTATAAGTACAGGGAACCTCATGTGAATAGATCATCAGGAGAGCACCAGAGCTTGTCTCTAGAATTAAGAATGTTGCCACATTGAATAAAGTGTAGCAGAGCTGTTATTCATAGTCAAATCTTTTGCAGTAAAGACAGAGGAAATATATGTGTGCAACTGATTAGCAGAAGAGCATATTTAAGCAAATATATAAATAATGTACAAAGCATGTAAAAAAAAAAAGTTATGAAAACACTTTGTGCTTCTGTGTCTAATCTTTTTCTTTGGCTGTACTTGTTTACATATCCACAAAAGCTTGAAAACAGGTAGAACTTGGGGAATTGGAAAAATGATCTATGGAACTGTTCTATGTTATTATTTTGCATAAAGCTAGATACACCTTGGATATTCACTGTGACTGCACTGGTCATATTATAGTCAAGGACTACTCTTGACTAACAGCAACGTGACATACCGGTTTCACCGCTCAAATACTGGATTATTTTTTTTCTTTCTTTTTTTATATCCACTCATCTTAGGTTTAATATATTTAGCTAGGTCTTAGTTCAGGTTTTCTGTAGTTGTGGGTCCTCAAATGGCAGCGCATTTGCTTCTTTCAAGTTTTCTTCCAAAACTCTAATAATGAGTACCATAACTTATGGAAGGTGCCATTCTTATGGAAGTGTGATCTGGTTAAGCGTTTCTTTAGAAGATGCTCAATGTAGCAAATTATAGCAAGCAGTTGAGTATTTTGTTTCTTCTATTGCAATAGAATGCATACTCTTTTAATTTAAAACTGTCTATAGATCCTAAACGAGTTATTGCCCAGAGAAGTTGTGGATGCCCCATCCCTGGAAGTGTTTTAGGCCAGGCTGGATGGGACTTTGAGCAACCTGGGAGGTGTCCCTGCAGGGGGGTTGGAACTCGATGTACTTTAAGGTCCCTTCCAACTGTAACCTTTTTATGATTCTATGATAACTAGTTAAAATAAAAAATTCTAGAGTTCAGCTAACAGCTAAGCAAATCCGCTTTATCTATTTATGCTTTTGTTCAGGAAATACCACACTGATTTTTATAGCCCTCTTGGACTCCATATCTGTAGAAACTAGAAGGCAATAAAAGATGAACTGGTGGCATCCTACTACTATAATATCTGCAGGCAGTTGCTTCAAATAAATAATTATTGTATTTAACCTATCATTCATGGTCATTCTTTTTTCATAAAGCACCGAAAAGCTCTTCATAGTTTCAGAAGGAGGGAGGCAGGAAGCTTTTGAGAATACACAGTGGGCTTTTTGTCTTAAGAGCCTGTTTGTTGGGTAAAAATCCTGAAATGCTAGCTAATTACCAAAAGGCAGACAGTGGAGTATACCCACTAATTGCTGCAGTAGGACTTGTTGAACTTCAAGAATACTAGGGAAAAAATTAATATTGTTCTTGCTGTGCTTGATTGTAATCGTTCAGATTTAGGAGAAAAATACCAATTAAACTAATCAAGTTAAACTTAAAATATGCAAGTCCAAGGAAGCAAAACAATTTTAACTTTGAGCATTATGCAAATGAGAGACAAAAATCAGTTGTAGGAAGGGGTGATTGGAGAAGATGTATTATAGATCTAGTGGCAGAACATGCAAGAGATAGAGCCCTCCTAAGAGTTGGGACGAGTAAGATGAATAATACAGTTTTAGTAACATAAAAAAAATCAAATAGTTATATTTTTACCGTAACAGAGAAGATGCATAATTCACACTCGATGTACAGAATAGGAGACATGCTAGGAGACATGGAATATTATACATGCCTGCAATTCAGCAGAGCTTACCCATGGTCACTATTTCATAATGCACAGTCATAGGTTAACTCATAAACTGTCTGAGCTAATGCCAGCATATGTAGTAAATATTATAAAAATTTAGAGTGTCTGCAAAATCCAAATTATAAAATCAGATTAGGAGAGGCTTTGCTGTCAACTGAGCACCTAGGTACTGCAATTTTGCAACTGCACAAAAAAAGACAAAGATAATAGAAGCAAACCAGAGCTTGACTTCAGTCTGGATCTTGAAGGTGACAATCTCACTCTAAACTTAAATGATTAAGAAGAATGAAACCCTGAGGTTGTAATTTGCTACTATTAACTGGAATAAGAGTTACTCCTTGAGGACTCGGGACTCACAGGCCATGACATCAGCTTGGCAAACTGCTCTTGCTTAAACCATAGGAAAAAAAAAAGTAAAATATTATACACATTTTACAGAATATGATGTATTATATTTTTACAAGTAAAAATAATTCTATGCATTGCTATCAGATGTAGAAGTTGCTGATAAGTTACAAGAAATTTTCTTTGATTTGAATGAGAACTAAGTCATTTCAATTAAAAATGGAGACTTGGCAGAGCAAACTTTGCCTATTTGTGTAAACCTGTGTTCTTTAAATATAATTATATAGTTAATATGTAAATTCCATAAACATCAGAACAACCATATTAGCCTATGAATGTTAGTCAAGGTGAAACAACTTGGCCTTATTGTTACTTAAACTAGTAATTTAGTAAATAACACTTGTGGTAGATTTACAGAGATCATAACAAAGAAATCACAACATTGAAAAAGCAAGAGAGTAACGATCCTTCTCTCTTTCTCATCAGTATACTGTCTATGAAAAACTAATGTAATTTCAGTCCGTAAGTTATGGAATTGCAAGAGTGGTGGGAATATACATAAAACAGAAAAAAAAAAAAATTAGGAGAATAACAATTCTCCTATGAATTCAAAGCTATTTCTCTTGGTAACAGTCTTTTGGGTATGATTTGGCTTCTCCAAGAGAATTTTCTGCATTTTGTTTTTACCTGTTTTATTTTCTGTAATGTGATGTCCAGTAGCAAAAACAAGAAGAGGTAGGGTTAGGAAATAAAAGGAATATTCTGAATATTCTGATAGCATTTGAACTGTTACTACTTGAAATGTTGCTTATAGTCAGTAAAGGTCAGTGCATAAGTCATTTGGAGAGTAAGAAATAATGGCATGCTTCTTAAAAATTTTTTTTACTAAAGGAAATGTAAAAGCTCTGGAAATTTTTGCTGAGATATGCTCTCAGGTATTAAGTTTATTGTATTTAACTTCTGTCTTGGTAGAAGGAAGAAAATTTTTGAGTCTGTTGAGCCAAATGACCTCTGTGCTTGCTTGATTCTCCTTTCTTACCAAACTCTTTTGGTCCACTTTTGTCTAAAAGTTTATCCTAATGATTATAAAATGTTCTATGAAATGTTGGAATTTATGCCCCACTGTATTCAAAGATGAGGTGCAACAGATAGGTTTCGCCTGACACTATAGAGAAAGACAT
>VZTM01025971.1:0-23836 GCA_013400555.1 Jacana jacana | reverse complement strand
TGAATTCTTACAAGGTGAAGCTCTGCAAGAGAACACAGGGATGAAAATAAGCTGCGTTAGAGTCTCATGTTCTTTTAGCAGCATCAAGATGCAAGATCTTGGATTGTTTCTGGTGAGTAATTCAAGATTCTGCAACTTGATCTACTGTGAGAATGAGCAGAGAAATCCAGGAGAGAACTTGGTAAGAGAATACAGAATGCTGTTTAAGCTACAACAAACTGTTAAGATTTTATCTTTCTACAATCCGAGAAATAATAGTGTAAATTATTTGCCGCAACAGCATGAAATTATAGCTCTCCATAACACAGAATCTTGAATTATGCTACAAGGCCAGACCATTTCATTGTGTGACTGATATCCTGTTGGAAAAAATCCAAACAGCATTTCTCTTCTTTGCTCAGCAAAACCATTATGTTGATTGAATCGGAGCCAATACCTACACTCCCCAGCTATCTTGCTTTAGCCTTATTTGTAACTTACTTAGGACAGAACTGCATTTGCACTGCTACAGATAAGCCACAGCAAGGGCCTCATTTTAAAGCTGCTATTTTAGGGCTTGTAAGTCCACTTAAAGCTGGCGGTCTCCAAATGACATGTTGCCCTGATTCTGAAGGCAGGATTTTCCACAGAAAATGTGGTGGAAAAAAAATAACACTATCTTTGTTTGGGAGAAAAAAATAAATAATGGCTTTAGATATTTATTAGTATTTTATAAAAACACTAACCTAGAATTCCAGTGAGTACTCAGTTTGACTTTTCTGGCTGAGCTACCCGAAAGAAAACTACTAGACTTCAGCATTTACTACTGTATTCCCATTTCTGTAGCAAATACCTTTACAATTTCTTTAGTCCTTTGCCATGGGTGCAGACACACAATCCTGCAATCCTCTGTTTGGGTTAGCACTGGAACCCCTGTTAAATTCCTATTTGTCACTTTTCAAGCCAACAGAAATCTTGTCAATGATCTGTTACAGCAGAATCAAGCCATAAATTCTTTCTTATGTTACTAATATAAATGTTATCAATAGCTGTCTTTATATGATAGGCCATTTTACGTCACTACAAGCAAATAAATGCTAAAACAAAGTTGTAAATAAACACTCGGGTAATTAAACCAAGACACCTTACCAGTGGTGATATGGTATTTCAGAAAAACTATTAAGAGGAAATACTAAGATGACAGTATGTGGCTCTTCAGCTACATCAGTGTCCCAAGCTGATCCATAATTAATCATTTACATTAGAGTAAAATGCTGTCCCTTTATCTAAACACTAATGAGCTTCTAGTGGCTTGTACAACTGTCAAACTTCTGACTCTCATAAGACATCTCCACATGGCAAGGTCAGCTGGGGAGATTAACATCTAATCCATTAATCCACTAGTTTCATACCAATCTGTTGTGGAGGTCCTTATAGAAAAAGCCAGGCACAGAGTTCTACATCCTGAAGATAATGTGCAGACTTCTTCTGTGAAGCCACATAATAGGAACAGTTTGGCACTCTTGTGTTTTATGGAGTCCAGACTTAAATGTGTACAGCAAAGTTAATACCAAATAAATACACAGAAAAAGACAGTACACGAACCATCAAAATAATTTTCTGCCATTAAAACAAACCACCCACAGAACCAAAAAGCTTTGTGTACTTTAGAAGATGAAAACAACCTATAAACAGCGTTAAGAAAACATTCTGGTACATCACAGCAGTGCCCTTGCTAGGAGTTTTTATTGTCTTTCATGAAAGCTGCCTCAGGTGTCTGTTTTATTTAAATATTAGAATAAATAGGAAAAGAAACTGTTTAATAAATCCAGCATTAAAAATTAACAGTTTTTACTGTATGGCCTATGACAAACACTAGACTGCAGCAAGTCAGGTACTCTTACCAGACATCATTAACTAATATAACGATAAAACATGGTGTATATTACATATTCATAAATGTTTGGCACTTGAATTACACACTTATTTGCTCTGAAGAAGTTTAGATTTATTATTAAGATTAGAAGCAGAATAAATATATTAGAATCCTTATGCGTCAGAATGTGCCTTAGTTGAGCTTTTTACCAATTAAATTTGATAGCACTAATACATACTCTAATATAGTATGTTATAAACTTTTTAATATTCTGTAATTTTTAAAGGATAACAATATATTTCTTAAAGTGAGAACTATTTTAACAGGAAAAAAGGTCTCTCCTTCTGCTTTCTCCTTTTCACCATTAATCACAGATTTGTTGAATTTGGAAGGAAACTCTGGCAATCACCTAGTCCAACTCCCTTGTTCAAAACAGGCAGAGCCAACTAGAGCAGTTTGCAGCCAGTTGGGTTTTGCTTATCTCCAAGGATGGAGACTCCCCATCTCTGGGCAACCTGTTTCAGCATTTGATCACTATCACTTTAAAAATTTCCGTGTCATGTTTAAATGGAATTCCCTGTATTCTAATTTGTGCCCATTGCTTGAGAAAGGTCTGCTGTCTTCCTCTCTACACCTATCAGTTATTTTCAGACATCAGTAAGATCTCTCCTGAGCTTTCTCTCATCCACAGTGAAGTGTCCCAACTCTCTCAGCTTCTCTTTAGCTGTCGGGCTCCAATCCCTTGATCATCTTTGTGACCTTTCGCTGAGCTTGCTCCAGTATGTCCGTGTCACTTTTACTGAAGTGTCCAGGACAGAGCATAGCACTCCAGATGTGGTCTCAACCAGTGCTGAGTACAGGGGGAGGGATGCCTCTCCTCAACATGCTGGCTAAAGCTCTTTTTCATGCAGCCCAGAAGTCTGCTGGCCAGTGTTCTTGTACCCATCAGCTTTCGAGGTGATTGGAGTGAGATCTTCCTCTACTACGGTTGTTTTCCTTGCTCTAGAGTCCCAGTGGACTCTGGGACCTGTGATTGCTGAGGTCAATCAGCAGATCGCCAGGGAAAAAAAAAAAAAACAAAAAGTGAAGAAAACATCGAGTACTTTGGCCTTTTCTGTGTCTGTTGTCATCAAGCCCCTGTCCCATGTGGAAGTGTGCTCATATTTGTACTAACTTCAACTCTAGGTAGGCTTTTGCTTTCCTCATCCCATCCCTGCACACTTAGACAGTGTTTTGATGTTCCTGCTGTGCCCTCTTGTATGTGTCAGTTTTGTATTTAATTTTAGTCAGGGCTTCCTTGTTCTTCTGTGCTGGCTTTCTGCCACTCCTGCTTGACTTTTTGCTCATTGGAATAGACCATCCCTCAGCTTGGAGGAAGCAATCCTTGAAAATCACCAGCTGTCCTGGAACCCTCTTCTCTTCATGACCGTACATACATGGGATTTTTCCAAGCAAATTCCTGAATAGGACCAAATCTGCTCTGCTGAAGTTCAGGATTGTGATCCTGCTATTTGTTCCCTCCTCTCAGGATCCTGAACGTCACCATCCCCAAGTCACTGCAGGCAAAGCTGCCCCCAACCTTCATGTTCCTAAACAGTTCTCCTTTGTGCATATCAGGTCCAACAAGCACTTTGCTATGTTGCCCTTTCAATACATTTCAGGGTGGTTCAAGTCTCCCTACGAGACCAGAAGCCATAAAAATTCTTGCAACTGCCATTAGAATGTCATACACTTCTTGATTAGGTGGTCTGCAGCAGATGCCCACCACAACACTGCCCACCTTGGTCTCCCTTTTTAATTTTAACTCATTAGGTCTCAGCTGGCTAATCATCAGTCCTCACGCAAAAATTCACGCATTCCTCCGTCTCTCTCCCCTCACCTCCCAGCCTGTTCCCATTGCAGCACTCCAGTGATGTAAGATACCCCACTGAATCCCCGTGATCCCAATGACATCATAGCCCTGCAAATGCATACAGGTCTTGAATTCCTTTTGCAGTAAGCCAGTAATTCTTTTAAAGTATGTTATAATTCGCATTTCTAAAATAACCCAGAAATACTGTTGCCCCAAAAAATAACCACATACACAGAATTTCTTCAACAACAAAAGAGGAGTAAAGAAACAAACCTGCACGTTTTATTGGTATCAAGGTACAGTCCCATTACAATTCACTAAATATGAGGGTTTTTTCTTTTTTTAAGCCAAAATGCAACATGTAAAAAAAAAATCATATAAAAAAAAAGCCAATTAGTCAGTTGGCTGTAAATACAAAACCTGTTCACAAAAATCAAAATCAAGGTAGCTTGTTTTGGACAGGTAACTACATATTGATTCTCATTTATGGCCCAGTTCAGTCAAGATCATAAGAATACTTTCACTTTCTGCACTATAACTGCTTTCTGCACACGGATCTAATACAAGTGTTGTTCTTGGTCTTATAAATTACCGTAGGCAAAGACGCATGTGACTGACAAGATACAGCTCTCTTACTCTTCTTCATGTTAAGAACACTGTCTTCCTTTGGAGGAGGGACGTGTATAGGTTTCCAAGGAATGGGATTATAATATGCTGGAACTGGATACAAATTTCCATCAGCACACCCTAAAATATTTATAAAATACACATAACTAAAAAGGAATATTTACACAACAAGCTTTAGTTATAATAATCATCTGAACTAACAAAGACACAACAGCACTTTCACAGGCACATTGTAGAATTCAAATGATTTAAAGTAATAAATTTTCCACATCACACAAATTATTCAAAGTAATAAATCTTCCTTCTTGTGTTTTGGGTTTTTTTGCCAATAATTATTCAAAGTACTAAATCTTCCCTCTTGTGTTTTGGGTTTTTTTGCCAATAATGGGCATATTCTTAATCTCTATTTAAAATAATAATCAGGTCAAATGCTGTGTAACAGTCAGAATGCTCAGTCAGTCCTTTGTATGCTTAAAAGCAGTAGATGTCAATGAATTGGCTACTTCGCATTAGTTCAAAGCACTTATAAATAAATCCTCCTGTCACCACATATGCAAAAGCCCACAAATTTTTCCATTTTTGCTCAACTGTTATTTTTTCATTTTATTGATAAAAAAACCACACTAATTCTTAAATCTTTCATTTTACATTAAAAATTAGAGGGAAGGAACCACGAAGCCAAGTCACTACATATGTGCAGAAGTACAAACCTGCAGACTTTCCACGTGGAAAGCCATAACCATTTAATACAGGGCGTGGTTTGTTTCTAGCATTCTGTAGCCATTCCTTAAATATCTTCTCTGATCTTGCTTTCTTTTCTTGTAGTTCAGCTTCCCTTTCTTTCTCTTGTTCCTAAGGAAAAAAAAAATAATTTAAAAACATTTAAGATACTTAAAAACAAAGCCCTGTACAATATACACAAAACGGTAAATAAATATTTGCATATTCCCAGACTGCTGATTGCATTTCAAAGTCTGAAAAACAAAACAAAACAACAAAACCTAAACCAACCAACCAACCAAATCCAAAAAAACATAAAAGCCTTCCAAAACCCTACAACCTTTGTATTGATCCAGTGTTTCTCTAAGAAAAAGCTCTCAGAATTCTTTTGGAAGACTATGTGTAGAAGATATTCTGAACACAATGGGCATATGGCCGGGGTCTCCTGTGCTGCAGTTAGCCTAAAGACCTGGGACCTGGGACAGTCATTCGCTCTTCGCATTTAGCCATATTCATACAGCCCTACATCAGCCATGACTAGGGTGTCTCCAAGCCTGGAGCAGAGCCTTGGAGAACCATTAATCAGAAGTAAGAGTAAAAACACTATGTTTAACATTTGGATTTAAACTAAGTTTAATTGATACTGTGGATGTAGCTTATAAGAGCCTACGTAACGAAGATACGACTAAAAGAATGCTGGTGGATTAAATCCATCTGATAATTCATTTTCTTGGGGTTCAAGGTCCTTGTGCTGTGTGTCTTAGAGGCTCAGCAGACACAAAGAATCTGTTAAGAAGGAAATAAACACCACTAGTAAAGAATATCTAAGTATGATTTCATTATATGGAAACGTTTGAAAGACTGCCAAATTAAGGTCATTAAGGCCCAAAAATTGATCTGATACAGCTTACAGTAATTTAAAGTTAATGCAAAGAAATAGTTTTATGTACTTGTGAAATGCTTACAAATGTGTTCTGCGCTTTAAGAAAAAGTGCTATAATTACAAAGGGAATATAGATAAATTCTTCGCAACGCAATCCTCCCCCGCACTTAGCTACAACAGTAGAGTAGTACTCCTGTAATACTACATATTCTACTGAAAAATTATACTATAATGTTAATTAGATTAAAATACAACTAACCAGCTTCACAGATAAAACGTCTGGTCACACATTTTACAGTTTTCAGGCACAATCACTGCCAATATATGATATTTCAGAGGAATTCTGGATGATTCTGGCAAGCGTAACCTTGTTGAAGCATTTGTTCTAGTGAGCTGGAGAACCTCAAAGCCCCAAAGCTTCAAATAAGTAAGAGGTTTTCTGTAGCTCACTATAAAAATATAGGTGACTAGTTAAGATGAAATAACATTAAAATTAGAACTCTAGCATCAGGTTAGCACAGACAAATATGAGGAAAAACATTTTTAGTTAGAAATACAAGCAGTAATAATATAACAGTGGTGTTGGGAGAAAAATGTGCATAACGTCACCTGTTTTTCTTCCTGGGTCGCCCTGCCATGGCCTGAGAAATAAAGGTAACACTGTGGGGTTTGTATTTCTCTTTCTTTTATTGTATCGTCACTACAGTGAGCTTGTAAAGGCTAATAACAAAAGTGCATTAAAATGCATCTTGATTTGCTGACCATATCTCAATGTCTTCAATGCACTGACATTCCAACTTTTTAAAGTTTTTTCTTCATGTGCAACACTGCCATTTGATAATTTCTAATCAATTTAATCAACCAGCGTATTTAATATAAGTTACACACTAGGTGACATCATCTAAATAAATTATTAGTTGATTAATACCTTCTCTTTCTTCTTCTTTTCTGCCTCTTCAGCTCTCTTCTTCTTTAACCATTCTTTATATTTTACTTCGGCCTTTTCTTGTAACTGCATTTTTTCTAGTTCCCTTGTGGCTTTTTCTGCCATTTCTTTGCTCAGCTTTCGTTCCCTCTCCTTTCTTTCCTACATGAAACAGATTATAAAAACAGAATAGAAACTTTTCAGCATATTTCAATGAGCAATTCTTTTTTATTACAAATAAAATTGTAACCCTGAAAAAATACCATATTGCAAGTTCTTTGAAGAAAGAACTTATTCATTGCTTTTTTATCCAGATAAAATAGTTTTACATGTATAAACCTTTGTAGAAAACATGATAAAACATAATAAAGCATTTCCCTTCAGCACTCGGCAATTATGTTTACTACCCTGTTTTATTTATCCAGCCATTTTTTAAAACACTTCAGACGCTTCTCAGTATTTCCAGGGAAGAAATCTATGTTGCAATTATTGACAATGGTTAGTTCTATTGCTCAGCTAATCCAGAGCAAACTACAATTTCACGTAGAATTCAGGCAAACTGTCCCCTTCTGGGAGCCATTGAGATATGTAGATTACTCACCGCACTTAAGCTTAAATTGCTATGAAAATAAGAAGTTCACATGAGAATCCAGGTCATGTTTTGTAGTGTTCTCTAAATTTTTTTATATTCTCTACCTTATTTACATGTGTACTTCTATGAATCAATCTGTACATTCTCAACTTCACACAACAAGAGGGAAAAGAAGAAAACACATTCCAAGGTAGAAAAAAAGTGCGTTTGAAGTGAAATTACTAACCTGTATAATTTGGCAGTTACACTACACAGAGGGGTCATTCACTTCCATGTCTTTTCAAGTGTATGTATCTAATGGTACATAACTGTATTTTGGGGACCGTTCTTTAAGCCAACCAGCAGGCATTGATAATGTTTTCTTGATCTGTATTTTCATTTGAAGACTAACAATAGCTCTCACTTCGCTTCCCTGTAACCTTTATGAAATGTCTGTGATTTTGCTTATTAAGTACTATTTCTACTTAGCTTGCTTAGCTGTGAAGAACATGCACACACACATAGAGGCAAAAATCTTTACCAGACAAGCTGTGCACGTGACTTGGTAGAGAGGCAGAAGACTTGAGATCACTTCATAGAAAAGAACTGCTGAATAAAAGTGTTGGTTTTCTTTTAAGAAATCTTTTTTCTTGTATGCTCCCCGGCATACCCCTCTTGAAAAAAGACGTATAGTTTAGCAGGAACTTACGCTGAAGTAAGTAAGAATTATTATAGCTTGCAGTGTGGATGTCGAAGGCCTGGAACTACAATTGCAAAGTATAATAAACAGGGTCTGTCTTTTTTATGGAAAAGAGGAAAACACATTTACAATAAGAACAAGAACACACTGCCCTTCCCATTTTACCTCTTATAAGCACAAAAAGGCAGAGAGCTAGAGCTCTACCGTACTTCCCCCATGAGTCCCTTTCCTAACTTTTTTCCAACTTTATTGCACTTTTGGAAAATCTAGTTATGCACAAAGAAGCAAAAGCCATAATACTGGAGCCGAAGAGCAGCACAAGTCTCTCAGTCTGGTCTAAGCAGGATATCTGCTAGTTCAATCCTTGTCCTCCATAGCAATATTTACCAGTAATCCAATATAGTAGCATTATACAGAATAAAAACCTTAGTTTATACTGCCTTGCAAAGCACTCATTAATTTCTGCCACTTATTGGATGAGATGACAAGGTACAAAATCAGGGCTAATAAAGAGAAAAAGCATTGCTTTCAGGTTAAAACATTTACCATGTTTTTTGTCAGACACGGCACTGGATACTAAATGCTTTCACGTTTGAACCATTATCCAGACTACATGAAATTGTGCAATAAAGAAACCGTTCTAAGCATAACCTTAGCTTACACTTGGCATTCACTTTTTTCTGAGCATCCTATAGGAATCCTATCTCCCTTACCAGCAGAAGTAGGGAGGTGATTGTCCCCCTGTACTCAGCACTGGTGAGGCCACACCTTGAGCATTGTGTCCAGTTCTGGGCACCTCAACACAAGAGAGATATCGAGGTGCTGGAGCGAGTACAGAGGAGGGCAACAAAGCTGGTGAGAGGCCTGGAGAATAAGGCTTATGAGGATCGATTGAGGGAGTTGGGATTGTTTAGTTTGAGGAAGAGGAGGCTGAGGGGAGACCTCATCACCCTCTACAACTGCTTGAAAGGGCATTGTAGGGAGGTTGGTGCTGGTCTCTTCTCACGGGCAATGAGCGACAGGACAAGAGGGAATGGCTGCAAGCTGCAGCAGGGTAGGGTTAGGCTGGACATTAGGAAAAAATTTTTCACAGAGAGAGTGGTCAGTCAGTGGAATGGGCTGCCCAGGGAGGTGGTGGAGTCACCCTCCCTGACTGTGTTTAAGAGTAGATTAGATGTGATGTTGAGGGATATGGTGTAGGGGAGAACTTGTAGAGTAGGGATGATGGTTGGACTTGATGAACCCAAGGGTCTCTTCCAACCTAAATGATTCTGTGATTCTATGATGCTAAAGTCCAGATTTCTTATCAGAAGAAGCCATTTTACAAAACTCTTTGAGCTAGTGTGCTCCACTCTGTGTTTGCCAACGCTAGTAGCATTACTATAATTTCAACAACAGCTAAAACATGCATTAGCTGTGGGGTTTTCCTGCCCACATTTTACAAAAATTCCCTTATTAACTGTATTTACCATAATCTCTTGAGGTGGATGTTTCTTCACCTAAACTCTTGTCAAATACTCTAATTTGAGGACAAAGAGCCATTTGTACACACCAAACTCAATTTCACAAAACAACTTAGCTATTTTCTGTATTTTCTCCTGGTTCTGTTTTTTCTTTTGTTTCACTTCTAATACCTTCTAGTGAACATCAACTGCATCTGTTCTGCAGTGTAAGGAAAATAGTCAGATATGAATACACTGCAATTTCAATGCATATTCTGGAATGTAAAACTCCACAGAACTAGAAAATATTTCAAGTCTTATTAATATGATTTCACAAAGTCTGTACATGTGATAAAATTATTATTTACAACAAAAACAAGAATTTCATTCTTGGGGGAAAAAAAAAAGTTGAAATTCTGAAATATTTTTGTACTAGTGAGGAAAGGAAACAGGATCTTTCTTAGCATGAAACAAACTCCTCTATGCTTATACTATGTTAAAAAGGAAAATTAATCTATTTTAGGCAAATTATACAGCTCCTTAATACCACCTGCCTCAAAAACAAATAACCAATTGGCTTTTCCCTCTTCTGTATCTAAAATTAATATTAAACTCTTTTATTCAGACCTGTTCCTCTGCCCCTTAATTACCAAATATTCCCCACATGCATCTCTCAATAACTCCTGTTTGGAGACAATGGCAGTCTGGGACACATAAAAAGCATTAATGTAGTTGACAGATACATGCTAAAACAGTGAGTTAAAGTCACTGCCGAGGAAGGCTTACAAAGATTTCAAATCTTTTGTTGTTTGCTGGCTTATCTCTATTGTACATGAAAGTAAGTTACAACACCAAGGATCTTTCAAAGCTACAGTCTTTAGCTAATGGTCTTACCACATAAAACTCATGAAAATAAACACAGGAGAAAAGAGAAAAAATGAGCCCCTTCCATACCCAGGGGAATTGTTCAATAATGGGCAACAATCAGAAGCAGAAAATAGACTAAAAATCTTTCTTAAGACTGTAATTAAAACAGCAAGGAAGCTTCTTAAATTATGTATCTTTAATCATAACACTTCAGATGAGTTTAGCTAATATCTAGGCTGACCCAAAGTTAAATTAGGTCCTATGCACGCTACCATGAAAGCCACAACTATTTCTAAGTTTTGCTTCCAGCAAGACATCCTTACAATGGGGAGAGTCCCTGCAGAATTCCACACTTTGCAGCTGCCTAGAAGTTATTCTACAGACAAATCAGAAATGCTCCCTCTTTCTCTCACGCACAGAACAGCTTTCGTTCATAAAGCTGGTGTACACCACATTCCCAGCTACTTTAATAACCTGTTTCATTTCAAGCTCCTGTCACCCTGGCCTTCCCAGCTTCCCCCTATCCTCATTACTCTCCCTTACACAAGTCTATCAAAAATGCTACACGTGCATATTAATGTACATGTTCTTCAATCCTCCTTTCACTCTCCTTCCATATATATACAGAGGGAGGGAAATGATAGAATTTGTTTATGCTTGGTGGTGTTAGATTGGGTTTTAAAAATTCTCTTTGATCTTGTGTTCAAAACAGACATGATCTATTCACTAAACCACTAGTACATTTACATACATTTTAAAATATGATTACAGGTATTACATAAATTAAGGTATTGATTGTAAAACACCCAATTACTCATTGCAAGAAAGGCTCGTTCTCCTGCCACCCCACCCAAGCACATTATTAAGGAGAAAGGATACAAATCTGCCCTGAGGGATCACTTGCTCTGGGCTGTGATCCTATCAAGCATCCGAACTCAATGAAGCCTGGGCTAGGTCAGTATTTGGAAATCCCCCACCCAAAACAAATCCAGAGTCCCACAGAGCAGCGATGGTGACTCAGTAAGCAGCATGTGTCTCATGGAATCAGTGCCCAACCACTGTCTCATCAGTAGAACTACTAACTTTTAAAGAAAAATCAGAACTATGTCTACATGGAGAATTATCAAAGGAATTTCAAGTTTGAAGAAGACTCCTGCTTTCCTCCTGACAGAAGGCAGAACTATTGAATAATTTTTCCAGTCAGCAAAATGGCCCAATTGCCATCGAAGCAGAGACACCATACCCAACTGGAAGAAAATCAATCATGAGCTGTCTTCTGTTCTGCATTTTCTATGTAGAATGTCACTGAATAGAAATATTTCCAGAAATTAATGTTGTGGTTTATATTTTTGAGACGCTTCTCACAGCAACCCTGATTTTCTTGCCTGCAAAATGTGACAAAAATTTTCTTTTCATAGGTAACTGATGATTCTGTTTCACAGCTGTTTGCTCTGACATCTTAGCTACCATATTCTAGCATCATTTTATGCTGACTGACAGTGAAATACAGGGAAGATCCACACTGCCATCATCAGAACATGCATCTGAATTTCCTCATTTCTCCTCATGATAATCCTGAACATCAATCATATTACACAGCTCAGTCACAGAGCCTAGCTCACAGAAACACATCTTTAATCTCTCCAGAACTGGCATGTGAAAAGAATGAGAGACTAGAAAGGAAGTCAGTGAAACAATGCACACTGAAATGCAATTGTTTGCCAACAGGCAGCTTTACGATTTACTGCTCAACTTCACACAAAGTCAATGCAGACCCTAATACAGTCCAGTAACTGGAAAACTGTAAGGCAGATACATACATGGGTTTTACTCCAAAATTATGTTCCTCTCATTTGGGTACTCAACACGTGTGACAAAGCAGAAAGTCTTTGTGTCCCTTAAGGTCCCTTAAGACTCTTGGGGTCTTCAGCAGAAAGCAGACTCCACAAATGCTGCTGAAACACACGAGCACTCATATTTTAATCATCTGCCACCCTGAATTCCTCCTCCACAAGTCTATCTAACTCATTCTAACACTAACCATGAGAAACTAGTTCATTCTACTCACAGAAATCTAAAGGTAAGGCTGGACACAACTAAGATTCAGTTACAACCAAAAATTATATCCATGGCACTGTGCATGCACAAACTCACAGAAAAGCAGAAAAGTCTTTTGTAAAGATAGAGCAACACTGTGCTGTAGATATGTAAAGAAAGACTTGGGCACATACACAGAAAATTTAAATTCTTAAATGATGATGGTTCTCAAGGTTGGAAGGTATTTGTGCTATGTATTTAAGCTTCCCTCACAAATACATTTCTTTAAAGTGTTTGGTCTTGAAAAAGGTGAACATTTCAGCATCTCTTTCAAGTTTAAACCATCAGCAAAAACCATAGCACATCAGCCTCTCTATAAAACATAGCAGCCACCACAGCTTTGACTCAGAACAATAGTTCAGCTGTTCAAACATTAACCTGGGACAGGGAAGATCTGGGTTTCATTACCTCTGCCTGAGGGGATTCAAACTAATGTGTCCCACTGTGGAGAGAAGACTCCATCTACTAGACTGCAGGCTGGGATGACACGATGCTCCACCCCTTCTGTTGAAGCAGTACCACTCCTCACAAAATAATTAATTAACAATTCATTGAATGAAAGAAAGAGAGTGTGAGTGAGCCTGACTTTTTAACTTGAGATAAAGTACACATTAAACAAAGTCTTTGGAGTAAGAGCAGGAATCTAAGCTTTTCTTCTGAGTGGAATCACACAGCACAAAAAGAAAGGGAAGTATGTTCCAAGGATGTTATAATTCATTATTTTATAGTGTGTTGGTTCCAGGCTTTTATATTTCCTACTGCTTCTTCCTTCTTATAAAGGCCATCAGCCAATAGCAAAGTAAGAACAAAACTTTCAATAAAAAAGCATCAAAATAGAGTTTTCTCATCCTGTTTCACATTAAAAATACATTTTTCAGTAAGTAATGTGGAATTACTGAAAGAAAAAACGAACACCACAAAGTTGGACAAAGTTATATGATTAACACCTGCTTTACTTGTACTTACTTTTAAGAAAAAATATAGTGATGCTTATTCTCTATTCAACAATGCAGAAAGTATTTTACATGCTACAAATTAACAATGCTATTAGAATAAACAGTTTTTCCAATGTAAAACGTGCTCTTACAACTTCACTAGATATCACATTAATAAAGCATAAAGGATTATATGCAAGTTAAATACAAGGATGTTAATAACATGAGTTTCAGAATTACACTTATTGTGGGATGCAAGAGCTATTAGACTTCAGCTACTGTTGCAAATATATGCATTATATATATTTACTGCTTTTTGGCTTGGATGGAGTTAATTTTTTTCATAGCAGCTCCAGTGGTCTGCGTTTTGCATTTGTGACCAAACTGGTGTTGACTACACAACAGTGGCTCACTTACAGTCCAGCAGCACTTCCACAGCTTTGAGGCCTTTCTGTTTCTCATTCTGCCCTGACAGTGAGTGGGTGAGGGCAGCACAAGAAGCCAGGAGAGGCCACAGGTGGGACAGGGGACCCCAGCTGACCAAAGGGATATCCTGTGCCATATGATGCAGTACTCAGCAACAAAAGCTGGACATTAGGAGTTACGGAGTTTGTCTTCCCAATTAACTGTTATGAAGCCTCATGGAAAAGGCTAAACACCTGTCTGCTGACAAGAAGTAGTGAATTAATTCCTTATTTTATTTGCTTGTGCACATAGCTTTTGGGTTACCTATTAAACTGCCTTTCTCTCAGCTCACAAGTTTTCTCACTTTTTCCCTTCCAATTCTCTTCCTCAACCCACGGTGAGCGGAGTGAGTGGTTGCATGGGGTTTAGCTGATTACTGGGTCTAACCCACAACAATGTATAAGTATTTATATGGCAAAAGGAAAAATTATGTTGAGTTCAATTAATTTTCTTCTGGAATGAAAAGCATGTTTGGAGATATTTTAAGAGTTAAAATATTTTGACTGATATTTCTGTGACTTGTGAAAAATAGAGCTTTATTATACCTAAACCAACACAAGTCAAATAGACAAGTTACTGTTTGCCCACAAATGACTCAACCTCGGGGGAGAGAGAAAATAAGATTAATTTTGTCCAGCAGAGATCTCTTATCTTACTGAAATCTGTAAAGGTATTAGTAGAACCAGGATAGCAACTGAACAGTTGATTTTATTAAGCTTTTAATTCCTAGGGAGCTGCAAAATTTTGCCATATTTGCAAAAACATATTTCACAGCTTAGAATGTTATTCAGTATTTCAATGTATTACTTCTAGTTCATTTACAACCTTTTAAATTACAAAAGCTATTTACAGTGAAGAATATTAAATGGCTTAAATATATATATAATTTATATACATATAAATTATAAATAAATACCTACTGAATAGTAATTTAATAAATTTTGAAGTTCATTTTCAAAAATAGTTTATGCAAAATTATTGGAAGCATAAAAAAACCCACAGCATATAGTTTGAAATATATATTAAACAATAAAAAATGAAACTGCCAGTGAATGAAAACAGCACTCAAGCTCTGCTTCCTAACCTGACCATTCCGGACTTTATTTAACAGTCAGAGCATCGCAACTGACATTGCTGTGCTACAAAATGCAAGAGAACTGGCTTGGCATACAGAACAGCAGCAGAATTCTTCTATGCATATACATTCTAGTTCTGTCATAACCATACCTCACATTCACAGTATGAAGATTTTTCCAGCAGTGTCTCCTGGTGCTGGATGCTCAAGATGAAGGGAAAAGTTTCATGTATGCTCGCCCATACCTCACTTCCTTTGTCAGTGCAATACTGAGCAATAGCAAAGGATACAGACTTGTAGAAATCATAAAGTAACATTCCTGAAAGTACTGCTTCCTGTCAAGTAAACCATTTTCTTCAGTCTACAGGCAGGGGCCCAGAGTCAGTAACTGGATGTCAAAAAGGTGAGTGCTTAATGTATATTTCAGTGAAGAGTATTATGCGTTTTGCCTTAAGAGCACCTTTTGATGCTTCTAGAAGGAAATGAAGTGAGCTTTCCCAAATATAAGATGTCTACATGCTCCCTAAGAAACTCATAGCAACGGTCAGTGCTCACAAATCTAACCCTAAACTTCATCTGAAATCTTCACACAATTTTAAACACTTTCTTAGTTACTGAATTGACATATTTATACTTCAGCCTTTGTCCAGATTCACGGATAATATTGTAGAAACTTGAAGTGGCAACAGCTATGCAGTACAAATGTTAATATCCTGAAGACAGCTAAGCTTTTAAGTTCAGTTTGTTCTTGATTTGACTGTGGTTTACAGAAAAGACTAGCCAATGAATCATCTGATTTAAAGGAAAATCAGACTGCTTTTGGTAAAAGCTTGGGACATGGCCTAAGGATGACCTTATCCTTCTGAAATATAATATGATAAAATCCAGACCCAAGTATGGTTTTTCCCCTGTCCTCTGGGCTGATGTGATTAACATAAAAAAACTTCTATTGTCAATACGAATAGGAGAAGAGGGAGTTAATCAGTAAATTCACAAAGATCTTTAGAAGATCCAAACAGGTAGTTTACAGAAGCGTAAGGGTGGAGGTGGGGGCAGGGGGGAAAGAGAGGGAAAGGAGAAAGAATGAGAACTTTCACTGTTTTGAACTGTTCACTATTTTAACAGGCAGCCCAAACTCTTTCAAGCCAATGAATAGTTACAGACACCTATAATTTGATTTGATTTTAGAATAGGAAAATGGCATTTTTTGTACTGAACAATAAATCTGCTACTTTTTGGTGTGTATCATAATAAATGTTCAGAGCTTTCAAGAGGGGTTTATGCCAATCATCCAGTCAGCATTGAGACTAAGAGTAATTAGGTTAGATCCAAACACATTTTATTCTAGTGGTTCTACACTGAATCTGAAGAAGAGTTCTGAAATGGTAAAGACAAATGTATGAGGTCTGAGTATCTAGTGTTGCTAGTGCCATTGAGACATTTTTAATCAGTTCTTATCAGAACCAGGAGTACAGAACAATAAGGAACTACATGTTCTTAAGACAATGGACACATATGCCCACAAACTACCAGGGCCTGAACAAGCCCAGGGGTCCCAAACATTCAGATTTTTGCCAGCCAGAACACATGCTTGCTTTGCATGACAGAGAGCTGTACCCATGGAAATCAGGATTGTGTCTACTTCTGACCATCAACTTAGACATCCCTCTCAAGAACTTAAAAAATTTTTTTCATCCCACTCAGAAATTACTTTTTGGATGAAGGAATTCTCAGCTGCTAACTGTGGTCTTCTGAGAATTTCCTGAATCTGGCCTCACACCTCAATTATCCTTTTAAATTCTACCATACTATTTGTCTGTCCACAACGGTACTTAACTAAATCCTTCTTCTGGCTCTGCTTAGTGTACAAGACACTGCAGGCAGTTAAGATGTACACTTTACCCAAAACACTTGGGCATTGAATCTAGGAAGCCAAAAAGAGTAGGGTATACTGAAGACTAGAGCCCCAACTATAATTAGCAGAAGGCTACTGCACAAGATGTAGGGCAATTGTCAGTTGTCCAACTACTCAGAAAGCAAATCTCTTTATACCTTGTGGAAAAAAGCAGAAATCAGTCCTGGAACAACATTTAACCTATGTTGGCGTGGTTTTATAATTTTCAATTCAAACAGCCATTCATTCAGCAAACTTAAAACACATCTGTCCACACAGTCTAAGTAAATTTTACATAGGTTTACTTAAGCATGGTATATGCTAAATATTTGCAGCCAAAGCAATATTTACCTCTTCTCTTTTTTTATGGACCCATTCCCTGTGCTTCTCTTCTGCTATCCTTTTCCTTGTTTCACATTCTTGTTTCTGCTTCATCTTCTCAAGCTGTATATTCATTTCCTAATTAAAAAAGAAGTATACATCTTAAGTCTATGGTGACCATCTACACCCGTAAACTCAATAATGGCAATAGATCTGCAGTTAAAACAATGTAAGCATTACATTTTGAAATTTTTCCTTCATTAAGATTTTCAAAAAGATGGGTGACAGTCAATGCAGAAATACTATGAAATATAATAAATGGAGATGTATAATTTTTAGCATATTAATTGGTAATACATATTTTAATTAGGTTTTAGAAAGTATTCAACACAACAAATTACTCCTCATCTTATTCAAATGCCCTTTCAGTCAGCAAAATCCTAATTTGCAACAGTACTTTTCTACAATACTTAAAATTTACATGGTATACTGCTTTGCATGCAGGAAGGCATTACCGCTGGAGATGTTTAGTACCAGAACTATAAGAACCTTAGGGGCTAACCCAAAGCATACTAAAGGCAAAATTATTGCCAATTTTAGCAAACTTTGAAACAGGAGCTTTATTTTGAAGATGAGAGAAGAAATTCTGTAGCATTCTGTAGTATTTTATCTTTATAGGACATACAGTACAGCATATATGCAATTTATATCTCTCCAAGGAAATAAATCAATAAGGAAAAAACTAATGACTAAGATGACAATGTGAGATGCTTAGCTTCGCTAACAGTAGCATTAGCACAAAGTGCTGGTTTTCACTGAAAATTCATACCTTCAAACATAGATGGAATTATTTACATGAAACTGAGTTTATGGTCCCTACACTGCAAGCACTTTCAGAGAGAACACCCTCATCTTATGACACTGAATTTGAATTTGGAAAGACATCACGAGAAAATAGGAGCCTATAGAGAGCTGAAAGAAAACACAATACAGACATAGTTTGAAAATATAATTGCTGCTGTATTGAGGCAAAGTTACAGCAACTTAATGCCTTCTTTCAGTTCCGAGATATCTATATTGCAAAGATCCTGGTTTCTCTAAAAGGTGCTGGCACTGTGAGTATGATAGGAGACCCCATCCACTATCCACTCCATATATTTACCCACATTTTCCACNTTGCTTCTTAGGATATCAGTTTATTTTATATGCAAGTGCAGTAATACATTTTTATACCACAACCACATACTTTGTTCTCTTCTAGCATCTTACAAATAGGTTGATTGTGCCCTGATATAAGCTACTTGAGTTGCCTGTATTTCATCTAATGCAAAACATCTAATGTTTTCAAAACCTTACAAATTAAAAATAAAACGTTTACCTATTCTATCAACTTCCACAGGGCTTTAAGTAATGCTTGTCCTACAACTGCTCCTAATATATAAGACAGACATCTTCTAGATTACATTTAGCACTGTATAAATGCTATTGCGTGATACACAATAAATTGCTTTTTTTCCTCATCAAAACCACATGAGAAGTCCAGACACAAACCACATTTTCTACATGGCACCAGAAATTACTTTGGCTCATTTTTGGAGAGATGATGACCAAACTGTAATCTAAAGAGGAAGTCATGAAACGTGTGGTGAATATTAATGAATCAGAACATATTCCTCAAGTTTAACAAACTATTTGGGTGTTCTGCTGACCTCTAAAAGACTGTTCCAGAACCTTCCAGTGGTGGGTGTTTTATAAACAGCATGCGGTAGCCTATATTAAAGAGTATATAACATACAGCTGTTTTCAGATAAAGTGAAACACAGAAAGGCTAGGACATTGCTCAAGGTCAAACAGTAAATCAGTTACTAAAGTGAGAATTTATCTAACTTTGATGTGATTGGTTTAGGTACTACCCAATACTTTGATTTTAAACACCAGTATCTTTTTAATCAACTGCAACTACAAACATATTAATCAAGGAAAGATATAACTCCCTCAGTTAATTCTGCCCAAGCATTCAAGAACTGTTTATTTGCAAGGGGGCAAAACACAGAAGGAAGGGAAAAAAAATGCTGGGACAGGGAAACCTATCCTGGGAAAGGACACCAAACAGCTGTATAATTACACTCTAAGTGAGTAACAACACTGTCCCTCATATCTAACCAAGTAGCTTGGCATACTTACACCCAGCACACTCCCTGTCGTGTATTACTACCTACATGCAGGCCTATGTACCCATGATGAAAATCAAGATACCAATTATATGTTTTAAACTCGAACCATTACCTGACAGATAGATAAGCAAAATATTAAACAGCACCACTTCAATTAAACATAACATTTAGCAAAAGAGAATGCAAGTAGCATGAAGCACGTCAGCACCGTCAAACACAAACACTATGGAAGCCCAAGACACTCAAAAGTAATGGACAAAACTGCTTCTCTTTCTTCAACCAAAAACTGAAAACCCCCACTGTATTTTAGTGCTTGCTAACTTCTACTAGGCTTAACTTCAAGCTAATTGGTTGTATTTACCTCTGCGGCTCTAGCCTGTAAGCGGGCACGTTGTTCCTTCTCTTTGCCAATAAACCATACTTCCCATGGTGAAAGATTATCTTTCAAAGGTGACTCTTTTTTCCCTCTTGTTAATTCAGAGTCTTCAACCTTCCTGAATTAAAAATGAGAAATGCAAAAGATATTACTTGTAATATATTTGAGAGACAAATTAAGCCACCTTGAAAAATGACATTTATGGTATACTGTGACAACAAAGACGTTATGATCCAGTAATCTTTTCAATGGATAAATGGCAACTATAGTGCAACTCTGAACGTCCCCCTTATGTTCAACTTATTAAATTACAGATTGTTAGTGTTTCCTCCTCCCCTCCTTCCCATCCCTGCGGAACACATTCAAGCATTACCTTTCATGAACTAAACAAAAACAAACACCAGAAACATCAAAGTATCACCTTCCTTCTCATGTATGGAAACTAAGGAAAACCAGAGATTTAACATTAACATCCTGTCCTTGGTCACAGAGGGGCTCCATATATCAAGTGGCCTTTAGCATGAGCAAAGGACAACCAATAATATTTTTTTCTTCTTTCAAGTCCTATAGAACTGGATTCTCATGATATCTAGCAAGCTCAGCATTAAGAATCTGTTCACTCTAATAGGTAAAGTTTTCTACCCTAAAAAGTTTTCACAGGAAAAATACTTAAGAAATATTGCTTGCATACAATACTTGATGATATTATAAAAGGTTATATTAGACTTTTATAAGGATAGCTTGCATAACTCACTCGTAACTTCTTCACTCATGAATAATGCAGCAATCCTAGCCCTAGGCCAGAAATATCTCTTATAATATTCTATGCGTGTACTACCTCATAAGTAAGACTACTATTAGGTTCTAAGTCAACAAAAAAATTAAAATATGCCAATAGGTTTCTTTAGAAAATTTCTTCTATTCTGTACAGATTTATTTTTAAAAAATGAAACCAGACTTTAGTATTTTATATGGATGTATGGGAATACATGCTTCACTACAGTAATTCCATTCACTGAATCCAAGCTACAGAAGAGGCATCCAAAAAAGCATATTATGATATTACTCCCAAAATAAATCTTTTAAGCATAAGATATCTGTTTCTTATCAATGTAAAAGCGTTACATGTTCACAGGGAACAGCAATACCTTGTTAGGAAGCAGTTTATGTCTCAGTAATCTTTAGAACTTATTTCTGTGATACAACCTGTTTGGAGACAGTATCAGTACTAAGGAGTTTTGGCCTACTCCGTTGTTGTTACCACCCACGTGTGTGCACGCTAACATGAGTGACTGCTGGTCAAGTTACGACATGTTCAGGGGAACCGATTCACACTGAAACTAACCTGGAAAAAGGTTGTTTTCCCCACATGAAATAAGCCTTCAGCCCTCTTTATACCATGCTGCCACAGAGAAATAACACAAAGGAACTGAGAGAACACACAGAGTGCACATAGACAGAAACAGCACAGGCCAAGAACTCCCAGGCCCAGCATTGTCCAACACATCCTGATACACCCTAGGGCTTTTATGTTACAGTGTTAACACAGAGCAAAAATTTGAGAGCGAGCTTTTAAACAGGTACACATAATAAGGGATGGAACTTAAGAATGCATAACACATTTCATTAGAAAATAACTCCCTGAAAGTTTATTAAAGATAAGGATAGAAGTATTATGCATTCAAATTGAGAAAACCAACACAACTTTGTTCAGACTTGACATTTGGGGCAGGGATACTTCCTCAATACATTCTTTGCTATGCATGATTTGCATTATGGTACTTCATACTACAATAACACTGACATGTTAGAGCAACCTGAGAAAAAGTACTTGTAGAAGGAATATTAAGAAAAATATTTACTACGTGTTTTCTTGTATCAGTAATTTCAAAGTTTAAGCTGTTAGTTTCTCAAAAATATAATTCATAGAAAGAAATTAAAAACTTACTGTATACAAGTTAAACATAACAGAAAATTTTGTCTAAACAGAGGAAAACACAAGCTGAATATGAAGAGGTGTTAGGTGAAACATTTCTCCTCTTCTGCAGTACTGTGTCTAAAGCTCCCAGACAGCACCGGAGCACGGAGAGGAACCCAGTCCTCCTGAGCATCCCTGCCACCGATCACTTTCCCTGGCACCCTGATCATTTCTGAAATGCTAGTATGTTCACAGCTATGACCTTCCTCAGAATAATTAACAGACTTCTTAAAGGACTACATTCATTTTTAAAGAATCTTAAATCAAATTAGATACACTTAGCAGTAGAACTGAAGCCTGATTAATGGAAAACACTATGATTATCATTTATCATATTAAGTCACACCATGAAACATAAAACTGCCCCAGAATGGAAGTAAGAAAATGCCTAACACTGTTTCACAAGGTCTTGTTTTCTCTTTTGTAAATATTGTATTTCACACGTTAAAGATCTGCCTCTGGCTAATTTTTGTGTAGCTTTAAAAGGACGACAACAACAACAACAAAGACTCCTTGAGAGAGCGTGTGTGTAAGTGGCAGGGATAGTGGCTGTGTAAGAAGTGTTTTTTATTATTAGGCCTTTGAGATCTTGGCAGTTCTATACAGAAACTGCTATATGAACATTTGGTAGACGCTTATTACAACACAGCAGCAGTATTACTAAGACGCAGTGTCTGCATGAGTGAAGCATACATTATGCATGTAGACTGTAATAAGATTGTTCCAACTCAGGCCCTAAGAGAGGTTGTTTGCAACTGCATCTTAACCACTGCCAGGGAATACTGCAGCAACTGGCCCAAAAATTGAGAGCTGTTTCACATAGCATCTCAAGCTGAAAAGACACATAATAGTTTGAACCAAGTGCTGCAGAACTTCAAGGTAGGTGAAAAAAAGTGCTTATTGGGAAGGAATAAAAGGAGAGGTAACAGAAAACCTGAAACAGGAGGGGGCCATAAACAGACTAATATACTTTTCACTTTAAAGCATCTGTTTCTGACTAGAATTTGAACACTTTCCCTAAACTTTCAGCACCTTTTCCAAGAGATGCTTGTGAGAAAAGTGGTCCATATTCCTTCCCTGCTCTCCGTAGTAATTTCAGCCCCATGTTGGAACCCTGTGAAGCTCAGCTGTCCTTCCCTTACCCCACTGGCACTTCAGTCTTGGTAGTTACATCCACCATCAGCTGCTAGACAGATCTGCAAAGCCTCCATTGAAAAGGGCATATTCCAGAAGAAGACAGGCACTCCCTGCTCTTCCCCCTTCTATTTTAAAGGGAGGAAGAAAGATAATTTATTTTTCTATCAAGCAGAGGAGATCCTGAGGGAAAGAAGACCTATTAAGTTTGCATATAATTAAAAGGGAATGAAATTAAGCCACGGGAACAAGAACTGTGCAATGCATACAAAACCCAACTCTGGGTATAGCTATATACACTATGCAAAATCGCCCTTTAGTCTCCAAGATCATATAAAAGGATGACATGAATGGCTGTACATTTTCAATTTGCAAATACCCTGAGACTCAGGTCAACAGCTTACATTTTAACACCCACGAAAATACTTAACTGCCCATAGAAAAGATTGCCGTAACCGGCGATTTCCCAAAGAGATCATGAAAAGGGAATGAGGTGCCTAAAGTGCTTATCTATGCAAACCGATCTATATTTAGATGAATCTTCTGTCCCAAACAGGCCTCAAAGCAGAGGGAGGCGAGTACGGGCGCCTGACTTCTCACGCAAGGAGCGGCCCCGAGCTCCCTGCTATAACCCAGGCCTGGGCCCAGAAACAGGGGTTACCTATCGCCTCGCCGGCTCTGGGAGAGCACCGCTCGCTCCTCCTCCTCCTCCTCGCTCGGGGAAAGCGGGGAGCAGCCGGAGGGGCTGAGAGGCTCCTCGCCCTCCGAGCTGGCGGAGGACAGCTGGATGAGGCGGGCGACCCTCCTCCTCCTCCTCCTCGTCCTGTCACGCGTGCGAGCGCCGCTGCTCATGGCACCTGAGGGAGAGGGCAGCGGTTAACGGACGACCGACCGCCCCCCACCGCGGCGCGGCCCGCGATCCCGGCGGCCCCCGCGGCTTCCCCC
>VZTM01025970.1:0-31279 GCA_013400555.1 Jacana jacana | reverse complement strand
TTTTTAAAAACAAAACAGTTTGCTACATTTTAAAAAACATTCAAGTAACTGTGGGAAAGCAGCCATTTGTAATTTTTCTTGCTTTTCCATTTCAAGTCATTGCAAATGTGTACTTGTTTTCCCACAGGCACAAATGACCAGCGCTTCCTGTCCTGTGAATTCTCCTGCAATGGCTCCAGGTTCTCAAGGGAGCCATATTCACTGCCCACCTCTTCCACAACCTCCCATGCATCGAAATTCTCCTTCTCCGGTACCTAGCCGAACCCCAACACCTCACCACACGCCCCCAGGCTTGGGATCACAGCAACAACAGGCAGCAGCAGCTGCCACTGCTGCCCCCACACCTACTCCTCAGGCAATGCCACCTGGACCACAGTCCCAAACTATGCACCCCCCTCAAAGGCAGACTCCAACGCCTCCGCAGGCACAGCTGCCTCCACAAGTCCAGCCTCCGGTTCCAGTTACCCCTTCTGCAGAGCAACAGCAGCAGCCCTTGTCACAGCAGAGCACAACTGCATCTGTTCCCACACCAACAGCACCGCTGCAGCCTCAGCACCCCACAACACCTGTAAGGAAATACTTGAATTGTGCTTTCCCTGCAAACATTTTAAATGTAAGGTTTGATTTTCAGTTGGTCTTTATTTTTGTGCACATCTGTAATAATGAAGGTAGCTCCTGGCACGTTTAATATCAAAATAGGTTTTATTGCATTTGGGAAGTAACCTTTTTGCATCAAGACAAGCCTGTAGATCATCTGGTGTTTCCAGAGAGAGGGGGGGTCTTTTTCAGAATTCTAGTTAGCATTTTGAAATTCACTGAAATTTGGATGAGGTCTTCCATTATGTCTACATAGTGGTGGTGTACACTAGGGAAACAGTATGTAATTTTCTGTATACTAGGGCTTCCAGTGCATGTTTCTGTTGCATGTTTTTCTATAATTGGAGTTGCATTTAGAGTATGTTTTTCAGGTGAAGCAAGTAGAAGGGAATAGAAGGCATTTAAATGATGGAAATGTAGCATAGTATAGAACTAGAAAAAGAATAATGGGTTCCTTAGACGCCTGTTCCTAATGTATGTGTTGCTCCTTCAGCTTTCACAGCCAGCTGTAAGCATTGATGGGCAGGTATCCAATCCCCCATCCACCAGCAGCACAGAGGTGAACTCTCAGCAGACTGTTCCAGAGCAGCAGCAGCCACCCTTGCAGGAAGTAAAAATGGATATCAAAACAGATGAAGGGGAACCAGAACAAACAGACCTGCCAATGGAGGAGAAACCTGAGGTGAGATTATCAGCTGGTTGTTGGGTAGGATATCTTTATCTAGTGCTGCTGGATGCTTTCTCCCTCCAGGCAAGCCATTCCTTACAGAGCTCAGAGAGCTGTAGTTGGTACCTGCTGCTGCTGTTCTGATTGTGGTCTTAATCTATTTCTTCCTAGAGAAGGGTCTGTGTTTTGTGTTGTACTGGTGGTAGAAGCCAGTGGCCACAGGAAGGACCATGATAATGTGGTTGCAGCTGTGAGACTTTGTGGTAAATGCCAGTGTAAGAGGGCACTCAGGTATCTCCTTCAGATGTTATTGACAGCTGTTAGATGTCAGAAGAGTGGATAATGGGATGAAAGGAAACAGACTCAAGTTGCTCCAAGGAAGTTCTAGATTGAATATTAAGGAAAATTTCTTCACTGAAAGCGTTACTAGGCATTGGAACAAGCTACCCAGGGAAGTGGTTGAGTCAGCATCCCTGGAGATATTTAAAACACGTGTACATGTGACACTTAAGGACATGGTTTAGTGGTAAACTTGGCAGTGTTAGGTTTATGGTTGGACTTAAAGATCTTGGAGGTCTTTTCCAACCTAAGCAATTCTATGATTCTTTATTTACACAATGGTCTGCTTTATTGGGCTCGGTCAGCTTGGACTGAGGACAGCTCTAGGAGTGTGGCTGCTAGCAGTGTCATCCTGGCAGCCCCAGTGTAGGAGAGGTTGTCAGGGCCTCCCAAAGAGCTGGATGAATACCTGGCAGTCTACTCACAGCTCAGAACTGGTTAACAGCTCACCATTGCTGCCACTGCAGCATTTAAAGATGCATTCTAGCACATCTGCTCAAGTTTTAGGCAAGTTTTGACTACAAAGTACGTACCCTTAACCCTAGGGAATAGCAGTGGGTAGGATGGCAGATAGATTTGAAGGACAGAAATGTGGATGGGTGGCTTCACAGGAGCCTAAATTACATGCTCCAAACTACTTTCCAGGTTAAAGTAGAACCAGTTGTGGAGGAATGTAAACCAGACCCAATGGAACAAGACGAGAAGAAATCCGAAGTGAAGACTGAAATACCAGAGGGGGAAGAAAGACCCACCACTCCAGCTACTCAGTCTTCTCCAGCAGCTGGGCAATCTAAGAAAAAAAGTAAGGAATACTGTCTTGACTAAAATTCACTGCATCTCCTTAGAAAATTCTGCAGGGGAAAAAAACTTGAGCTTTCTTCATTTGTACTTAGTAGCCTTATAGGGATTGTTCTTCATGAGTTTTGGACGAAGCTGTCTAATAATACATGTGCTTGTAATTGGCTTTGGGCAAGTTCTTTAAAGCTTTAGTATTAGATGTTAACCCTTAGTGAAATTGTCAATACGATAGAGACTTGAAATACTCCTCAGTTCCAGATTTCCTAGACAAGTTATTTTTTTTGAGGACATCAGAGAAGGGGTCATTTGGAATGTAAACTGTCTCTATTAAATGTGGTGATGCCTTCCTGTGACAAAAGCAAGATTCTCTTTGTTTTGGCCATCTCCTTGTGTCCAGGTGATCATTTTAATATCGTCCTCAGAGCTCAGCATAGCGGAGGATAAACAAGCCACGCTCAGTAACTTAATCCCATTGTTTGTAGTTTTTTTCCACAGACCTCACATTTTCCAGCCAGTTTCTTCCTTACAGCTGTTTCTGCTATCTTTCTGATGTTGATTGTTTTTTCAAAAGTTTTCAAGCCAGAAGAGCTGCGGCAGGCACTTATGCCAACACTGGAGGCACTTTACCGTCAGGATCCGGAGTCTCTTCCATTTCGACAGCCTGTGGATCCCCAACTACTAGGAATTCCTGTGAGTGTCTTACCAAGATACTTTCCTGGCTTTAATTCAAAACTACTGTATTATGAAATACCTGTTTTAAAAACAGCTTATGTCTGTCTCGTTAACGTTTGTTTATTGGTGCCTTTGAAGAGGTTTAGCTTAGGCGGTGGGACATACAACGTCTGACTTAAGTGTGTTTTTCCAAAAGGCTGTACGTGTCTGTGTTGCTTTTGATAAATAAGCAGGTGTACCATACGTTGCAGGGATTGCCAACACATCCCTGGTGCTGTATGTATGGGCTTTTATGGATCTGGCTTCATGTTGTAACGCTTCTGTCGCTGAATTCCACGGGTGTTTCTCACAGTATATAAAGCTTGGCTGAATGTGTGGGAAATAAAGCAGATCAAGACCACTTTAAAAAAAAAAATAATTCCATCAATGATTCTTAATTTGTTATGAGCAAGGAGACTACTCAACTTATAGTGTTGTTTAGATCAATTTTTCTCATTGTTTTCAGAAGACATTACTGTCCTTTGAGTTTCTGTGTGTTAGGCTCTCTGGATTGACCACACAAGTTTATTATTTATACACAAATATGTAGATGTAGATGTTCTACTTAAGTGCTTTGGGCAACAGTTCTTGCCTGAAAGGGTTTGGAGTTGGTTTTTATTTCTTTGATATATGCTTTGTTTTAGGATAGATTCTGCAAAAATTCAAGGCCTCTGCTGTATTATAAGCAGGAGTAAATGCTGCTTATATCCTTTAACTAGCTTTCAATTGGCTATCGTATTCTGAGGACTTCTGTAGGAGAAGTGGCCGTATAACTGATAGGGTGGGGTTGGAAAAAGGCTTTCTTTAGAGCAGTGGTGATACCTTGTGTCATCCAATACAGTTATTTTGTTTTGTTCAATAGATTGTCTGGTCTGTTAAAACCAGTCACTTCCTATTAATGCTCTCGTATGTCCTCGGATCACAGTGGCTTCAAAAACATTGCCGTTTCTGACTGCTTGTACTGCTTGTTTTGCTGACTAAAACTTAGAGTGGCTTTATTTCATCAGCGGAAGAGCATTAGAGGCTGAGAAATAAAGGAATAATAAAAAGGAAGTTACTGGGGAGTGATACAGTATTAAAGGAGTTTTCATTATATGTCAGGAGGAGTTTGACAATCAAGTCAGGGAGGAACCTGTTTTTCCTGATGCACTGCAGAAGAATTTAGATGCTGAGGATGCGCATGCTGTCATGTCACAACAGTTCTGTAGTGGTGGTTTTGATACGCTGTGTATTCTTGCAGGATTATTTTGACATAGTGAAGAACCCCATGGATCTTTCTACTATCAAGAGGAAGCTGGACACGGGACAGTATCAGGAACCATGGCAATATGTAGATGACATCTGGCTCATGTTCAATAATGCCTGGCTGTACAACCGCAAAACGTCCCGGGTATATAAGTACTGTTCCAAACTGGCAGAGGTGTTTGAGCAAGAAATTGACCCAGTTATGCAGAGCCTTGGTTATTGCTGTGGAAGGAAGGTAAGAAAATGAAGTATTTTTAGTCTGCTGCCTGCTTCTGGTGTTAAGGGGGGGGAAATACAGCGGTTGCAATTGTTAGCGGTTTTGTTGTGTCAAATGTTAAAAGTTTACCACAATTAAGCAATCCTGAGTAATCTGACTTAGAGGGTTTTATGGAGTTTCTAAATTCTATCTAGTGCTTAATTCATCTATTTGCATATATGCCTCTGGAGGAAAGAAGCCAGTAACTGAAGGCTCATTTTGATCAGGGTGACCATGTTGGCTATTGCAAGTTAAACAGACGCGGTTTTGTTACCGCAGAAGAAGCGCTTTCTATCTCACTGCGTATTGAGACTGTATTTCCATTGTCTTGTTTGGATATGCTTTCCATCTTTGGAGAAGACCTAACTTGAGAGTAACAGCCCGCTGACCAGTTCTTTATGGCTAGCACTTTGCAAGCTTGGTGCATACTGTGAGATCTGTGCACAGACCGGGGTGGAAATAATCGCTGTCTGGGTGGTACTTGCTTCCCGCGGAGGGCGAGTGAAAACGCGTACGAGTACTAAGACGACCCGTTCCTCTTTGTAGTTGGAGTTCTCGCCGCAGACTTTGTGTTGCTATGGCAAACAGCTGTGCACAATCCCTCGAGATGCCACTTACTACAGTTACCAGAACAGGTAAGGAACACTCACTTGGTGCAGTTTTGTGCATGTTGCACTTGATCCACTCAAAGGTGTGCATGTTTTTACATATTACACCCTCTTTACTATGTGTACACCTTTGCGTGCCAAGAGAAAAATTTGCTGGAAGTGCCCTTGAATAGTTTATCTTGTGCAATGATGATTTCTTTCTGCAAAACTTCACTGCAGTCTTTGCTTTTCCTCTTCTGTTTGCAGAAACATTATTTCTACTATATTTTTATCGCGCGGTTAATTTAGTCTTCAATTATCTGCACATCGTGTATACGAGTCTGTTGTCCTGTCCTTCTTACTGTGCAGCGGTATTTTTCATGCAGAACACTGAGTAAACTCTGCAGCAAGTATACTAATGCTCAGAATTCATACTCTACTTACCAAGTCTTTGTTTTTCTGATTATGTTAACACTGAAGAGCAAACCTATTTTTGTGGTACAAATCTTCACTGGAAGGTTTGGGTGTTCAGTTCTTTGTTAGATTGATGCTTCCTTTTTCTCCCCAAATTTCCTTAAGGGAGTTGTCTTGCAGTAGCTGTCAGCAGCTCTGTAAAGTGCTGTCACTTCTTTGGGTCTTTTGAGTAATATTTCTTTTTTTCACTTGAGGTCTGTTAAAGGATTTAAACATATTTGACTTCTGAAAGAAGATTTCTTGCTTAGGCTTCTGTTTGCCAATTTGAGGTAGCGAGGGAGGGAGAAGCAGGGAAATACATGCTTTAATGCTCCCATATCCCCTGGGCTGTCACCCAGGGAATGTACCTGTTGGAGCAGAGGGCTGGTTACTTCTAAATTAACACCTTTGTTGATTTAGTTCCTCCTCTGTTCTTTCAAGATCTTAAAGGAAAAAAACCCAAGCCCAGAACAACAGGAACATTAAGGCTTTTAGCTGAAAGCCAAGAAGATCTTTGCAAGAATTTAGTTTTCTTAGGCACCTGATCAGGTGAAAGCAAGCAAAGAGATACAGGAGTTACATCTTAACCTTCTTTGGCTTCATAAAGGTTTATAACAACGAATGGAGGGGTTTAGTAGTGAAAAAGTACAAAACAAACGTATAGTATCCCATAATAACTATTGTAATTTTAGACTTATATAGTGTAGAGCTTTTCATACCATGTCAGTATCTTCTGCTTATGTTGATCTATGGACGAGTACTAGCTGGCCCAAAAAGACCACTATTTAAGTGTGACATGCTTTCCATGTTTTCAGACATTAGAAGGGAATGTTTGCACTGTAACAAGTGCATGTATGTGACTTGTAAATTACCTTATACACACACATGCATATCTATCTATAGACTGAAATGTACAATTCCAGAAGTACTGTTTTCTGCATTATCTCAGATGAAAAACGTGAGAGGATTGAGACCTATCTTTTCAGCCTGACAGCTGCTGTAGGGTGGGTTTGTGTGGCATCGTAATAAACTTGTTTGAATTTTCTTTCATTTTATTTTTAGATGTCTTGTGCACTCAGTTAACATGCCCTCATAATGGAGAGGCTGCAGTTTTAGAACATTTTTGAGGGCTGGGGTAGAATCTTGAATTAATCACTATTTTATTCAAGTATAAATGAAATCTTTCTCTGTGATGCTGGCTGTATCGATGCCTGGACTGTTCTACGCTCGAACAGGGCTATGGCAGAATCTTACCAATACAGAGCTTTCTGTGTGTAGTTAATGTTACATGTCTAGTTAACATACAGTTTGACAGTTCTATAGTTAAAAGCTGTAAGATTTTTGAGGGCAGACTTTATTATTCTTGAAGCTTCTGATGTGTAGCTTTCCCTTTCAACTGGGGGAGAATCCTGTGGCCTTTCAGCATTTATACCCTTGAGATGGAAGATGGTCCCTCTTCCATTGATCTCCTGCAGATCCTCCTGCCAACAGAACTGCTGTGCTGATGTACAAGTCAGAGTGGCAGTTCTTCTTTCCTTCTGCTCTTTCCCCGTTCTCATTTTAATTCTTTGCTGTACGTGGCATGGGTTATTAAAATGAGGAGGGTATGGGTGTGCTAAAATGGAATACTCTTGTTTAATTTGCTTGAATCGTTTGCTGCTTGTGAACTCATTTGAGAGATTTATTGCTAATCTGTGCTTTGCCTTGGCTTTCTGCTCTGTGTTGTCTTGTCCTGCTTCTGTGTTTTTGATTTTTGTCCTGCAAACCCCCATTTCTTTGTTCGTGAGTGTGGTGTTGTTGTTGTTTTTTTTTTTATTTCTCCTTTGTGCTTGTCATTGTCTGCACTTGGCTTTGATTGTGCAAAAAAACCCAAAAACCAAACCAAACCAAACAAAAAAAAACAAACCCCAAAATTCCAAACCATCCAAACACAATGTGGGGCCCTTAAATCTGCATCATTGAATACCCTTGTCGCCGTTGATGACCTGCTCTCTGCTCCTGTCCCTTCCTTGGCCTGCTGTGATTGGTGGCTCTGTTGCTTGGCTTGGGCTGTGTTGTGTGGACGGAGCAGCTCACCCAAATATGGCCTTCTCGCTGACAGGTATCATTTCTGTGAGAAGTGCTTCAACGAAATCCAAGGGGAGAGCGTTTCTCTGGGAGACGACCCATCGCAACCTCAAACGTGAGTGACTGAGAATTTGCTTGGCCTGTGCATTCATAAGCTGTGTCATGGTCCTTCCTTTCTCAAAGGGAAGGAGTTTAGTTGTAGGTAACCCTTGCTGATTGTAGGCTAGTAGAAGGTGGACCAGATATTCGTCATAAAAACCTGGACTTGTGCTGTAGAATTTTCTTATTTTCTTTAAAGTCTGAGAAATGCTGTGCAGTTATTGAGATTGTGGTAGAAGGCCGGGCGTGGTTTTAGTTTCCTCTTCCATGCCGGTGGCAACCTGCTGGGACAGTCCTTCATTCTGCTGTACCTTTCTCACACCTCCTTCAAAAACTCTTGAAACAGAATTTTGGGAGACTAAGGAAGCCCTTGAGGGGTGGATGAGTGCCAGGCAGTTACTCTTTGCGCTCTTAAAGCTCTTTGAGGAGGGTGTTACGGAAACACAGAAGCAAGTGAGGAACTTGGGAAAGTCTAAAGCCAGGAGAGTTGTCCAAGTTGGTAATTGAGTAAACTGAGTTAACTTTCACTAGAAGTAGAGGTTTTCTTTAGTAGCATGTTACCAAATCCTGGTTGCCCTGGTGGATGTACTTAAAATAGTGAAAGAATCCTTTGGGGCTTGGGAAGATAGAAGAGTACTTCTGCCTTTCTGGAAGGAAAAAGGAAGAAATAATGTTCATGTGCTGGTCAGTGCAGTGGACCGTGTCCCTGTGGATAGTATCAATTACTGCTCTAGAAGAAGCAGAGACTTGAAGTTTAATCAGTATTGTCCAATTTTGTTATGAGATGGTGGGACATGAAGTACTTGCACAGGGAAGAAACAAGTATCTATATACATGTAAATCTGCTTATAAATCAACATCAAGTGTATTCACTTTTATACAAGAATTTTTTTAGCTGCTGAGAAATTACAGTTGTTCTCACACGCGAGGTTGAATGGTTTGGCACAAACCTTTGAGTCAGGGTAGAAGGCAGCATAGGGTGCTTTTGATTTTTACAGTGCATTTGGGAACGTGGATGCTGGATACAATTTTAATTCATTCTTTTTGCAATAATGTAAGCTATCAAAAGCTTTTTGAACAAACAATGGTAAGAAGGTACTTCCAGCTCTTAGTTTGTTTTTTTTTTTAATATAGCTTAAATGCTTGGTTGTTGTGTGGTAAAAATGGAGTCTATAGATTGCACATGAGGAGCAAATTAATACATTTTTGAATGTTCTCCCACCAGCTTAAGGCTTTCTCTTAGGAACTCATTTTACTGGGATCATGGAGATCCTGCTCCATTCCTCCCTTCCCACAATCTCTAGTTAAAATGAACAAACACACACAAAATTATTAGGAGTGTATATCAGGTCCTGTTTACAGTTCTACTTTATTGTAATAATAGTTGGAGGTAATTGGGAGATTGAATTTTCTTCATTTATCTGATAAGGAGCTTGAAATATTCTGCAGGTGTCACTATTGAGAACAAACACTGAAATAGAAGGATAGGAAGTTATTAATGCACCTCATGCAAATTAGATTGAATCTCTGTCATTGCTTCTCAGGCATGTACTGATCTTCTCATGGTATAGAGCACACTTTTGGGGTGAATTCTCAGAGATGTAGATATTTTTGTATGATTGTTCTGGATTATTTGAACCAGACTTGTGGAAAAAAAATACTTGGGACCTCACTGTCTAAAAGATGCAATTTCTAGCTGTAGGAAAGGTAAAGATAGTATGGAGTGATGGCTGGGCTGAGTTTGCAGGGTTTGGAAGCTGAAATTTATCCTCTGAAGTTAGTTTAGGAGGAGGGCTAGGGGAACCTGAAATAAGATCACCTGCCTTTCTCGGTAATCAAAAAATAATATGAATTCACTGCTTTCAGAATATCAGAGAGGCATATCAAATAGTTCTTTGTCTATGAAATACTGATCAGACTGGTCCAAAACTTAAACATCAGCAAGTTTTACCATTTATCCTGTAGTAAACTGAATAAAGAAAGCCATAAGGCACACTGTCCCATAGAAAAGAATGTTTTCTTCAGGCAGAGTCAAGGGTGGCATACGCTTTAGTTGTCTGTCTCTTTGTGAAATTCTTTCCCAATCCCAGTGAGCGTTTAAAAAAACCTGCTTGCAAGTTTGGTCTTGGTGTGTGGATACGTGTGGTGTGGCATGAGGCTGCCTTGTCTTGTGTAAAAAACTGAGTTTTATTGCCTGTTTCTCCATAGCACGATAAACAAAGAACAGTTTTCAAAAAGGAAAAACGATACACTGGACCCTGAACTGTAAGTAATGCTGTCACTCTTCAAATGATCCTCACTTCATTATAATCATTTTGTAAAAACATGTTATTCGTTCACCATCAGCTTTGTTCTTTTAATATTATCTAAATTTCAAGTAGCTCTGTTAGCCAGCAGGGGTTGCTCAGTGAGTGATGTACCTGGTGCTCTGTCCTGAGAACCCAAACCACCACAGCCCCACTTGAGCCATATGTAACACTGTGTGTATGGGCTGAATTGAGTGCGTTTTGTCACCTTAAATGCGGGTTAAATGGAAGGATGAATGCAGACAGCTCTGCTTTGAAACCCTGTCATGGCAAAAGCTCAAGTCTCAGAACTGATTTGAGTCACTTGGCAATAGCTCCTTACATGCTGTCGGCTGTTCCAGTTGTCGTATTTTACAGGCAGCTGTAGTAGAAGGAGAAGTTGTTAAATTTGAATCAGACTGTTCTTCCACGCTGCCCCGGAAGCAGGACTGTAGACATTCACTAAAGTTATGATGGTGACTCAGCTGCTTTTCTTTCTGTTCCTGAGGGGTTTTTTGAAGCCACTTTACATGCTCCTGCATAATACGCCTGTGCTGCTGCTCTTCAGACATTACCTTCGTTCTCAAATGAATGTGCAAAAAGGATGTGTATTCTTCCCACACTGTCCTCCTTAAGGGCATAAGGGTCAGCTAGTTCTTCTGTTTTCCAAGAAGGGTTGTGGGAAGGAAAGAATAGTAACTTGATGGGTAACTTTTCTTCCCCTTCTGTTGCAGTAAAGATACAGCCTAATGCTAGAATACAAGCCTAATTCACAGAATGATACCATTCGCCCTCCAGAACTGACAGCTGTTCGTTGGAAGCCTCAGGCTTTTATAAGTAGCCATGTTCAAAAGGGACCAGCTTGTCCCGATACACGAAGGACCCTTAGGTACTTCAGTGACTTATATGCACCAACATCTGTGAAGCAGACCATATCCCTACCTCAGTTGTCCTTCAGTCTTTGCTAGATTTCTGAAAGGGACTTTGATACTGTTTCTGTTTTCTTCCTTCCCCCTTTTCTGCAGTATATTTGCAATGTAGCCCAGGCTTCAAACATAGCAGTGCAACCACCAGTCAGCTGTTTCTCCTGGTTCTTAGCTTCTGACACCCGTGAATTCATTTTCCTCTCTTCCTTATAGCAACAAGCAGTTTACAGATTTTATCCTTAGAAGAGCTTCACTTAAAAAAAAATAAAATATTGAAATAAATTAGTGAATCAGGTGGCAGTAAGGCAAACAAATAGTAATAGTAGTGTGTCCCTACATGACTTGAGCTGACAGATTCTGAATTCATTCTGGAGGCTGTTTGCAGCATAGACGTGCACTCCCTATTAAAAAGGCTCAAGAGTCTACATGCTAGAGCTCCTCAAATAAAATATTACAAAACATACAAGCAAGTAATGATACTACTAACACCTTCCCTTCTCCCTTTTTTTTTTCTTTTTGCTTCTACAGATTTGTTGAATGTATAGAGTGTGGAAGAAAAATGCACCAGATCTGTGTTCTTCATAACGAGATAATCTGGCCTTCTGGGTGAGGAATTTTTCCTTAAAGTAGATAGAGTGTGTGATAGATTTACTGGAGTTAGGGCATAAACTTCCTTATATTGGTTATATTTAAGAAGTGGCATTCCCACCTCAAAACTTTACAGAATACATAAGGTAACATAAAATTGAGGCAAATCATATCTTACTGTGTTGTGTGTCAAGATGTTTCTGACATACCTGTGTGTGGAAGAGGGTCTTTCAAGGCTTATGTTTCAGCCTTTTGTGTGTAAAGATAGTAGTCTTTCAATAAAAGGTGTTTTTAGTTCTGGTAACAATTTCATATTGTTCTATGTTGTAAATTATAAATCTTAAATAACTAAATCATAACAACTAAAGAATTAGCAGGTGAATTCACTTTTTTAACTTGAGTGATGAGATGAAATTTTAAAAGCCATTTAGTCACCCTTAGATCCTTCATGGTTCTTGATAAAAATACTGGGGTTTGGTTTTTTTCCAGCAGCTGTAAAAGCTTTTTTAAAAAGCCCATAAATTGTATGTAGATAAAGCTCTGTAAGAGCTTAAAAGTTCCCTTTCCTGACAGGAGAGCTATGCTTTGTACCATTCTGTTGTCCCATCCACGCTGCTACAGAAGAGGGCAGACATCCTGTAACTGAGGAGGAATCTGCCCCTTGTTTCATGCTACAGAATGCATGGGGGTTAGAAAAAAAACAGCCTTTTGCTGCATGTATTGCAGTATCTCATCTTCATCAGAGACAGCAGTCTCAGACTATTTTTTTCCAAAAACACTTTAAACCAATATTGTTGGACTTGCCAGTGGGGGCCCTGTTCCCTGAGCTTGCAGGTGGTGTCAGGGGTGACTGACAGGAGGTGCACCCCCTTGAGCCTCAATCCTCTTCTGCAGCTCAGAACCAGTTGGGCTGTTTCTGCCAGCGCCGTTCTCTGTGCTGTCTGTTACTTGACATTTCAGTTGAGGTATTTTCAAGGCAGGATAAGAGCTGGTAAAAGATTTCGCTTCTTAAATTATAAGGAATGTACTGGTCTGATGGGGTGGTTTTTCACTTTCTCCCCTTTTTGGTTCAGCTTTGTCTGTGATGGCTGTCTAAAGAAAACAGGACGAACCCGGAAAGAGAACAAATTCTCTGCTAAAAGTAAGATTCTGACACTTGCACCAACAAATCTTAAAGAATTTGTTAAGAATGGGGAAGTGGTGGCTTTTAGGCTCGTTTTGCATTTGTTTCAAGTTTTTTTTCAGTTAAAGGAGAATACTTTTGGTCGGTTCCAAACGTCGGTTGTGTGCTGTTCAGAATGTTTGCACTCGGAGGTGGTGGTGAACAGAGTGTTGTAGAGAGTTAGCATGCTGTTTGAGAGCACTGCTAATGCAAGATACACATCCTTTTATCTCAATTGCAGTATTAATAGCATTGGGAAATAGTTGCTGTGCGACTGCAGTCTAACTTAAATTTATGATAACGTGTTCTAGTCACCGTGACTACTGCTGCTCTTTGCAGCTTTGGGTGGAGATAAAGGTTTCAACAGCTGGTGACAAAACCCTCTACAGACATTTCCTCTTGATCAAGGCAGCTGATTTGAAGGCAGTGTAGGAGAAAATCTGTGCAGTCATTGTCCATCTGTTCTATAGACAAAACAAGTCCTTCAGAAGCTTCTTAAGTTGATGTGTTACTTACAAATAGTGAGTATTCACATTTCTGTTAAAAAAAAAATAATAGTAAAATCCCCAGCCAACCAATAGCATCAAGTTTCTAACAAGTATTAACTGTGGTGTTAAGGAACTTCTTCTTAAGGTCCTTCTTTGGAAAAAGAGAAAGGAGGGTATCAAAGACTGGAAATTGTCTTGAAATTTGGGGGTGCCTTACAGTTCAGTTACAAAAAAAGTGTTGTCTTCAGCTGTTCTTCTGAAACAGAAAGCAAACCACTCAGTGGTTTCAACATCTGAGCCTTTTTCCAAAATCAAAACTTCCTAAATTCACCAAGAGCACAAGGAGACCACAAGGGCTCTTTTACACTTTTGTTTCTAGCAGCCTGTATTGAAGTATTGCATCCTTCCCATAGTATATATTAACTGTATGCTTAATATATATGCTTTACTGGAAGGTGTCAAATTGGAAAAAGGAGAAGCTGACTGGAGATAGTAGTTCTACCAGAAGTAATGGCCAGCAGTGAGCCAGGCCCTCTTACACCATAAGTCTTAAACTCCCTTTCAGCTTTAGGTTTTGTGCCAGCTAATGTTATGCTTGTAGTTCTTTCATGTGGATTCGTTTGAAAATGAGAAACTTCTAAACTAGCTACATTACGTGCAGATACACTTGTATTTAGTTGTTCTTTCTGCTATTGAAATATATTCTTTTGGTAAGTGGAGAGACTAATTTGGCTTTATAGGCTGAATATACTTCCAAATAGAACGCCTGCTCTTGAAGCTCTGTCTGAGAGCAGTGTGTTGTAATGCAGTTCAAGTAATTGATAGCTTCTATTCAGGAGGAGCCTTAATTGGAATTGACTTTTTAAGCCAGGTGAAAAGGGGGTTAAAATGCACATTCTTTCTTCATTTCAATAATGTGTAAACCCTAAACGTGCCTGCAGGTGAAAAGCAGCTCACCCAATCTAGAAGTGTTAGTGTTTAGAGAGAAAGCTTTAATTTCCAATAACATGCTGTGTATTGAGCCATTTAGCATCTGAATAGAGAAGTCGGGTTTGGACAGTTTAGTTGTGTGTATATTTAGAGCTGTATTTTTCTCCTGCAGGGTTACCATCGACAAGACTTGGTACCTTCTTGGAGAACAGAGTCAATGACTTCCTAAGACGACAGAATCACCCCGAGGCAGGAGAAGTTACAGTCAGGGTGGTACATGCATCTGACAAAACTGTTGAAGTTAAACCAGGAATGAAAGCAAGGTATGGTTTTTTTCTTTATCTAATTTTGCTTTCTTTTGGGGGATGGGGAAGCTACTTGAATTTACTTACATGCTACTATTGCGAAAAAGTGGACTGTTTTATTCAAAGCCTCATCACTGACTAGTTTTTGATAAACAGGTACTACAGCAGCATGTTAATTACCTGTGATGACTGTCATCTTTTTCATAGCAAAAAGTGGATGCCTTTTATCTTGAGTAGTCTGTAAGCGTTTAACTTTAAAATGGCACTAAAATTGCTCTTACAGTAACCACCATCGTTGTTGCTTTTACCTCAAGTGATGTGTAGTCTCTAATGTGTGGATTTATTCAGTATTCCCCTTTACCCTCTGTAATCTGCAGGTTCGTAGACAGCGGAGAGATGGCCGAGTCTTTCCCGTATCGTACGAAAGCGCTTTTTGCCTTTGAGGAAATTGATGGTGTGGACTTGTGCTTCTTTGGGATGCACGTTCAGGAGTATGGCTCAGACTGCCCTCCACCCAATCAAAGGTGAGGAGCTGCACCATAGTTTATTTTGGTTTTGGTACCGTCTCAGTTGGGTGAACCTTCCCAAGTTCTGTATAGAGCTTTGGTGTCACGTGTGAAGACTCTTAGTGCTGTTAGCTTCTAGAAAGGAAGTAGTTTTCGTAGGGAATATGCCAGTTAGAGTGACTTCTAACTGGGGATGCTGCCTGGCATCCCTGCCTGGAGGGTCAGTTGTCCATATTCTCAAGGAAGGGGCTGGATAGTTGAGAGAGATGAGGCTAGGATATCAGAAGAAGGCTGAGTTTCTAGAGGTAAGTGAGGATCAGAGGATTTGAAGATTGCTGTTGTATTGAATACTTCAAATTTTATAAATTAACGTGAATAAACTTGTAGAACTACTTAAAATCTCTGCTTCTCATCATGGCTTCTCCTCATTATTTTTTTCAGGCGAGTGTATATATCTTACCTTGACAGTGTTCATTTCTTCCGTCCGAAATGCTTGAGGACTGCTGTCTATCATGAAATACTCATTGGCTATCTAGAATATGTCAAGAAACTAGGGTAAGTCTTTCGTAATGTTTTCTGCTGTGCAGCATTTGTGCTAGGTAGTTTTTATTGCAGGTATGAAACTCCAACATCTTGTTGTGCCAAATATGGTGCCTAAATATCAGCCGGTGATGGAATAAGTCGGCAACAACTGTGTTTAGTTGAAAAGGAGAAAAAACAAAAAAAGGACTGCAGGCTTTTCAGGAGAGGCTTATGCTTCAGATAATTTTAGATTTTCAGACTTTGTAAAACTTCCCTAAGTCTAAGTAGAAAACGTGAGCCTTTTTATCTGGACCTGAACATTTTGCTGGCCTTCTTCATAGTGCAGACCTTGTGTAACGCCGCTGCTTTAATCAGGCCACTCCTTGGGGCTGGCAAGTAAATTCTTACCCATTTTTATGAGTCTGTGGTGATTAACTCCGTAACAGCAGTGTACAGCCACTAAGAAACCTTACAGAAAGAGTAGTTGAAATTGTGGGAAACTGAAAAGTTGGAGTAGAAAGAGGAGAGTATGTTTGGGACAGCACTAAAGGGAACATGGAACAACTGAAGAAATGAGAAGTGGAAATTAAATGGCCACCATTACTGAAGTAGAATAGGCAGTGAAGTAAACATCAATCTGTTGTCAAAGGTATCTGGTGTAGCTTGGCAGAGTTAATCATGAGAAATTTAGGGACTATGTTTAGAGTAGTTGCATGAGAAAAATAGAGGAGGTCAGAATGGAGGTGGGTGGTGCTGTCTTCAGTACCTCAATGTGATGATATATTGCTTAGTACATCAGGGACATACATTTGGGAGGTGTCCCTGCCCATGGCAGGGGGATTGGAAATAGGTGATCTCTACGGTCCCTTCCAACTGTGACCATTCTATGATTAGGCTTCTTTCTACTTTTTTTTTTCCTGTATATTTTTTTACCTGTGAACCTGTAAAATTACTGCATAGAGCTCAGGCCTCAGTTGTACTGGATGCTGTTTTCTGTGCTTATGGGCTCTCATTTGGGGAAAACAATATTGGTCACGCAGTATCATCTCTCCCTTCTCGTGCAGAAGGAATGACAACTGGCTGCAGTTGCCAGGGATCAGCTAAAGTTCTGCAGAGCTTTTTTTCTCAACATGGCAAGGATGGTTATTTTTCTCTAACTTGAGATCTGATTATTCCTCCTACCAGAGATATTTTCAAAAAAACTAATAGGGAAGAGTTGAGGATAAAGAAGTGATCTTTCTGGTATTATATTCTCTGCAGCTGCTACTACTATATGGATGTAATCTATCTTCATTGTACTTAAAGTGTACCCAGTAGCATAGGCTGGCAGTGACTGTTTATTCCCAGATATGACTGTGAAACCTTTTAAAACAGCTCCTCAAAATTAAAGAACCAGAGGCTTTACAGTAGAAAAATGAATTGTGTGTTTATGTAAATCTGTTTTTAAAATGCTGCTAGATAACAAGTGACTGCACTCTCTCAAGGAAAAAGAATTCTGGCTTTTACTACTGAAATAACTAGTCTCTATTTTCCTCTTAGTTAATTGGGAGGTGGCGATTGCAAGTCTCTATCAGGCTTTGATTGGTTTTTTTTTAATCTGGACTGGAAAATGTGCACACTTCATATGAACTACTCGACATACAGTGCTGAATTTAAAAAAAAAAATGGTGAAAAGATGTTAATACTATCACATGGACGAAGCTGGAATGAACACTAGAATAAAAATTTTGGAGAACTGTAATTATTGTCCATCTGGTAACACCCAGCCAACTTTGTGGTTGCTCCACCTGGTGGCAGAGAGGAGAGCAAGCTCTAGTATGTATTGTCAGAACTCACATGTACTTTTTTTTGTGTGTCTGGCAATGCTAGGTATACTACTGGGCATATCTGGGCATGCCCACCTAGTGAAGGAGATGACTACATCTTCCATTGCCATCCTCCTGACCAAAAGATACCCAAACCCAAACGACTGCAAGAGTGGTACAAAAAGATGCTGGACAAATCTGTGTCGGAGCGCATTGTTCACGATTACAAGGTTTGTTACGCGTATGTTTGTACTGGGGAGGGTGGGTTGGCCAGTCCAGTCTTGGTTACTTCCTTGCCTTAGTCATTGTGTCCAGTTTTTGGAGTTTAGTGTACTAGTTTTAAGTAAAATGAACACTAGAAGTTTACAGTTCAGAAGAGTACTCTTGAAAGCACGTAGCTTATGAAATCATCCTAGCAAGGAGATCTGAAATGAGAGCTGAGAATAAACTAAATTCTTGAGGAATGCTGTGAAAGAGAGAATTTCCTTTAATAAACAAAAAAATAAATGGATGGAATATTTAGTCTTCCACTGGCAAATAAAATTGCAGTGTTGGACTGCTTCATGCAGTTAGAATTATAGAATCATAGAATCATAGAATCCTTTAGGTTGGAAGAGACCTCTGGGATCATCAAGTCCAACCATCAGCCCTACTCTACAAGTTCTCCCCTACACCAGATCCCTCAACACCACATCTAATCTACTCTGAAACACAGTCAGTGTTATAAACAGAATTATGTCAAACCTTTGGAATTATCAGGGATTATTGACAATACAGTGATCTTACTGTCCCACCTGGGAAGTATGCAGACAAAATGGCAATGCTCTGTTTCTTCAGAGTGGGAGCATTCAGACATATCTGATACACTGTCTGTGGTGGATGCAGTGTTAAATCTGCATTTAGAATCTGCCCTCATAAAATCAGTTGAAATATTAAGCTCTCCTTTGTTTGATCTGCTGGTGCCTTTTTTTTATCCCTTATTGAAGAGATTACCTTTATTTGTCACTTGTAGTGATGGTAACCAAGTGTTACGCTCTCTTTCAGGATATATTTAAGCAGGCAACAGAAGATCGTCTAACAAGTGCAAAAGAGCTCCCCTACTTTGAGGGGGACTTCTGGCCTAACGTCCTAGAGGAGAGCATTAAGGAACTAGAGCAAGAGGAAGAAGAACGGAAGAGAGAGGAAAACACTAGTAATGAAAGCACGGATGTAAGACTGTTTCTGCTGTTTTATGATCTAATGTAGAAGTTGTGATTACCTATGCCTAATTAAAAAACAAAAGGGGAAGGGAGGGTGTGTGGGAGAGCGTAGGCACTTGAGTTAACGTGATTTCTTCCTTCATTCACTCTAATGTAGGGTTTGATTTTGCATTTTATAAATTAGAGCTGTTGAAACAGTACTAGCCTACGTTTGTGTGAGCAGTGGCTGTTCATAGTGGCTATAAACTGAACTATTTACCAAAGTCAGTTAGATGGAAATAGTTGCCAGTTGAATATTTTGCTGCTGAAACCCAATTGTTACCAATATTCATTGTGTGCAACCTCAACCTGACTTAGAAGCTTTTTCCTTAAGCTTTAGCTTTTAGACTGTGCTTAATTTATTTCCCCCCCCCTAACTTGGATGTTATACCAGTTTTTGCAAAACACTTTGAGAAGTTAAGAAGGGAGCTCTGCTTTAGTACTTTACTCAGGGTAGGATCTTTTTTCCAGTAGGAAGCTTTAAGGGGATTGGTGATCTGAAGCACAAAATACTGCTGAGTTGTTGTAGGGCTGCTTAAACCAGACTGACTCCTTGCTGGTGTCTTGTGGTTTTTTCCTTTTGGGAAGGTGCAATAACTGTGCTTTCATATTCCACAAAGAACAAAAAAAAGCTGTGCCTCTTAGTTCAACAATACATTTGAAAATGAACAGATGTGGAATTTATGCATCTGCCCATCATTGGATCTTCTGAGCTGTTATTGAAGAGGTGGTCAATCTAGGATAAAGTTAGTAGCTTTGCTCACACCATAGTACTCATTAGCTGACTCTGTTTAAACGCTGCTGCTTTGTCACCTTATCAGATACCAGATTTTGATTGGGGTTTAGAATTAATCTTTTTCCCAAAAGGCCTTTGGATCAAGAAAGTTAGGTTTTACATTACAACTAGAATTTGTGGTTCTTCTTTCAAGGACTTTGAATAAACTAAGTGTGGGAGTAACCTGGGAATTAGGCAACCTGATACCAAATCTGCATTAGCTAACATCTTACTGGAGAAAGTATTATTTAAAGGTTTGTTTTCTGCTTGGCATAGGTGATCCCATCTCTCTTAATATATCAGAAGTCATGAGATCTCTGACCTTCCTCTGTGCATGAGGTTGGTCAACACTTAGTTGATTCTTTGCAGCAGTTTGGCCCCAAAATCCTGCAGTGGGGGAAGCTTGCAGCATATTGCTATTTAACCTTGATTATTAAAAATAATCTCAACTCTTTATTGACTCACGGGTTTCCCCTCTTGAAAATGAGGCAGTAATAAACTGCACTCTCAAATGAAGCGATGGTCATTCATGGTCACTGGAAATTTCCATCCTGACAAAGTCATTTTAAGCTTAGGAAAAATGCTTATTTGGATAAGAGTTGCTTTGATCTTTGATCGTTGTATGCTGTGGTGTTTTGAGGGGCCCTCTGACAAACACAGGGAGAAATAAACTGTTTATTGCTAATTGATTATAATTTAAATTAAGCTGACCTGTTTTGTTCAGTTGTTGACAGGAGGAAGGGGCATAATAGGAATTGCCTACTGATACCTTTTGGATCAAAAAAACAGCTTCTTATCAAAATCAGTTTAATGCAGTCTATTAAAAAATAAAAATGAATCTGTCAGCTGTGACAAACTAAATCTAGGTGGATTACATCTTTGTTACCTCTGGTTAGTGCAATGTCAGTTGCATTTTTCAGTTATTTTTAGCTTTGAGTTGCACTGAGAGGTGATCTGCTGAACCCCTTTGTGGTGATCCAGAGGTTCAGACCAGCAGGTTTCGGTAAATAACGTTTCCCTTGCGCCTCTGGAGCAAGGAGTACGCTGTACGCTCTGCTTCTAGTACTTCTAGAACTATGTATTGCTGGTACTGGTACCTTCTGGAGTGATTCTAGTGGAATTAATGTAATGTTTCAGGGGACCCTGGTAAGTGTCTTTGGAGGAAATTATTGCGTAGGTTGTTTGGTCCTGCAGCTGCAGACGATGCGAAAGCCGTCAAATGCTGATGTGGTGTGAAGTAGATATCTGACATAAAATGCCTTCAAAATTAATAGGTGAGCAAGGGAGACAGCAAAAATGCCAAAAAGAAGAACAATAAGAAGACAAGTAAGAACAAGAGCAGCTTGAGTCGTGGCAATAAGAAAAAGCCTGGCATGCCCAACGTGTCCAATGACCTCTCCCAAAAGCTGTATGCCACTATGGAGAAGCACAAGGAGGTAAGAATTGATAGAATGAGAAATATGTGTTTTACTTAAGTAGAGAGGTATACGAAGCTTTGAGGCTTCAGAGTTGTGCCCTGTAAATTATACGGGTTCGGCTGGAGAACTGAGTGGCACACCGGACACGTACCAGTAAGCCTGGGTGCTCTTTGCTGTGTGGGCAGTGGGGATAAATACAGCTTTGCTCATACAGAACTTCCTAACAGTCTAGATTGTTACAACAGTTTTTACTGCTGCAGTTTGGTCCGGGGCTTCTTACCTAGTGCTTCTGAAGGTGAAGCTGCAGTGCACCCAGGGGCTTGAAATTTCCCACACCACCCTGGCAGCACATCATTCCAAGTGTTAGTCCTGGAATTGCACCTTCTGTGTAATGAGGTTTGATGACCAAAACATCTTGATAAGTGCCAGCATACTAAGTCTTTCTGCTTTTCAGGTCTTCTTCGTCATCCGTCTTATTGCCGGCCCTGCAGCCAACTCCCTGCCTCCCATCGTTGAGCCTGACCCACTCATTCCCTGTGACCTGATGGATGGGCGTGACGCTTTCCTAACCCTTGCTAGAGACAAGCACTTGGAGTTCTCCTCACTACGAAGGGCTCAGTGGTCAACCATGTGCATGTTGGTGGAACTGCATACCCAGAGCCAAGATCGCTTTGTTTATACCTGCAATGAGTGCAAGCATCATGTGGAGACCAGATGGCACTGCACTGTGTGTGAGGTATGCTTGGGGAAGTCTTCCCTACTTGTCTCCCTGTATCTTTGTGCCCAGAGTGCTGTAATTAATTTCTCAATATTAACTGGTGGAAAGAGATTTGTACAGCTCATCTTCTGGCAGTTCAGAGAGAAAGGAGAGGAAATGCTTTCCGTAACAAGCGATTCTACTTGGTGTGATTCTTATCTTCTACTTTCAAGCTGTGGAGAACTGAAATAGAATTATATTTCCTGTAGTTCATTTAAGGTGCTGCTGCTGCTTAAGCAGTTGGGAACCACAGCAATTGCTTGAGGTGTAATGGTAGGATTGGCTGGTTTTATTATTTTCTTTATCTTTTTCTCTGAAGAGCAATGCACCATTGCTTCTGCCAGAGTCAGAAGTGTTGTGCTGGGGCATTTCTGTAAGTAGGGCTCTGCACTGGCCTTCTGACACAGAGGTTTTGCCGTGCTAGAAGTCAGACTCCTGTACTTGGGTGTCTTCTTGCACTACCCTGTTGTCTCCCTGTAGAATGCTGCAACCAGCATTTTTGGTCCTCAGAAATGTTTGCCATACCGGCGTGTTTGAAGATCGAGTCCAGTGGTCTGGGTCAACGCTGTGCCCTCCACAAGGTGGACTAACCTTGGATCTGGCTTGTAACTTCATTTTTTAGCCTGCTGGAAGTAAATTACTCTCTCAGATTTAGTTCAGAAAAGCTCAGGTTAATGTTATGCCTCCTTTTCCTTGGGTATACCAGAAATACCAGAAAATAAATTCTGAATTTCCTATGGATAAATTAATCCTGAGAACTTGGATCTTTTTCTTAAGCGTCAATTACTGAGCCCAGACTCCTGTGCTGTTGCTTTCACAGAAGGTGAATGCCGTTCTAGTCTTCTGTTGGCACACTCTGCTCTTTAGCTGGCCTGAAAACTGAAAATGTACCTTTCGTTCTCCTTTCCCCTTTGGAAGCTGGTGCCTCTCCTGCCAGTCCTGCCCTCTTGTGAAGCGGCAGCAGATGGGGTAGCTCTTTGTCCCTTGCCTTTTTCTTCTCCTTTCCTATCAGGAAAGAAGGGGATTTTTCTGGCCCGGCTGAATAATGTGTGACTCCTTAGCTCAGAGCAGACTTGTTTGTTGAGCTATATCTATTTGTGTACATCTCGGACACCCTTGTGCCCACACACTTTCCCTGGCTATAACTTTGATTTATTCCTCCTCTAGTCCCTCAACGTGGTGTGAAAGATAGAATTGTTCCCTAGAGCAATAATTTGTCTGGAAGAGACTGGGAGTAACTTGTTGAGGTGGCATGACATCATTTATTTATTGTCTGGAATTTCAGGAGCACCGATTTAACTTTTCCTTCCTTGTCTTTCCAGGATTATGACCTGTGCATCACCTGCTATAACACTAAAAACCACGACCACAAGATGGAGAAACTAGGCCTTGGTCTAGATGACGAGAGCAACAACCAGCAGACTGCAACCACCCAGAGCCCCGGTGATTCCCGCCGCCTGAGCATCCAGCGCTGTATCCAGTCTCTGGTCCACGCCTGCCAGTGTCGGAACGCCAACTGCTCGCTGCCGTCCTGTCAGAAGATGAAACGGGTTGTCCAGCACACCAAAGGCTGCAAACGCAAAACCAACGGAGGGTGCCCCATCTGCAAGCAACTCATTGCTCTCTGCTGCTACCATGCGAAGCACTGCCAGGAGAACAAGTGCCCGGTGCCCTTCTGCCTCAACATTAAACACAAGCTGCGTCAACAGCAACTTCAGCATCGCCTGCAGCAGGCGCAGATGCTCCGGAGGAGGATGGCAAGTATGCAGCGCACCGGTGTGGTAGGCCAGCAGCAGGGATTACCCTCGCCAACGCCAGCCACCCCGACGACTCCGACGGGCCAGCAGCCCCCAACACCGCAAACCCCGCAACCCCAGCCTCCGCCTCAGCCTGCCTCGCAGCCTCAACCTGCGCCTCCCAACAGCATGCCACCCTACACCATGCCAAGAACTCAGCCCCCCAGTGCCGTCTCCCAGGGCAAGGCGGGTGGCCAGGTGACTCCTCCAACTCCGCCCCAGCCACCTCAACCGCCAGTTCAGGGTCCTCCTCCAGCAGCAGTGGAAATGGCCATGCAGATTCAGCGCGCGGCAGAGACCCAGCGTCAAATGGCACAGGTTCAGATCTTCCAAAGGCCAATTCAGCACCAGATGCCCCAGATGCCACCTATGGGAATGAACCCTCCACAGATAGGCAGAGGTCCCGGTGGCCATATAGATCAAGGAATGGGACCGGCAGGAATGCAGCAGCAGCCACCGTGGGTGCAGGGGGGCTTACCTCAAGCTCAGCTGCAGCCAGGAATGCAGAGGCCATCCATGATGTCAGTAGCCCAGCCGGGTCAGCCGATGAATATGGCACCTCAGCCAGGGATGGGCCAGGTACCTGGCGCTGCTCAGGCCAAACAACCACCTCTGCCCCAGGCGGCCTTACAAAACCTACTGCGGACTCTCAGGTCTCCCAGCTCACCCATGCAGCAGCAGCAGGTGCTTAACATCCTTCACTCCAATCCCCAGCTGCTGGCCGCCTTCATCAAGCAGCGGGCTGCCAAGTATGCAGGGTCCCAGAACCCTCAGGGGATGACGGGTCAACCCGGCATCCCCCAGGGTCAACCGGGGCTCCAGCCGCAGCAGACCATGCAAGGGCAGCAAGGAGGGGTGCACCCCAACCCAGCCATGCAGAACATGAACCCCATGCAAGCGGGAGTGCAGAGGCCCAGCATGCCCCAACAGCAGCCGCAGCAGCAGCCGCAGCAGGCTATGGCTGGGATGAATCCTCAGGCGCAGCAGATGAATATGAATCACTCGGGAATGGCTCCCCAGTTCCGAGACCTCCTGATGAGACGGCACCAGATGATTGAGCAGCAGCGCCACCAGCAGCAACAGCAGCAGCAGGGAGCGGGACCAGCACTGGGGCCAGGGATGGCCAACCACAACCAGTTTCAGCAGCCCCAGGGCGTGGGATATCCCCAACAGCAGCAGCAGCAGCAACAGCAGCAGCGAATGCAGCATCACATGCAGCAGATGCAACAAGGAAGCATGGGACAGATAAGCCAGCTTCCACAGGCGATGAGTGCAGAGACAGGAGCCAGTTTGCAGCAGGCTTTCCAGCAGAGGCTACTTCAGCAGCAGATGGGGTCCCCAGCTCAGCCCAATCCTATGAGCCCCCAACAGCACATGCTCCCCAATCAGGCCCAGTCCCCGCACCTACAGGGCCAGCAGCTCCCTTCGTCGCTCACCAATCAAGTGCGTTCTCCGCAGCCTGTACCCTCACCGCGGCCCCAGTCCCAGCCCCCCCATTCCAGCCCATCCCCTCGGATGCAACCTCAGCCTTCTCCACACCACGTCTCCCCGCAGACCAGCTCCCCACATCCAGGACTGGTAGCTGCCCAGGCAAACCCCATGGATCAAGGGCACTTTGCCAGCCCGGACCAGAGTGCAATGCTTTCCCAGCTTGCTAGCAATCCCGGCATGGCAGGCCTCCATGGTACAAGCGCCACGGAACTGGGGCTCAGCTCTGAGAACTCAGACTTGAATTCAAACCTTTCACAGAGTACACTAGACATACACTAGACACATTGTAGCATTTTGGGAGCAAAAAAAAAAAAAAAATTTAAAAAAAATTTAAAAAAGAATAAAAAAAAAAAAAAGAAAATAAAAAAACCTTATTTTCTCAAGACTTTTTGTACTGAAGACAAATTTTTTTGAATCTTTCTTAGCTAAAACAACATTTTTCCCTGGAACACATCTGAACTCTGCAGCAGTAGTTTGTGGTTTTAAAAACAAACCAACAAGGAATCTGAGGGACAGTAGAGTACAAAGAATATATTTTTGTTATGGCTGGAATCGTAACCAGTCCTTTTTCTTGGTTTTTTTTTTGTTATTTTTTTTTTCCCTCGTGTGTGTTGGGGAGGGCGGGAGAAGAGCGTGACCTTTTGGCTGTTCACCAAAGGATGCCCTGCTCGGCGCCTCCCTTAAGTTTTATTTGTTTTTCTTTTTTAAATTAATGAAAATATGTAATATTGATAGTTATTATTTACTGAGGCAGATGGTAAACATTTTCCCTATTCTGGTTTTTCTTCACCTCACTGCAAAACAAAACGAAACAAACCAAACCAAACAACAAAACAAACCCCACAACACAACAAACCTACAGGAGAGCCTTTCCCTAAAACCGGGAGGACAAAAGGGGTTAATGTTGCTTTAAAAAATACATTACGTATATAAATATATATATATAAAAATAAATACCAGTCTTTTCCTCTTTGGTTGGAAATATGTCCATTCTTTGAAAAAATGTAAAAATATTAAATAACTCGGTCCCCTCCTGAGGTCTACTTTTGTCCTCCAAGAATTTTCTATACAAGAGTCTGAGCTTAAAAAAAAAAAAAGAGAGAAAAAAAAAAATCTTCAAGTATTAAAATAATTTGTACATTTAGAGAGAAGACAACATTTTTTTGCAAATACACAGGGGCAGCTGCCAAATGGATGTAGTATATATATTGTGGTTTCTGTTTTCTTGAAAGAATTTTTTTTCGTTATTTTTACATCTAACAAAGGAAAAAAAAACAAAATAAAAAATAATAATAATAAAAAAAAAACCAGAGGGTAAGAAACAGTTCCAACGGGATGATTTTAACCTGAGAAAAAGTCCCCGGGGGTTTCTTCTTTACGCTTGCTTTCTCTCTCCCCGTGCCCCTTTCCCGCCCTCTTCCACTTTCTGTAAAACTTGAAAATAGAAAGCAAAAAAAAAAACAAAAAAACCAACAAAAAAACCCACAAAGCCCTCAAATGTTGTAAATCATGCAATTAAAATTGATTACTTATAAATATGAACTTTCGATCACTGTATAGACTGTTAAAAATTGATTTCTTATTACCTATTGTTAAATAAACTGTGTGAGACAGACAGCCTGTTTTTAATCTTTCCCTTCTCTCCCACACGTGTTGCTCGCTCTGAAGGCGGTGGGGGTAGCGGAGGAGCGCGCTACTCGATTCCCCTGTTGGCTAATTAGCTGGAGAGCTATTTAATGTATATGACTGTGTTTTCAAATGCCAATCTCTGAGAAGGGACGTGGAGTAATACCTAGTCTTCTTAAACGGACGCTTCCTGGTACAGCTCTGCAGTCGCCTTTGTGCCCGGCATGTACCTTACCAAAGAAACGAGGTCTGACCTCAAACAGTTGTGCCAGTCAGCCCTACCCCCAGCCCTGCTCACCGGGCCTGGGAGCAGCTGATCTTCAAAGGACCTGTTTTGCATTTTGAAAATGAGAACTGCTGTTGTTTGGATATGTGACATTAAAAGATCCTATTTCACTTGGAATATATTGTGCACCTTTCGGCACCGAAGCGTTGAGCCAGGAGGTAAGCTTTGCGTGGATGTCCCCGCGGACACCGCGCCCAGCCACCGGTGTGTGGGTGCCCCGCGGGGTACCGCCTTAACTCTGGTGGTCCCCCCAGGAGTATGTAGGGCACGTGTGGTGGGTTGCTGTATGTTAGCTGTAACAGAAATGCTTGGGCTGCGGAGCACACCCGTAGCAAACCCGGTTGCGTGCTGCCTGTAGCTGTGTGCACACGGAGTTGACCCGGCGGTGTAAGACCGTGTGGTGTGCTGGCTGGTCCGTTGAGGGCTTCCCAAAAAACACAACCTTGGGCCGTGTGAGTATCATCTCTGGTGCTGGCTGTGTGGGGAGTAACGTGTAACCAGGGTGGTACACACCTGGAAGACCCAGCTGTGAGCGTTGCGCAACATCTGCCTGACACCAGCTGTGTTGTGAGCGTCGGCATATCCGCAAACCCCAGGCAAATAACGCTGTGAGCAACCTGCCCTTGGGAAACTGCTGGGGGAAGATGATGGAAGGGGGGAACCTGGACGGATGGGAGCCTCAGCTAAGAGCCAAACAAGAGTAATGGTGTATTGCAACGTGAATGGGTGCTAGAGGCGGTTAGAAAATGGGAGTAAAATACTTGATGCTTGGGTAAAAGCACGAGTAGGACAGTGGAGCTCATATTTAAAACAGGCATGTTGGGTAGCGAGCCTTCAGCAAGATGGTGGAAAGTCCCTGGGAGGCTTAAGGAAAGCAGCCCAGAGCTTTGGTATGCTCCTTTGGGAAGTCCTCATACTCACCAACCTCTGCGTGGTGCAGACTGGCTCTGCACCAAGCCCACGGTTACACAGCCTCTGCTTTGGGGAGGGACTGCCCTAGAGGAGCTGCCCTAACGGCGTGCTCCAAGCCACACGTTGAGTGCCAGGGCAGCAGCCTGGGATGGTTGAGATCTGCCTTCCCTGTGCCAATCGTGGCAAGCTTTCCTCTTCCATTCCCCCTACCCAAGGAAAGCCTGGTTTTACTTCCAGCCTTGGGGCTTCTCAGGCTGGGGGATAAACATTCCTTCCGACCACAATACTGGCTAGTGAAGTGCAAAGCGTGCCCAGGTTTTTGGTTTGCCTGCTTCTCGTGCATCCTGACTTAAAGGCATGAATGGAAGCAGTTTGCTAGGTTAGTGCAAGAAATCTGGTTTGAATTTGTTCCAGCATGCATGGGAGCATCTGCTCCACGCTGAAGCAGGGAAGCCTTGGCAGCTTGGCCGAGTGGCTTTGATTCAAAGAGCTACAGACCTTCCAACTTTGAATGCCAACTTAGCAACTTACCACAGGGTGTTTTAGGTGAGGGCACAGCTGCTGCGTCCTTCCCTGTAAAGGCTGGCTGGGAGCCACGTTGCAATGTTTTATTGAAGTGGTGTGGGTGACAGAGGGTTGTGAATTCCGTTGAGGGCTTCCCCTCTGATCTTCCTCCTCCTCTGATCTCCCTCCTCCTCTGCTTTCGCTCATTCTACTGGAGAACCAGAACCTGCCAGTTGGGGAAACACCATGGCTGAGTAGGGAAGGGGTAGGACTTCAGGATGGCAACGACATTAGGGTGTCACCTTGCCTCACTGCAGTGTGCTCTTGCCAATCGCTTGCACCCAAATTGGAGGAGGTTGTTTCACTTCTTGGATCAGTAAAAAGGACTCACAGCCAGTGTTTTAGCAGCCTAATCAAAGGTTTGATGTCCAGTTACAATGGTGCTAACACAGTCAAATAATATGCAGATCAGTGATGTAAAATTCCTAATGTCCACCCTTTCCAGTGCCCCACTGAGTCTTAGGGTCAGTGACTGAAGTTGCATGTGGGGAGGGCTTACAGTCACCTGGAGGTGTACAGTCATCATTCCTCCCTCCATCCAGGGGTCATGTGTTTGTAAAAAAAAATACTCCAGACTCTGCTCTCCCCTGGTTCATTGTTTCACGTTATGTATATACTCACTGTTTACAAAGTGGTTTACGTATGTCCCATACTTGTTCTTTGGTACCCCTAAAACTGGTTTCACCCAGCTCTTGGCTACTCTGATGAGTTGCCACTGGTGAATTGTTTATAGCCCTGGGCCTGCAGTATTATCCTCTGACTGGATGGGTTTATACTGGTTTGGCTTTTTTTTTTTTCCTCTTCCAATTCTGGTATGGTAGATGCCCTGTTCTACACAGAGGCATTTGTTATTACAGAATCATAGAATGGCTGAGGTGGGCAGGCACCTCTGGAGATCATCTGGCCCACCTCCCTGCTCAAAGCAGGATCACCTGAAGCAGGATGGAGGTGCTGCAGCCTCTCTGTGTACTCCTCCTGCTAGGTATCTGTACACATGGATAAGACCCCCCTGAGTCTTCTCTTCTCCAGGCTGAACAGTCCCAGCTTTCTTGGTCTCTCCTCATCTGATAGATGTTCCAGTCCCCTCATCGTTTTTTCTGGCCTTTTGCTGGACTCGCTTCACTATGTCCATATTTCTCTTGTACCAGGGAACCCGGACCTAGATACAGCACTCCAGATGTCTTAGCAGTGCTGAGGGGAAAAGATCACCTTCCTCCACCTGCTGGCAATACTCTTTCTCATGCAGGAGGAGGCTGTTGGCTGCCTTTGCCATGATGGCACATTATTGTTGGTATATTTTTCAACTTGCCATCAGGACCCCCAAGCCCTTTTCTGCCAGGTTGCCTTCCAGCACATGCTGGTGCATTGGGTTGTTCCTGCCAGGTGCAAGACTTTGTTTCCCTTTGTTGAACTTCATGAAGTTCCTGTCAGCCTAGTCCTTCAGCCTGTTGAGGTCCCTTTGGATGGCAGCACAACCCTTTGGTGTATCTGCCACTCCTCCCAGTTTTGTACCACCTGTGAACTTCCTGAGGACGTACCCAGCCCCATTAATGAAGATGATGTGAAACAATATTGGCCCCAGTTACCAACCCCTGGGCTACATCACTAGTGACATACATCCACTGGACTTTGCCACTGGTCCCAACCCTTCACCTTGCTTACCTATTTATCGAGGCCATACTTCCTCACTTTGTGAGGAAGAAGTTGTCAGAGATGGTGTCAAGAGCCTTAAGTAAATCCAAGATAAACAACATTTGCTGCTCTCCTCATTGAACACGACAATCCTAGAAGGCTGTATGGTTGTTTAAGCACGATTTCCCCTTCATAAACCCATAGTGAATACTCCTCCTTCATGTCCTTAGTGTGTCTTGAAATGATCTGTGGGAAGATTTGCTCTGTCTTCTCCTCAGGGATTGAGGGGAGGCTGACTGACCTACAGTTCCTGAGATTCTTCCACTCCTCGGGCACGTCCCCCGGTCACCATGACCTTTCAAAGATAGTAAGAGTACAAGCACTCCCATGCAGGCAGTGCAGTGACATCAGGCATCTCCCTCAGCACTTGGGCGTGCAACCATCAAGTCCCATGGACTTGAGCAAGTCTAGTTTGTTTAGATGTTTTCTAATCTGATTCTGCTTCACTGAGGGGGTCTCCCTTGCTCCAGATGTTCCCACTGGTCTCCGGGAGCTTCAGAGAGGCACTCAGGTCTGCTGATTCCCAGAAAAGCTGTGAGAGCTTCCCCGGGATGCTGTCCTCCCAGCATGTCTTGTTCATGCATACACATGGGCTCGGCCCCCGTCTGCCATGTACCAAGATCTCTCCTGTCCACATCACACTGCATCCTTTTCTTGCTAAGTGAAGTTCATCACTTCCTCACTTGGTTGTAAGTTCTCCTGACCCGTTATCCTTAGTTTAAAACCCTTCTCCACAGGCTGGGCAGCCTCTGTCCACTTAGCAAAGATCACCCTTGGTCAGATAGATCCCATATCTTCATATCAGTCTATCCTGGTTTGGAGTAAAACAGACCCAACTTTCTGTTCTGTAATTTTACGTCTTAGCTAGGCCTCTTCTAACTCTCTGAAATTAATGGCATATTGCAGAGAAAATATCTCCTTATCTCTTCCTCTCCTCTCTGTTGGGGAGGAGGGGGGAAGGGCCATCTGTCAGGCTAGTTTTGGTAACTTTGGCTGACCACGAGACAGTCCTTGATCCTTGAGGAGGATCCCATGGTCATAAAAGCTGAATCCCTATTGACAACAGCTGTGCAACCAGTTGCTGAGCTGCAGGCTGCACCGGTTCCCCCTCAAGTACTTTCCCCTCACCAGGCAGAGGACCACTCAGCCCCCATACTGATGGCCATTGCATCCAGAGCCACAAAGTCATACCTGATACCTTCTGGGTCTCTCAGAGCAGTGCTGTCAATTACCACATGGGAGAGCAGCAGGGGAAGTAACAGTGTGAGGGCTGGACAAGCCTTGGCAACCTCTCCATAACACCCCAGAGCTGAGAACCCATTGAGCAGCACGTCTCTTTTGGCAGGTTGGTAGACAGGGACCTCTGTTCCTTGCAGCAGGGAGACTCT
>VZTM01025968.1:11347-23978 GCA_013400555.1 Jacana jacana | reverse complement strand
TCTATCTGCTTATTTCACTTAGTGAAAAATGTTTAAGGTTCAGAACTGAGATCTGGTTTACATCAGGAAAATACAGAGACTTTTTCAACTTCTTATGTTCTCCCAGTGGAAAACTATAGAGAATGCTGTAAGGCATCCTAGAAACAGCAACATGTTGAATTTCTTTGACAGAGTAGAATTACGTTCTGTACAGCCATATCCGGTTACTACTTTCTTCATTTATCTTTTCTTTCTAGATGTCCTGTTTCATACAACATCCCACTGCCCGTGCATTGAACAAGAGTCCTGCAGAAATCATGCATGTGGGAAAAGGCAATATCAATTTTGCAGAGGCAGGCAAATTTAATTTTGAAATGCCCTTACTTTTGGGTACTTGACTTAGGACCTCCCCTGATTTTTTTTTTATTACTTTTTGAAGTTATTTTCTAGAGTTATAAAAACCCAACACATTTCCTTATGTGCTGTGTTGATATTCACACAGGTCTTGTACATGCTTCTCCTGGATATCTGTTTTGCAACCTCACTCCTTCCATGGCTAGAAACTTCATTTTTATTTCTAGATTAAAATAATATTCATATTTTTTCTGTAACTGAGAGGTTTTCAGCAGTTCTCTTCAACCTCTGATAGCATCTTTCCACTTCACATAGAGTCAGTTTTTTCTGGTTTTCTCTAGCTGAATTAAACAAGCTCATATAACATTTTGATATAGGAGATTCTTCAGAATCTACTTAATCAAGCCATTGATAGTCATCTGTCTCTACTGACAGTATCTCATATGTGCATAATATGATGTCATTTACATTCTTCAGTGTCAGCGTATCAGTAGCTCCTAATCATTCTGGCATTGATTAGTGCATTAACCAGCAGTTAAGGTTGTTACCATTATCTGTTGAGACTGCATATTTACTCCACTTCCCTATCTCTAAGGACATCTAACTTTTCCAAAATTTTATCCTTATCCTCCTCTCTAAAATAAAACCAAACCAAACAAAACGGGGCTGTGTGTGTGTGTGTCAAAACTAACAAAATAATGCTGCTATAAAAAGTTGGGGAACCCATATTAAGTACCTCAGAAGTAAGTTGAGGTCCCTTAGTGTGAAGAAGAGTGAGAATTTCCCTAATGACAAATTTTGAAAAGTTACAGCTGAGATCCATTTTTCTCAGCATGGCTATATCACTGAATGGCCAATATTGTTTAATTTAGCTGACCGAGATATTTTCATGCTTTTCTAAACTTATTTTGGTAACACTGGGGTTTTGCAATAGAATAAAAGACAGAAAAGTCAGGGAAAAGTAACAATCGGTATAATTTTCTACCGTGAAAAGAGGGCAATGCTAATAAAAAGCAATGGATGTCACAGGAAGTTCTTTCCCAGCCACACAAGGGGAATACGTGACTTGAAATACGTATGCCACAGGCTAACAGGTATTAAGCTTTCTGAACCCCACAAAGGAGAGAAATACGGGAGCTCAGCCATAGGTCCCTTCTCCTGCAGTATCTGAGATGCAGAGTCACAGTAGCAACCAGGTTGGAAGGTCAAGCAGATCTGGGACCAGCTGATTTTTTTAGTATCTCCAAGGATGAAGATTTCACAGTCTGTCTGGGCAACCTGTTTCAGAGTCAGACCACCCCAAGGTGACACAGGTTTTCCTGTCTCTAATCAGAATTCCCCATATTCCAGCTTGTATCCATTGCTTCTCATCTTGCCACTGTGCAGTTTTGAAAAGAGTCGGGCTCCACCACCTCTATAACCTCTGAGTAGGTGGTTGGAGACAGTAACAATATGCCTCTATCTTTTGTTCAAGCCAAACCAGCCCAGTTCTCTCATCCTCTCACCTTCCATAATATATGCTATCCCTCTAACCATCCTGGTGAGTCTCTGCTTGAGGGACTCCAGGATGTCAGTGTCTGTCTTGTACTGGGGAGCTCAAAGCTAGCCACAGCACTCCAGAAGTGGTCTCATGAGTGCAGACCAGAGGAGGAAACAATTGCATTGGCTTGCTGACCACACTCTTGTTAATTCAGCCCAGGATGCTGTTGATATTCAACTCGTTGCCTACCTTTTCTACAGAGCTGTCTTACAATGAGTTGTCCCCTGGACTGTACTGGTACCTGGTGTTATTCCTTCTCAAACACAGGGCTATGTCTCTGTACAGGACTCCAATACACAGAGAGTGAATCTGCTGCTCTTAGCCCAGAGGTGCCATTGTTCCCAAAAGCCTAGGGCTTTCACGTATCCTGGTAGCACAGTTCACGAAGTATGTGAGCACTTTTAGTTAACAGCCTGGTTAATAGCTGTAGCCAGTTATTTCTTCCTTTTTTTTTTCAGTTTTGAATTGGAAGGTATTATCTGGAAGATTTTATCTCAAGAGATTTTAAGACATGGCTTTAAATTAGGAAGAACTGATGTTCCAGAATATCTCATCAGACTGGAGAAAAGATTTTATTATAAGGGATGGGCATCTGTATCTGTGTGAAGACAGAGCAGATGTTTTGCAATTATGTTAAATTCAGTGTGCCTTTCATAACAGGCATGCCAAACAACTGTGCTAGATCAAATGAGAAAGTCACATAACCGTAGATGACAGTTGTCATTACAGTAATATTGATAGTGTTTTTTAAGCTGAGGGCATTTCTGTTTCACAAGTGGCAAAGAAACAGAACAATGAAAGCCATAAAGCAAAAACCCATCAGACATCCATGGATAGCTCTCAAGCTATTTCAATGTTTCAATGCAAAACAAAGGCACACAGTTTAGGCAGTTCTCAAAGAATTCAACTTTGCCTGAAATGTGTCAAAGCAAGCAGAGACAGGGATGGGATAGTGACATAGATTAGAAGATACCTGAGGTCCCAAGGAGAGAGTTCCCAGAGGAAGTGGAAAAAAACGACTAGCATTATACTAGCGGAGAAAGCTGTTGTTGCCTTTCATTCTCTAAAAATAGCACAGACCAGGAGTCTCAGTAAGTGTTCCAGTCTTGACAAATCAGAAGCATTGAATACAAAGATGACTTTTTTCCAAGCAGATGAAACATTGGCAAAGCCCAAAGGTGGGAAAAAGGAGACAAAACTAAAACGTAGGATAAGAAGCTCAGACTTGAGGACTCTGTGCCATTAAAACCTCTTTGCAGCATTGAAAGGTGTCACCTGTCTAAGTAGAACAGCCCTTTTTCCAAGCAGGATGAGAAAGGAAGCAACTAGAAATAATTCCAGCTTTCCATAAAAGCTCATGCTATTTCATCATGAAAACATGTGAACTAAGGCTAGGGGGTGGGTAGAGGTAGGAACCACCAGTGTGTTCAGATTGAAGGGTCTGGGAGCTTCAAGGTCTCTGCTGTATTACAGCAGTGTCACCAGCAAACATGGGCTGCTGGACAGTGATTCTCAGAAAAAAAAAAAAGTATCATTGAAGAGAGATGATACTTTTTTATTCTTTCTTCTCATTAAAAGCATTCTGATTTCACCAGGAGAAACCAAGTTATTTTACAGTAATACTGAGTCTTTGATTTTCATAGCCAAACTCTTAGTTTTAGTTCCCTCATACATTAAATACCTGACCAGGGGGAACTGAGAAAAGACTGTGTGTGAGAATTCTACATAAGAAAAATAAAACTCTTTTACGGTAATGCATTTAAGTCAGCCATGTGTTGAAGCATTAAATGAAAACTTTGTTTTCTTTTCTTTTCGTCTGCTAGATCAGGTAGTATGAATTCTAGATAGCTTCTTATTATAGTCAGTCCAGTACCTTTAGATTTCAGTTGGGGTGGAAAGAGAGAAACAGTGCAGTTGTTTACAAATATTTTTAATATGACCTCAGGTCTTCCACAAGTGAAAGCAGAAATCACAGTGAAATCAAATGTTTGAGTACAGACTTTTTTTCTCTTTTCTGCACTTTTATTTAGAGCAAGAGAAGAAATGAAATGGAAATGGGAACACAGAATGAACGATAATATGAAGCATAAAATGATCAGCAGAAAAAACAGCAAGAAATAGTCTTATTTCCAACTAGAAATATTCCATACTCTTTACTGTAAAAATTAATAGATACTTGCGTGGATTTCCAAAGTTCATGTGTGTGCATTTCAAAGGTGTGCTCTTCTCCAGTCTCAGTAATTGTGTAGGTCCATTGGGTCCATTGGACTAAAGAAGAGAGGGAGAAAGAGAAGGGAAAAGCACTTCAATAGGAAGTAAAAAGAGAAGTTGATTCTTTGCTTAAATGTTGGTTTCACTGCTTTCATGCTAGGTTAGATCTCCCTGGTTCACAGCCAGGGAAACCATTTCAGCTCTGCTGTTATTATTTTCTCTGTTTGCAGCTCAACCTCATGGATCACAGCAACATCACTCTCTGACCTCAAAAGATAAAACCCCATCAGGTCAGTAGATTTTTTTAAGTTACAGTACGTGACAAAGAAATAGTTATAGTTGAAAAATTAGCAAATTTAGTTTTGTGAAGACTTTATTGTAGAAGGAAAGTTCACTCAAACTGGCAAAATAATTTTTCCTCTGGTATTTTCAGGTTTGATACTTAAATCATGACATGACTTTTAGCAAAAAGCACACATAAACTAAGAAAATTTATGTTTTTAAATTATTTTGGTTCTAGATATGTAAAACAAATATATAGAATCATAGAATGGTTAGAGTTGGAAGGGACCTTAAAGATCATCAAGTTCCAACCCCTCTGCCATGGGCAGGGACACCTCCCACTAGACCAGGTTGCTCAAAGCACCATCCAACATTGCCTTGAACACCTTCAGGGAAAGGGCATCCACAGCTTCCCTGGGAACCCCGTTCCAGTGCCTCACCACCCTCACAGTGAAGATTTTCTTTCTAGTATCTAATATAAATCTCTCCTCTTCTAATTTAAAGACGTTACCTCTTGTCCTGTCACTAAACTTCCTGATAAAGAGTCCCTTTCCAGCTCTCTTGCAGGCTCCTTTCAAATGCTGGAAGGCCATACTAAGGTCTCCCTGGAGCCTTCTCTTCTCCAGGCTGAACAAGACCAGCTCCTCAACCAGTCTACATAGGAGAAGTGCTGCATCCTTCTGATCATCTTTGTGGCCCTCCACTGGACCCATTCCAACAGGTCCGTTCATGTCCTTTCTATGTTGAGGACCCCAGAGCTGGACAAAGTACTCCAGGTGGGGTCTCAATTGAGCAGAGTAGAGGGGTAGAATTACCTCCTGTGACCTGCTGGCCACGCTTCTTTTGATGCAGCGCAGGATGTGGTTGGCTTTCTGGGCTGCCAGTACACACTGCATCTAGTGACAGAAGATCAGATAGAAATTACGCTTAAAAGACTCAAAAATCTAAAGTTAAATTTTGGTGCCACTTTTAATTGTCTTTTCTCATTCCACATTGTCTAAAGCTACCCAGGAAAAGTACATGCTGCCCCCGTTTGAACAGGTTATCATGTAAGCAGCACCTGCACTTGTTAGATGTATTTTATGGCTTTATTGAGATCTCTTGAGTATGTACAGACTGTAAGGGAGAACAACTGATCATTCTGGAATATATCATGAGATAATTTTGAAACAAATATTCACTTCTATTTCCTCTGTGTAAACACTCAGTCAATATTTGATAGCTGTATTGGCAGCCTGGTACTTTTAGTGGCGTGGTTACATTACAGTAGTCTTGTCTCAGTCTATAACCTTAAGCTTTTCAATTATTTTCAGAGTCTCAGATAAGCTTGACTGAAAGACTTAATCTTTTTGTCCGTGTATTCATTAAAGATGACATCAAAATCAATCCTTCATTAAGATCTGTTGAACAAGGCCAGTTCTGCTAGAGAAATGTAATGCTACATCTCTATCCAGTGTGAATCGAATGCTTAATGGGACTATCTTCTGATTGCTAATGTCTCCTTATTAGCAAATGTATGAAAGGAAAATTAATCTTAGTAGGCCCTTATCAGGTTAAACAAGCAAATCAGAAGAAGCGTGTTTATCTTTCTTACAAGAGCTAGAACAATCAAGAGAAAAAGCACAGAAATCACTTAAGGAAAATCCTAGAAATAATACTGCGCATGCAAATTATGAGGGTGACAGGCAGATCTGAACTTTCTCAAAGCTCATAGCTGTTCAGAAAAAAAGATTTTAGCATCTGTTTCTTATTAACCTAAATGGAGATGAAGTGGAAAGCACACATTTAATAGGAGCCTCTGAATCCCACAATAAAATACAAAAATTTGGTCCAGATTATTTTAATTGAATTTACCTTTGAAAATGTGGGATGACCTGATTCTGATGCTTATTCATTTTGTTATTCTACTACTACCTCTGGACCAAAAATCTTCACTCTAAATTCATGGCTGCATCTTTTGGCACAGTGAAGGGCAAGAAGAGCTGTTTGCTGCATCTGTTTATTATCAGGCAGAATTTCAACTACAATGTTTTTGCATTAACACTCAGGATGACATTTACCAGACAAGTAATAATCATTCCACCTTCGCTTCATAGGCAACAGAAAAACAAGGGGCAATACTGCAACACTATTCCTCTCATCCTAATGAAGATATCTAAAAGAAGCCAGATTATTCGTCCTTAGGATATGCTCAGCTTTTGCTCAGGGAGACTACTGCAGTTATAGAAGTCTAGTTTATAAATGTGTAAATGTTGATGGGATGCATCCTCCACCTAATAGCAATTTGCTTCTCATTTGCAGGAATTTCCTCGCTTACCACCCAGCTTTATCTATCCACAGGTCCCGAGGAAGCTGGCAGATGACGTTACCAACCACTTTCCATTGTATTCAAAGTCATGGCAGCCCAGTGAAGTTCCCGCTGACTGGAAAAAGGGAAACTCCCATTTTCAAAAAGGGAAAAAAGGAAGACTCAGGCAACTACAGGCAAGTAAGTCTCACTTCTGTGCCCGGCAAACTCATGGAGCAGATCCTCCTGGAATCACTGCTAAGGCACATGGAAAATAAGGAGGTGATTGGTGACAACCAACATGGCTTCACAAATTTTGTGGCTTTCTACGAATGCACTACGGCATTGGTGGAGAAGGGGAGAACAGCAGACATCATATCCCTGGACCTATGCAAAGCATTTGACACTGTCTCACATGACATCCTGGTCTCTAAACTGGAGAGACATGGATTTGAAAGGTGGACCCCTTGGTGGATAAGGAGTTGGGTGGATGGCCACAATCCAAGAATTGCAGGCAACAGCTCAATGTCCAAGTGGAAGCCAGTGATAAGTGGTGTTCTTCAGGGGTCAGTACTGGGACTTCAACATCTTTGTTCAAGACATGGACAGTTGGGATTGAGTGCATCCTCAGCAAATTTGCTTATGACATCAAGTTGTGTGGTGTGGTCAACACGCTGGAGGGATGCCATCCAGGGGGACCTGTACAGGCTTAAGAAGTGGGCCCATGTGAACTTCATGAAGTTCAACAGTGCCATGTGCAAGGTCCTGCACCTGAGAGATGGCAATCCCAGGCATAAACACAGGTTAGGCAGAGAATGAATTGAGAGCAGCCCTGCGGAAAAGGACTTGGGACTGATGGTAGATAGGAAGCTCAACATGAGCTGGCAGTGTGCACTGACAGCCCAGAAAGCCAACCGCATCCTGGGCAGCATCAAAAGAAGTGTAACCAGCAGGTCGCGGGAGATGATTAANTCTAAACTGGAGAGACATGGATTTGAAAGGTGGACCCCTTGGTGGATAAGGAGTTGGGTGGATGGCCACAATCCAAGAATTGCAGGCAACAGCTCAATGTCCAAGTGGAAGCCAGTGATAAGTGGTGTTCTTCAGGGGTCAGTACTGGGACTTCAACATCTTTGTTCAAGACATGGACAGTTGGGATTGAGTGCATCCTCAGCAAATTTGCTTATGACATCAAGTTGTGTGGTGTGGTCAACACGCTGGAGGGATGCCATCCAGGGGGACCTGTACAGGCTTAAGAAGTGGGCCCATGTGAACTTCATGAAGTTCAACAGTGCCATGTGCAAGGTCCTGCACCTGAGAGATGGCAATCCCAGGCATAAACACAGGTTAGGCAGAGAATGAATTGAGAGCAGCCCTGAGGAAAAGGACTTGGGACTGATGGTAGATAGGAAGCTCAACATGAGCTGGCAGTGTGCACTGACAGCCCAGAAAGCCAACCGCATCCTGGGCAGCATCAAAAGAAGTGTAACCAGCAGGTCGCGGGAGATGATTAATACCCCTCTACTCTGCACTCATGAGACCCCACTTGGAGTACTGCATCCAGCTCTGGAGTCCTCAACATAGAAAGGACATGGACCCGTTGGAACAGGTCCAGTGGAGGGCCACGAAGATGATCAGAGGGATGGAGCACCTCTCCTATGAAGACAGGCTGAGAGAGTTGTGGTTTCTCAGCCTGGAGAAGAGAAGGCTCTGGGCCTAGAGGAGAGATAGGGAGGTGCTTTTTATCAGGGAGTGGAGTAGGATAGGTCAAAGGGTAATGTTTTTAAATTGAGAGAGAAGATTTAAACGGTGACCGAAAAAAAAACCCAACAACTCACTCTTGGCTTTCCCCACGCTACCTACCAATAGCTTTCTCTCTCTGTGAGATAGGGTCTGGTACTGTCCTGCACTACTCACTGCCAACATTCTCGTGGAAACATTTCTTGTAATATCTTGCTCACTGAACCTCATTTAACATGAACATCAGCAGCTTCATAACACAACTGGTTGCCTCCACCAGGTCCAGCTCTACTACCTGTGCTTTCCCTGAATGTTCCTCTTGAGCAGTATTGTCTCATTTAGGTGGAGAGCATTTGTCTAAGTTCAGACTTTTCATGTGGAGAAGCCTCGCTGCTCCAGTTAGTTTGGTTTTTCAGTTTTATTTACCACTGAAAAAATATTTCCATCCACTCCATCCTAGGGGCTGCCATTTTCTTTGTGTGGCCTGCCCCAATCTATACTCTCTGACAGATGTGAAAATTGGGAATACAACAGAGAATAAAAGTGGTAGTGTATTCTCATCCCGTTGATCATGTTGAAATTCTTTCAAAGAAAGAAAGAAATCACGTTGAAATTCTTTCAAAGAAAGAATTTAATTAATTCCTACTTAAATGAAAGCACAGAGAAACATCATCTTTGTGGTGTGCCCTAAAAGTTCAAAATAATAGGGGTGACCATTTTTAAAATGGCATTTGAGAGTGAATTTCAGGGAGAAAAAAGCTCCTTTTTTAACATGTAGAAGCTGTACACTTTTGCTAATATTGACTGATATTGCGAAAGGAGAGACAGATGGTCAAAAAAACTAGCCTTAAATGCATTTCTAGGTCAAGAGCAACATCCTAAATTCCATTTGTAAAGTCCCAGGTAACCAAGGAAAACTGTGGAGCCCTGATGTCACCAAGACAATCACCCAATGACCCCTAATTAGGTTGATGCTATAGTTTGCATCAGCTCCTGTGATCCATGATTTTGAGGGACATGCTGAATGAGAACCATCTAGAGACTATTTGTATACAAAAGTGTTGAAACCACCTGGCTAGAAAAGGCAGTTGTCCTGGTTACTATTGCTACCATCTGTATTTCGTAATAGCTGAAGGTCACCAACTGGGAACTGATCTCACAAGAGAAAAAAAACCCTCCAACAAATAACCTTGCAAAAAAGATCTTAGTCTTGTCATGTCCTCTGGTTGCTAACTTAATTAGGCAGGACAGGCCTATTTCAGGAAATTTGTTCATATCCTAATCCAGGAAAACTTGTACAGAAAGTCATTGTAAGAAGCAAGAGATTTAGGACAGGGATCATTAGCACCAGGCCTCAGGTTTCTCGTTACTCTCATCAGGTCTTTCTGATGGATGATCTGGGAGTAAGAAACAGCTGTCCCTTGGAAACACTCAACAAGAAAAATTTTGACCCCAGTGTATCCCTCTGCCACAGCCACAGGCAAGATACTGCCATCTCACCCGTGGTACTGCAAGTAGGGCATGCATTTTACAACATCAACAGAACCAGAAAGCACAGAGCCCAAGCCCTTTGGAAACTCTGGTATTGATTAAAGTGCAGGACTTCATCTCTGTCTGCTTTTAAGTATGTCTCCAGCAATGGACCTGCCGTGTCATATCAGAAGTTTGAAAAGCTGTGGAGAATTCCGGTATATGGTTTTCATAAACTTATTTGAAATTCAAATTATATTTGAGTAATTGGTTTAGAAAAAATGAAGTATTTTGCACAGCACTGTGTGGCAGTAATTATCTGACAAGTTCCAAGTAACAAAGTGTAAATATATTTGCTTGAGAACTCTGAGGAAGTGCTCATTTTTTGTAACGGTGAAAGTGGGATTTTTTTACCACTGACTTGGAATCTGTTAATGGAATTTGTTCAAAATATTCTGGGTAAAAATTGGATCTCGGCGGATACTAAATACTAAAAGTCCATCTCTTGTAAACTAGAGGTAGTTCTGAAACAGATTCTTTCACAACCTGTCCTCTAGTTTTCTCCAACCAGGTCAAATATTAATTATTTTAAAGCTGCACAGTGGCACACAAAGGAAGAGAGCAAGTGTGTGCCCATGGCAGAGGCTTGATATCTGAGATACTAGGATAGGAAGCCAAATCCCCAAATACTGTTATTGTCCATTCCAGATGTTGGCACTGACTGCTTGCATGATCTTGAATAATTCATTTAATCATAACAAATTAGAAAGTTGTTAAGGATATAAGTATTTTAAGTGTTGATAGGTAAAGGCTTTTAATAATCCTTGGAGGAAATTTTCAGTGGGTGCATACACATCCAAACTGAAGTCTCATCAGGGATTTGGCAATGCCAGAGGACATGCATGGGAAGGAGAGAAATGCTAAAGATAATAGTTTTGCAACCAATCCATATTCAGTTATCCCGCATTATTTCCTCATTTTAGAAAACCAACCTTTTATTACAAAAGTACAACTCATAAGTGATGTCGTTTTATTTCCTGAAAATTCCCTTCAAATTCTAAGAAAGAAAAACTATTTGTGTAGTGAAAATGGATGATGGAAAAATACTTTATTCTGGAGAGACAGGTGAAGCAATGGGAAAGAAAAAGGGAAGAATGGTTTTCTTCTAGTTGCATTTAATTTCCCACAGAATACTCTGTAGACAAATGGCTGGGGCCACAACCCTAATTGTTCAAAACTCTTAAGCTAATTAATCTCTGAATTTATTTAGAAGTACATCAGGTTCTCTCTTACGGTACTGGGCTTTGAAAGTTCACAATAGGTTTCACATGAGAAGCATGAGTCTGATGCTGGCAGTCAGTTTATTTGCTTAGGTTGGGACAGGTGCAAGAAGAGAAACACCGCAAATGTTTACTCTGCATAAAATAATTTAATCACGTCCATTAAGTCTGTGAGACTGGATCAAATCGCAGAAGTAGTGTAGTGTTGGTGAACTGGTAGTTATTCTCTGCAGAATAATGGGGAAACATTAATGACTAACTTTCTATTGATGCTGTTAATTTAATAATTTTCAAAAAAATTAAAGGTCATTAGGAATTACTGCCTGTAACACCTAGAGGGAAATTGGGTTTAAATTGTTTTGTGTGATTCATGCTTTTTTCATTAAAGTTCTCAATCTACTGTAAAATCTGTACAGGTATAAAAGCTGTGGGTGATCATTTTAATGCATCAGCAGAGCACCTCAGAGACACGGGAATTTATACAGTAAAAGCGTTTTAGCATGCATTCCCTGAGAGACTGCACTGCTCTCTCAGCCTGTGAAGTGCCGACAATTCAGTAGGTGGCCCCATACGTGGCCAAGAAAGGAGCGTTATGGGCAAATCTCTGTCCTTCACTGTTTCATCTTCTTGAACTGTCGGTCCCATGAGGCTGAATTTTGCTGCTGCTAAAATGTCACTCTTAAAAATACTATTTTATGAAAATCATTTAATTCTGACCTTTGAAAGCTCCTCTTCCTCCTGAGATTCTTGTTTTTTCCTTTGGTGTAATTATGAGCAGAATGACATTAAAAGGAAAAAAAAAAAAAGCAAACAAACAAACCACAGAACACAGAAAGAACAAGACAGACAAAATCTTCACACACACACACACCCATACCATTTTCCTGAGAGGAATAGAATGAATCAGAAGAGATACATTCCTCTATGGAGAAGGGAGGGTGCGAAGGTTTGTTTTCTGATTTTGAAATTCAAGGAAGGGTACATGCTTTCTTTGCTCTAACAGGAAAAGCAAGCAGAAGCATGAATCAGTATATATAAGACTCGGTATTTGTCAGAAGTAGGAAATGCATTGTCTGCACCATCTTAAAAAAAAAAAATTGTGAATAGGTGTCAAATTCTGTAAATAATTCTGCTGAGAAAAGTGTTCAGGTTTAGAGACACCACTGGCTGGGAAGAAAGCAGACTTGTCTTTATAATTTGTAGTGCAGCAGTATAACCACAATATGTGTCCCACCCTTGCTCCTGTGACAGCAGTTTTATTTTACACTGTGTGCTTGAATAGGAATCTGTAGCACAGTGGATGGAATATTACACCAGCTCCATCCATGTGTAATAATTTCACTTACAAGATGAATTTGTTTTGTTTGTGTGTAATTTCCCCGTCTCCATTCCCATAGGATATGTCCCTTGGACAAAATACCCTAGATGATTAGTTATCTTGAATACCTGAATACACAACTTGAATGCTGTGTTCTTCTCTCACTTTAT
>VZTM01025968.1:738-10921 GCA_013400555.1 Jacana jacana | reverse complement strand
AATAAATAAGCTTGCTGACTAATTTTGCTTGTAATGATCCCTTTGGGCTCTCAGAAACAGGCATTTGACCTGCTCAATCTCTGTGACTAGAGAAGGCAAATAATAGAGTCAAGTTTAAAGGGCTTGGTTGTGTAGGGCTTTCTGCTATATTGTGTGGTCTGCAAGTGGTCTGCAAGTCATTGTTGAGAATTAGAGATAATCCTTTTTTCTGAAACCTAGGAATGGAGTTTTCAGCAGGGTTTCTCTTTCTGGTTTTGGTTCACTTTTTCCTCTTCATATATTTTAAGACAGGCTCTTTTCCTTTCATTATGATTTTTATTCCTTCCCCAGTCTCTGGTGCTGTGTTTCACGGGTAGCAGAATTGCTTTAATATTACTCTTCTTTTGTTAAACATGATGTGAACTGAGTACTACCTGAATCTGAAATGACCTTTGAAGAATAACAAGCCCAGATTTGAAATGGGCCTAAAAGGATCCTCCTGGAAGCGATCCCAAGTTTTATCATCTGAATCCTAAATACTGCTTCTTTTACAGTATCACATGCTACAGTCTAGAACATCATAGAATGAAGAGATAAAAAGTAATTGGGCCATTCTAATCTGACTGTGGTATGATTATATACATAAAATAAAGCATAAATATGTACATTTAAAAAAAAAAAAAAGGTAAGACAATAAAGTGCCTGAACTGCCTTTGTAAAACCACTGAAGGACTTCCTTGTGTTCCCAACAAAATAAAATAAGCGACTCCTAGCAATAAAATTAGATTGACATTTTTATATCATAATCTGAGGCTACTTCCAGGTACGGGCCTGAGGCCTGCCTGCAAAACAAACCCAAAAAAAGCAGTAATAGGCTTTTGAAGCTTTTGAAAGCATCATGAATGTTCATTTTAATACTACTATGTTTTTGCAAAGGGTAAAAATAGAGAGTTGCATTCCCTTCTTGGTAGGTGCCTTACCATGTCTCACAGTTCATGCTTAGCCTCTGTATACTTTACCTTTGTAGAGGTGGGATGAGTGGCAACATCTCTATATAGTATTTGTCCAGTGCTTTTTTGCTGAGTAATCTGGTGACTAGAGGCAGAATTAACAGGTTGTGCAGGAGAAGGGATGTGTCACCTTCCCCTGCTTTTAAGGATATTGGGGAAAATCAAGTGATATTATTTGGAGTGACCACTCTTTTTTCCACACCCTGAGGATTATTCTGTTTTTCAAGAAACAAACAAAAAACTGAAGAAAAGCAAGCAGATTTATAAAGCTGCACGGTGGCAGCGATCTTCCAGCCCTCATTTGGGATCTTCAAAAAGCTGGGGTTAATTCATCAATTCATCCTATAGAATGGCACAGCGTGTACTGGCCTCAGCTGAAACACTAAAAGAAGGCAGGCACGTTTCCTTCTCATGAGAACCCAGTGCACTCCCCAAAATGAGATAATTGTTGGGTCCGTGTCCATTATTTTTCTAGAGGGAGGAGTGATTTAAAGAGTTCAGTTAGACCACATAACCTTTTGCATGAAATTCCATAGTTATGCCAGAAGAAAACAATGAAATCCAAGTCAAGATATCTGTGTGTTATTCTACTGATGGTACAAGTTTTTTGACATATTTATGGACCTCAAAAGTTTGACCATGAACTACATTATTGGAATTTTTTAGTTGAATATGGTCAATCTAGTATGGATTTATAATTTAATGTCTTTAATTGAAAAGGACTAAGGCATCAATTAACAGATAATGCACATAACGTGGAACATTTTACTATTAAAAAGGGCAGGGTGGGGATGGGGAGAGTGGCCTTTTCCCATAGACCTTGCAGTCAAGGATTTAGCTCTGAAACTGTGAAAATATGGAAATATTACTGAAGCATTAAATCAACTTGCAATTTATTTATTTAATGAGAAAATAAAAAAAGATTGCATATTGCCTTGCTTCTCTGTCCCTCTCCTGGAGTCCTACTTAAATGGAATATGCATGCAGTTGTGACCAGACCCAGATTAGAGTCAGGCTACTATGTGAAGGGAAAGTGGTAAAAATGGAGGAGAAAACACATATTCTGTGAAACTCAAGAATAATTGGGAATATGAAGACATATACAAAATCTTTAGAGCACCTTTTAGAACACCCCCATTTTTCCAAGGCAATTAAAGCCTGCCTGCTGTTACTCAGTTGTACTTGTGATCATTTCCAACCTAGTGCTTACAGTGGAGTTCTTCATGGAATAACATACAATATGTTTTCTCTTAAATTAGAAGTAGAGCTTAGGTCCTCCCTTTTACAAGAATGTTTAAGCCAAGAATACTTGGGCTAGAAAATATAGTGTCATCTTACACTGAAAAAAACACAAATAGTTGATTTTTCTTCTGATCATTAAGAAAGAGGAGAAAGAATGACAAATTGAAACTAGTTTTTGGAACTGTTTAAGATCTGATGGCAGGAAGGGAAATTTTGTTGTATCCATGCAATTACATTCAGGTCTAGAGAAAAGAAAAACAGTCCTTTTTTGTGTAGACTTACTGTAGACTTTCAGCACTGGGTGAAAATTTGGAATTTTTGTAGCTACAGCGAACAGACCAGCCTTAGCAGCAGGGCTTTTTTGCCCCAATGGCCTTCGGTTTGCTGGACAGATGTGTCTGAACTATTTTTTATACCAGATGAGCACGTAGGGACAAATAACTATTATGGAGCTCTCCCTCAATTCCCAATGTCATGTTGGGAGTACTGTGGGTTAGCGTGGTATTCATTAGATATGCTCATTAATTAAATAATTCTGAAGCACCTGTCACTGACAAAGCAGTTATGTGCAGAACATTACTTCTATAACTAGAAAATGTAAATTAATGGACCAATTCTAAGTCCTCAGCACAGAGACCCTTCCATGCTGCACAGGTCATTGGAACTGTTGGAATGGGTAAAAGATTCCTAATGAAGTATACAACAGTAGCAAAAAGGTTTCCCTCTTTAGCAGAGAGACTGCTCTAGGTGCTTTTAGACCAAGAATCATTGCAAGTGGTAGTAATAAAGATCTCCAGTGTTCAGGCTGCTGGACATGGTGATTTTGCCTCTCATACATCTCATACAGGCCTGTCATGGCTTCCCTTTTGCTGCCATTGTGTTTTGACAGGTAAAGAAAGAGTAAGGATATGACGGTTTTGCTGCCTTGAAGGAATATTTTTGTGTTATGATATGATGTGAAATCTACTTAGAATTTGAAACAGTTTCTAGTACAGATGAGTTAATAGTTTAGCAGAGGAATACTTTTAATACTAGAGGAAACAGTTTCTGAGAAAGGAAAGTGGCGCTTCCTCTCAGGTATTCAGCAGATCCAACTCTTGATTACCTTCAAAAGCAATCTATACTTTTTTGTATGGGACCTTTGGGGGTCACCTAGTCCAGTTTCCTTTTCAAAGTTACAATTAGAACTAGTTTCCTTTTTAAACTCAATTAGATTGAGTTGCTCAGGGTCTTGTTGAGTTTTAAGTATCTTCAAGGATGAAGATTTCACAGTCTGTCTGGGCAACCTGTTTCAGTGTCAGACCACCCCAAGGTGAAATAGGTTTTCCTGTCTCTAATCAGAATTCCCCATATTCCAGCTTGTATCCATTGCTTCTCATCTTGCCACTGTGCAGTTTTGAAAAGAGTCGGGCTCCACCACCTCTATAACCTCTCGGTAGGTGGTTGGAGACAGAAATATGCCCCTGTCTTTTAGTTCAGGCTGACCCAGCCCATTTCTCTCATCCTCTCACCTTCCAGCATGTGTGCCATCCTGCTGGCTCTCTGCTGGATGCACTCCATCATGTCAGTGTCTGTCTTGTATTGAGGAGCTCAAAGCTAGCCACAGCACCCCAGAAGGGATCTCACGAGTGCTGAATAGAGGAGAAGGGAGACACTTTGCCTTGGCTTGCTGGCCACTTTTGCCGCTTATCTCTCTCTGTTCTTTCTGTGTAGAGCAATCCCTTTTAACCCCTGAAAATGAACTGTCTATCAGAGTCCTGGCAGTAAACATAACATTGTAATTTTGCCCTTGGTTTCCTTGAGAGTCAGTAGATATAAATGCTTCCCAAGGTAATTCAGTTTGTTAAAATAGGAATGAACTCCAAGAGAGTTTCCCTTTCCTGATAAGCAGAGGGGTTTGTATTTGGTTTTCTTTTCTCTTTGTCCTTTTATATTTTTTTTTACCTTTGCTATGTCACTTTACCCTTCTGATTTTTTCCCTGTGTGTTAATCCTTTCTATTGATTCCTTCATAATTATGAGGGATGTCTTTGAGCCTTGCATAATTTCTCTTTAATTCTCATGTTGTTGAAAAACTCTTGGTAAATCCACAGTGATTTCTTATCTTTACTTTCTGTCTTGAACAAGAGAAGCTTGGGAGAGTCCAGGGCAGGGCTACCAAGATGTTTAAGGGAGTGGAGCATCTCCCATATGAGGAAAGGCTGAGGGTCTCTTTAGCTTGGAGAAGAGGAGACTGAGGGGTGACCTTATTAACGTTTATAAATATGTGAAGGGTAAGTGTCAGGAGGATGGAGCCAGGCTCTTCTCAGTGACATCCAATGATAGGACAAGGGGCAATGGGTGCAAGCTGGAACATAGGAGATTCCAGTTAAATATGAGGAAAAATTTCTTCACAGTGAGAGTGACTGAACACTGGAAGGGGCTGCCCAGGGAGGTTGTGGAGTCTCCTTCTCTGGAGACATTCAAAACTCGCCTGGACGCGTTCCTGAGTGACCTGATCTAGGTGTTCCTGGTCCGGCAGGGGGATTGGACTAGATGATCTTTCAAGGTCCCTTCCAATCCCTGATATTCTGTGATTCTGTGTGATTCTGTGAAGTTTGCTGTTCCCCATTGACAGCCCTCTTCAGTTACTGATACCTTCCTGGCAGTCTCCTTTTATTTAAATTAAGTTTCCAGAAGACTACATCTCCGGATCCTTGAGTGTTTTACAGTTTGGTTTATTTTTCTTCTAACCTTTTGACTCATTCCTCTCCTTACATTAATGAACTCTTCTCATTCACTTTCACCAAGCTTGCTTCCCACCTTCATGTCTTCTGTAATGTTCTGGTGAAAATCAAAGTGAAATTAGCCACTTCACCAGGCGCTTCTTCTAGTTTGCTTGGTTGGGGGCGGGGAGGGTTGAGCGGGCACAGGGCAGGGGAGAAATCATTGCCATAAGAACTTCCTGGAATAACTGTGCCTACATGAGGAGATTTCAGCGTGGTTGAGAGTACTGCTGACCTTTAGAGCATGATCCTTTATGCTAACAAACTGTTAAACTGTGCCCTGGTGTGAGCTTGGCCCTTCCAGTGAATGCTTTCCCCAAATACTTCTTGGGGGCAGGTTGGCAGATCATCGTTCTGGGGGCCATTACCAATAGGCAGTTGGCATGCAGACACTGATTTGGAAGCTAAGGGATTGTACTTGATTACATGCTACTTTGCCTCGGGGCAAAGGAAAATTCTTGGATGTGTTTCATTCACTGGTATGTATGACTGCATGATTGCTGTATCCCGTACATTTGCTTTTCCAATAGATTTGAAAACTCCATGTGGCATTAGAAGTCTTTTGCAGGCTTCTGCTGACGGTTTGAAAAATCCCTGCTCCTCCTGGTTTGTGCATTATTTGTGGTTAAACAAGTCTGCATCTCATTTATAGTCTTGTTTTGAGCTTCACGGTGTATACGTTCCTGACACGAACCTTAACAGCATTTCCATTGTCTTGCAGTTTTTCTCCTTAGCCAACAGAGCACATCTGTTTACCTTTCCCAGTCAAAAGGACCTTTTAACTACTTACAGCCCTGACTTCTGCCTTTATCTCTTCCTAGTGGTAACGGTGGCCATAATTTGACCAGGCTTATTGAAGTTTACCTCTTCCTACCCATAGCTAAGAAGCGTTAGTTAACCAGTGATCAAAGCAGGTTCCAAGACGCAGTGCTGGAAATAACTTTAGATCTTCTGCTGATTATAATATTAATACCCCAAAGGGAGACTCACGGTTCACAACAGCTCAGAGCTTAGTTGGACAGCACTTGATTAATGTTTAATGGTTTAAGGATTTGAAATTATGCATTCTGTGCAGCTTTAAATTTAGATCTTGTTGACTTTTCACTGGCAAAATAAGTGATTGAAAATAGTACTTTTAAATGTTAGAGTGTTTCAGACATGGTAAATCTGTGAACAGAGCTCTACAGAAAGACATGTCAGGTTAAACAGACGAGACGAGACTTCCATCACCAAATAAAGATCTGCTTCAAAATTTGGCACAGAAGGATTTTATAGCACTGTACCGAGTTTGGGTCTTACTCTTCTGTAGAGCGAGTCAGATCAGGAGCTGGCTCACAGTTGCTTTCACAGCAAGTAGGTGAAATGCAGTTTTGAGAGAACTGGCAGAAGGGGTTTGGAGCACTAAAGGGAAGGAAGCATATGGGCAAGGTTGGCAAATGTCAGTGAAGTTCTGGAGTCTGGAAAGGCTGGTCAGTTTGAGAGGTGTTAATGTGTTGGGGGGTGGAGAGAAGAGAAAAATTAGGTAAGGATAAGTGGGATGTCAAAATGTTGTAGAGACTTCAGAAGACCAGCCAAGAAGCAGAGAGAAGAAACCCTCTGTCTTTCCCCCACCCTATTTTAGCTGTTCCCTCACTCTTGTAACCCTTTCCTTCTTTCTCAATCCCCCGGTATAGATGATTCACAAGCGGAAGAGCAGAAACAGAGGTGCAAGCAGGAGGTGAGGATTCAGGCTATATATGCTGCTGTAACAGCTGTCTGTACTATTTGATTGTACATTTTAAGCACCAAATGTACTTTTTGCTTTTCTAACAAAGCTAAATGTTGTGCCGTTGCCACTAGATTGCCAAGGCTACTGATACAGAATATTTGCTCATGGAAATAATTTAACTTCACCTTTCCTGATACAGAATATTTGCTTGTGGCAATAATTTAACTTCACCTTTCCTACTGAGAGAGAAACCTTGCCCCTTTGTTAGCACTGGAGTATCTGCTGGCAAAAGCTGTGCTGCAATTGTGTCCATGGGTATAATGATAGAATTTATGGAGATCTGTGGAGGTTCCAGCATATCTACTCAAGATCAATAAAGGAACAAGGCAGATTAAGGGGCAGAACATGGAGATTTTACTCTTTTACTTTTGAAGAACCCAGGAGATCTCTGTTACTTTGCATTTCATATTGGCCAAAAATGGCTTGAAGTTTTTTGTTAATTTCTTTTTAACCATGTATGTACCTTTTTTCATTTCCTTTGAGAGACAGTTCCATAAAGATGAGCAGGAAACAGGAAACGAGTTTATAGGGCTTGCCGAGGGAAAAATTAAAAGATTTGAAGAATTTAAAAATATTTAAAGATTTTAAAGAAGATTTGAAAATTCAGAGTCCTGTTTTGACACAAATAAGATATGAACCCTGGCAAATTATGTGATGAGAATGAACACAAGGCAACAAGTATATACACAGACATACACAGCTTTAAATTTCATCCAAATCATAAAGTTCCTCAACTGACACATTGTTATGTCTTTTATTTATGAGTAATTTTATTCATTGATATGCTTCATAGATTATTACAGCAAAACTTCATGAGTAATTAGAAGATAGGAATACAAAACAAGATGAGAAAACAGACTTGTGTAGTACTTCTAAGATGTTATTATTATGCCATTATGTTGAAGCAAAACTACTGAAAAATGTATAATGTTTTAAAATAATTTCAGAAACGCACACTGACATGTTGTACTGCTTCAATATTTAATCCTCTCTGCTTACCCTCATAAAAGAAGTGAACATTAGCACGTGGATGGTTTGAAGCAGGATTGGATATATATACTCTTTTTTTCCCCATTTAGAACTCTCTGGACTTTTTTTCTAGGAAAGGCTCCAGAATTTTTTGTATGTTAAAGTATCAAAAGTCTTTGCAAGGCCTCATTAATGTAGAAATGCTTTTTGGATCTGTATGACCAATGCTTCAGCTTTTGCAAAGTCAAATTTACATAGATACACTTGAAAGTTTCTGGGTCCTTCTAATCTCGGGGGACACCTTCAGTGTGTGATGCAACTGTTCTCAGTTGAACAACTGCCACGCTGTGTGGGAATAGCTGCTGTATTTTTAAGTCTGTTTTAATAATTTCTTTTTGATCAGGTATCAATTCTTTTTTTATGATCTGTCTCTGATAAGAATTGTGATATCAAATTCAACACTTAAGAAGGTGTACTTTAAAAGAGAAATATTCTTTAGATGTATTTCACCCTGACAAGTCCCTGACCCTATCAGTGAGGAGGTTAGCACTCCACCTGGCAGTCTCCATGGGCCCATGGTGGTTCCTACCTTACATAACTTGGGAATACAAGCACCAGAGGAGTCGGTGCTGGTATATTGATTTTTTGCTCTCCTTCCTTCCACTTCATGATAAATCTGCACCTGATCAGGTGGAATGAAGGACTTAATTTTTTTTTTTAATGAGAGCAAAGCTAATAAACACAAGCCACTATAATTTCTCCCTGAAGTAAGAATGAAGTAAAACCCATTGTGTCCAATCCTGAACATAACTAATGAAGCTATCATTAAAATCAGCCTAGAATGATCAAAAAGAACCAAATATTAGTGATGTAGCTTTCACTTGGTTTTATTTATATATGAAAACAGGAAACATGAAGAAACATTTTGAAGCTGGAATGATTTATGGCGGATTACAGGTACCAAGCCTTGTTATGCTTCATGTAATTTTTATTTCTCGGTCCTTCTCATGCCCGTGTTAGTGAAAATTGATTTGCATGTCCGTCTTTATCAAGTGAAGAAAATATTTCTTACATCAGTTTTGAATAAAACAGGCACCTTTTACAGCTGTCTCAAATAACAACACTATAGTAAAATTGATTCCCCATTCTTCAAAATAATTGTGGCAAAATATTTTTCTATTCTTCGCCAAATCTCTGTCTAATAATTATCAATTGGACAGAATACATAGGTAGGTAAAAAGTATTTTCTGTTGGGTTTGGGTTTTTTTCCCCCAAATATTGTAAAAAGGTTTAAAGAAGCTGCCAGAGAGGAATTTTTTTAATATCAAAGAAAATAACTTCATTTTAATTTGGTTTATCTCAATCATTTTTGTTTGTGAGTATAGCAAAGTTGTAGGGATACTTAATAATTTCAGATTCAGAAAAAAAATATTTTTCTCATTTGTATTTCTACTCTACTTTGTTAATCTTTTTATATTTTTATCTGGTTTTACATGAAGTGTCTCTGCCCATTGCTTAAATAACTAGCTGCATTTATAGCAATTATATTGTGGGAAAAGGGCGGGCACAGGACGTTTTGACTCAGCAATAGGTGGGCTCTTTTTCAGTCTTGGTTTGTTGTTAAGAGTGTATGTCACGTCTCTTCCTTTTGGTGTGCTTGGGCTTTTTATCAAAAGGTAGTTGATACTTAATGGTCCATGTCCTGATCTTGTCCTAACACGGAATATTCACTCAGATGTAGAAGCAAGGAAGTCTTCTTGGGTCTCACTGCGTAACCACAGCAAAAGAAACAACCCCAGAGCTCCTGAATGCTTCCCTTACAGAGTTTTACCCAAAGCTGATGGAGAGTCTATGTAATCTGAATACATTATCTTGCTTTGAAGTTGCATGTAAAAGAATGACCATCACAGACATCACAGCAATCTACCATGCAACTTTCAAAATGGACTAGGGGCTGTCTGCTTTAGGGGAAACTTTCCTTTATATTTGCTTGACACCCTGTATCTCTATGCTGTCAGAACACAGGAATGTAATCACATGGGAAAGGCTCTACTGGGTCAGACCAAATCTGACAGAGCTATCGGACATTCTGCCTCTGACTAGACCGAAAGCAAATGCCTGTGGCTGTGAAAGTATGATGTGAAAGACTACAGTCTCAGATCGTGCTCTCTTTTCTTCTCGTTTGCTTCTCTTTTTGTATATTTTGCCAGTCAAAAATGTCCATGCAGAATGTGATTTGACAGAGCTGAGACACAGCATGGTGATGTGTTGATTTAGTAGAAGATTAGAGTGGAGAATAAGCAGACAGGCTTGCAGGCTGAGATGAAGCCCTATGGCTGCCCAGGCTTAGAACCAAGATACATGAAAGACAAGTTAAAACTTTCTAAATTAGCCGGAAGCAGAATGCACAAGCTTTAGTCTTGCAAAAGAAACTGAAATCTTTGATCTTTT
>VZTM01025966.1:15146-42622 GCA_013400555.1 Jacana jacana | reverse complement strand
TCAGTTGAAATCAATACTTTAGACCTTATCGACAGTACTCAGCAAAAAGCTTTCTTATTATTATGTTTGTATTACCTCATAAATAGGGACCCTGGTCAGGAGCAAGGAATTTGCTGCATGATAAGCTACACAAATTAAAAAAAAAAAGACAAAAAAGATACCTCTTCACTAATGGGTCCTGTAATCCAAGTATAAAACAGGCTGGACAGAGGTAGACAGTTAAGTATTTAAAAAAAAGAAGACAATATTGGCTAGTATGGTAGGTAGTGATTCAGTACATCAGTGACTAAAGCACTGTCAAGTTTTGATAAGCATCATGGAAGAAGATTGTTTTAAGGAAAGAGCTCCAGAGAGCTGGCAAAACTGGGTCCCAGCAGCTTAGACAACTGCTTAGGCAACTTAGGCAATGATAGGTCTACTGGTAAGTGACACTTAAATCATGGCAAATGCTTATGGGTTCTGGCTGGCTTTTTAAATTTTACTGCAAATAGAATACAAGGATGAGCCCTCTCAAACTGGCAGAAGCTAATCTGTGCTTAAATGCACACTAAAAACACTTGAAGGGCAGTTGTGCAGAGTAGCACTTGGGTATATGCATAACTTATTATGCAATAATTTTCTAGTGCAGACACATGTTTGAATAAGCTTTAGGTGGATTTTATACTTTTAAGGCCTCAAAAATTAATTACTGCTTTCCATTTAGAAGAGTTCCATCAGTGCAAACAAAATAATGGCACATAAATCTGCCCTGCTAGTTGATTCATATGAAAAAATTATGTTTAACAGTCAGTATCTAAGTCAAGTTTGAGGTAAATAGTTCAGGAAAAATCTTGTTAGGTAAGCAATAGACATACTGGATTTATAAGTCTTTGAAACATGGAGAATATTCATAGAATCCCTCTATGCCTCTGCTTCAGAGAAGAAATGCAGCTGCTCTTTAAGGTATCAAAAAATCTGTTTCAGGGTAAAATGCATGCTGAAATCCAACTTAGATCATGTATCTTACAACTTTGGCAGTAAGCAAAAAAGTAAATAATTATGTTGTCTTTGGAGTAAACAATCTTAAGGTGTTCTCAGTACAACTGAGGGGAGATGAAGGCAAAAAAAAAACCCTAAACCTACCTTCAGGAAGAATGTTTTTTTTTTGTGTTAACTAACAGTTTGTAAGGGCTCTAATAGTTATATTCTGTGGCTGCTTTAACTTTGAATGTAAACGTTCAAGCTTCTGATAGTCCATTGCTTACACAATGCTGCTATTGTATGAAATGACTTGCAGTGTCAGCAAGAGCTGTGGACATTGTATGAGAGTGAATGCAAGGATCTCCAAGTCAGTTCAGTAAGGCTGTGTGGTTGTAAAGACAGTAGTGGAGCATGGCCTTCTGAACTAGGACCACTGTTGAGTAATTTCACTTGAAAGTCTAAGAAGACAGTTGGAGAGAACACTCGAACTCTTGTCTCCACAGAAGCTGGTGGGAAAATGACTGAAGCAAAGTGTGGGTTCTATGGTATATACACTGCAGTGCATGCATGTATGTATGTATCTGCAGACACACACTTGGTAGTCAGGGCCCTTCATTTTCAGAAAAACCTTCAGTCTGCAGAATTATGCCATTTCTAAGCTATGGACTATCTGTTGGTCCGGTGGATACACGTATACGAAAAGAGAGGAATACAACTCGAATTGTGAAAGCCAGTTACCTGTGTGTTTCTATAGTTGCTTAGGCAGTTGGAGATGATTTATTAAACTATTATTAGATGTGTAATTTAATAATTCAAAATAAAAGACAATTTGACATTTGGCAAAATGGTTGGACTTGATGATCCCAGGGGTCTCTTCCAACCTAAATGATTCTATGATTCTATGAAAAAAAATAGATTTAGCATGTTCCATGTTTATAGATAATTTTTTAAAAGCTTTAATCCATAAATTTTGGATCATGACAAACTGTCGGTTCAAATGCTAGCTTTTAGATATCTTAAATTACCTACTGCCTGGGGCAAACCTGTCATTTTATGTACACCTGCATGATGTGCAGCCTGTTACAAGAGTTTTACTTACACAGCATCAGAAGCTGTTTTGAAAGATTTGTACTTCAGAATATATGTCTGTCTCCTACAAAGCAGCTAGCATCCACTGGCCATATGCACGTGCGTTTGTGTCTGTACGTGTCTGCACCACTGTGTGTTAATTCTGTCATTCTAAAAGATGTCTCAACTCAAAGTATATAGGCAGAGTTCCTTCCTTGAGCTAGTCTTCATAGGAATGAGTTAAAAAACCTCAGGTATGCAATTATTGTGTACAATGTGAAGCTGTCCAGTTTTCCTTTTCATATAATTGTATTACTGCAGCATCCCTAGATCAATAAAAAGTTGATGATTTCTACTAACAAAAACCTGCATATGAGCCAAGGGAAATATTTTCCTATGAAGGGCTGTGGAAGGTAGTTCTATAGTAAAAAAAAAAACAAACCCAAGAAGACATAGACCCCAACAAAACCTATATACATAGTAAGATGTGGAAAAGGAAAAAAAAAATGTAATTCCCTACAGTCAAGCAACTATTGAAATATATTACTTCACTTAATGTTTGTTCTTTCTCTTTCTTCATATTTTGTATTGATAGTTTGATTACTTGTGAAGTAAAGCCATATTTAAGGAGCTTATATCCATAAACTCTGAAGTAACTCAATTTTTTAAAGTTAATACTTGGAGTGTATAAGTAAGGCTAGACTTTAATTTCTTAGAGACGTGAGACAGCCTTGAATGCAGAGGACTTAAAGTAAAAGGACACTTGGGTTACAACAACCCCTTGCAGCGTTACAGACTTGGAGAAGAGTGACTGGAAAGCTGGAAAGCTGGAAAGCTTGAAAAGGACGTGGGGGTGCTGGTTGACTGTTGGCTGAACGCAAGCCAGCAGTGTGGCCAGGTGGTGAAGAAAGCCAACAGCATCCTGGCCTGTATGAGGAACAGTGTGGCCAGCAGGACTAGAGAAGGGATAGGACAAGAGGAAATGGGAAACAGCCTAAAGTTGCACCAGGGGAGGTTTAAATTGAACATTAGGAAAAATTTATTCACTGAAAGGTTTATTAAGCACTGGAACGGGCTGGCCAGGGAAGTGGTTGAGTCATGATCCCTGGAGGTATTTAAAATATGTGTAAATGTGGTGTTTAGGGACATGGTTTGCTGGTGGACTTGGCAGTGCTAGGTTTGTGGTGGGACTCAATGACCTTAAAGCTCTTTTATGACCTAAATGATTCTATGCTTCTAGAGTTCATCTGACTTCCAAATAAAAAGCTGAATTTTATTGAATTGAGCCAAGTTACAATTTTATAGATGCCCTAGAATTTGGTAGGTTAGCCAGTGTCAGAAATTACCACTCCAGGGCATGCTCTAGAAAACTTCAGTTTCTCTTTTTTGGTGCCTGAATTTCATATTGCAGGATGAGTTTATTGTACTTTGTTGGTAGAGTTTTTGTAATTGGAGTTTCATTAGAACTCCACTTGAAGAAGATTCTTAATACTTGGAAATCTCAGTCGAAAAGTAGTACCTGCCTTGCTCTCTGTATGGTTCCTCTAATGTCCTGTAGTATGTTTAATTACAGTGTAAGACCTTTCTACTATTATTCTTCATCAGTTTGCTTTGGAACTGTAAAGCAATCACGGCACTCTGCAACAGTATTTATCTCAGAGAGTAGTGGTCTCTGGAATGGAGAACAACTGTAAAAGTTGCCTACCTGTTTACTTTTCTTCACTTTGTTTCTTCCATGTAATTCTAAATTACCCAGAGACCACCTGCCTACCTACAGCTACAGAGCTGCATATTGCAGACTCAGCTGTGAGTCTTTTTCATTGCAAAACTTTTTGCTAAAAAGCCCTTAGGTCACAGTGAGCAGATAAGCTTGTTTTGTGAGAGTATCCATGCTTGTACCTTTGAGTCAAGGGGCATGAAAAATCAGCAACATACTCCAAGCATCTCTAGGCACATGAGTGTTTGTTTTGCAGTGCAGAAATCTGTGTTTCCAGCTACAGAAGAAAGTATACCCGAATCAAATTTGTCAGGAAGTATATATGGAACCACAGATTGCAGTGGTTTCTCTCTTCTACCCATTTTGTGTGTCTACTGGAAACTGGACTAGCTCCTCAATCCAGGTCTGAATACTCAGTTGAACCTGGCAGTGGACAAAGCTAGACCTGCCAGTAGACCACTGCTGCAGCCAGGCAGAGAAAGAGGAAAATGAGGCAGAGCCTAGCAATCAAGACCCATTCGATGAGTTGTCAAATGAAACTATGTCAAAACAAATGGTCTATTGCCAGAGAGAGGATATGTTGGCCATAGAAGGCAGCACTGAGCTGCTGTGACATTTGCATAATTAATTGACACAGCAACATTTGACATTGCTAAATTTCCAGTTGAGTAGATGATTGGTGCAGGTGACAGTGCTAGTGGAAGGTGGCGTTATATTCTCTTACAAACTCATGTTTACCTCCCAGGTATTTTTACCTAGTGTGGAACAACACCCAGTAATATTTTTGAAAATATCCTTGCAGTATTTACTCATTTATATTTTATTATTAAGTACAGGAGCAACGTGCTTGTCATTTTGCAAAAAAAATAGCTAAAAAATAGAAGTTAATAAAGCAGCAGTGGTGTGGAAAGCTGGGAAGCTGCCAGAAAGACTTCTGGTTTTCTGCTTGGAATCCAGTTTGCACAGACATTTTAGAACTTGGACATATTTTGTCCTTTACAGGAAAGCGCTATGTTTCTAGCTTGTTTCCACTGATGTGGTGTATATATAGTTACACACTGTGTTTCCTTTTCATTGGCACTTTTTCCTTCCCTTTCAGAAAGGCTAAGGCTCTGCTGGTTATACTGCTAACTGTAATCACGGGCGGGTTGGTTGCTTTTTAAAAACCTCATCATACAGGTTTCTTGTTGGGTGGAAATAGGATGTGATGTTATGTCTTTCTGATCAATCTGGTGAAGTGTCTTTCGCCTTCATAGTGTCACCTCCACAACTTGTGCTGCAAGTGTAGAAAAGAATTGAGGCAAAGAAATTCTGTGAGCTGCTGGTAGTTTTGTCCCAGTCCTGCACTGAACTGTATGAATGAATGAAATGGCAAAGAGAACCATAGGAAAGTGACCTGTTATCCTGGTACAAAAATCAATTTTATACCAAATCTTTAGAAAACTAAAGAAGACTTTATTTTTCAGATTAAATTGTGAGAATTTATGTGAGTTCATATATCTCAAAGAAGTTCTAAAGCCACCTTTCTCATGTTTAGGATAGTTTTCTGTTATAATATGCAGGAATAAATGTGAACTTGCTCTGCCTCTCCATAGAGCGTGCTGGACTCTGTTGGAACATAATAAATATGGTGACAGTTTAAGCTGGCAGTGACAAGGCCATTTTGTTAAAATTTTGTTAACCGATTTGTTAATAATTACATTTGAAAACCTATATGCTTTCAGAACTCAACTCCCTCAAACTGCCTTCTACCTTCAGTATTTCTTGCCTGCTTACTGTGGAGTCTTGCTTTGCTCATGAAGTTCCCTGCATTGTGGTACAAACATTTTCAGTATCTCATAACATCACACTTTCCATAGGTACTGTAGGTTAACAAAAGAAAACAGCCTAGCAACTGGATGTGAATGATTTCATGTTGCACAAGTCTGCCATACAAGCAAAAATTGTAATGTTCAGAGCATGTAATCCAAAATCAAAGAATGTGCAAAAGAGTGTACAGACAATGTATTGCTAAAATAACTGTGATGATGCACAGTTCTGCCATCACCCTTTTCTCTCTGCTGAGGGACCCTGCATATAAGGCAAATCTGCACCTGGAAAATTCTAATTACAGTTTTTCTTAATTACACACATTACAAGATGCACTATGGTCAGCTCTATATAAATCCAGTATATTGCTTCCATTATAGTTGGACATTTGCATTAAAGCACAAATAGTTTCTTTGCTTATCTGTGTTCCTGGCTTGTGGCCAGTAGCTTTCCTGACTTTTATTAGTTGCAGCATAATCTAAAATAGAGGTTGAATAAAATAATTGACCAAGAATATACCTTCAGATAATATTGTCTATGTGCCCCACTCTGTCTTTCCCTTTTCTGTCTCTCCCTAGGGGAAAAGCAGTTATCTTCCTTATGCTAAATCCAGTTCCTATCCACAGCAATCATGTAAATCTTGGCATCAGTCTCACAGCAGAATAAAAAGTCAAATCAGCAGGAAACTTCCACATAAGAGCAACAGGCAGTCCCAGGAGGAAGAAAAACTCAACAAAAACCATCCTCTCAAGCCCTTCCATTTATTTTCTCTCAAAAATAAGAGTTCTGCTCATTAGGAACACTCAGGTTTTCTTGTAATTTTTAAGACAATATGCCTTCAAAGAATAACAACTCATTGTTCAGCAAGCTTCCAGCCTTTCAAAGCCTTTTATTTCAAAGCTTCTTTCTGAATAAACAAATCTATAAAGAGAACAAATTGAAGTTTCTGCTTTTCCAAGTGTTTTGCATAGAGGCTACACAAGCTGTCTTCTCTCAAAGGGGGTCAGACCTCAAATTGCAGCTTTAAAGTAATGAAAAATTGTTGCACGTGGGATGCATTTCATGTATTTTACATACAGACTGACTGTATGTGAAGCCACAGAAAATATTTCTAATTGAAGGTTCAATATGTTAGATCAAACCCCCAAGGTATTCTTTATTATTACAGCCCTACATATTCAAAAATATTACTAGTAAATTGATTAGGGGTATTTTAAATGTTTAGAGATAGGTAAATGAAGTCAAATACAAATAACTATCATATAAACATGTTGACACCATAATAAAACTAAAAGTGTTGTTGGTAATATAATCTGAATTTATACACACTGGACTGATGTACAAAACGTCTTTGTATCCAGTTATTACATTCCACAAGAGCTTACTTCAGAGTGAGTTAGTCCTTATGGCATTAGGAGGAACCGTCTTACTCAGATCAAACTGACTTGCCCTCCCCAAAAGGGGAGAAAGGTTACCAGGGTTAGAGAGTAGAGGTAACATAGTCAGAGACACAAAGATTTTCTTTGCTAGCACAGAGGTTCAGGGAATGCAGAGTTAGGAAGAACTGGAGAAGGGAGCTTGCAATTAGAAAGAAATGTTATTTAGTCAGTGGGGTGCGTGTAAGTCAGTGACTTCAAAAGTTTAATGTTAGTAAGTGCAAAATAATGCAATTTGTAGGGGAAAAGTGAAGAAATGTCTGAAATTTCACAGGATTGTAATCACCTCTTAACTTAGGAAGGAGACTGGGCGTTGCTGTGAAGAGCTCAAACCAGGTGTAGATTCCCTGACTGAGGTTTCTATATTCATTTCTGCCTTAGTACCTGAGTAGCAATTGAAAATTACAGAGAGGCTGAACTGGGGTCCGCAAGACTCCCTGGTGTAGGCCTACAAAGGAAGAAGTCAAAATAAGCACTATATGTAATTCTGTGCCAGAATATTTGATTTTATAGAAAAAGCAGGTAGAGAGTACAGCTACAGTCAGAGACTGGAATAACGTTGAACTCTACTGTCTTTGCAGTCCACTGAAAACTCTGGAAGCAACTCTTCCTTAAAGATAACTTTTTTCAAAGCGAAGTAACATTATTGTGGAGCATTTGAACCCCTGTTGGCCTGGGACTGGCTGCCTGCCTCTATTGTCTGTGAACCTATTCATTTATTTGAGGATAGGATAGCGGTGCTTAGGTCCACATGCAAACTCTTTTCAAGCCAAATGCTGCTTTTGGTTGTACACTCATGGTCTTGTGGGTTGACAAATTCTCCCCAAGCTTTTGCAGTGCCATTGGCAGGGTCCCACTGTTTGGTAGCAGAGAACGATTCATCCAAATCCATCTATAACGGTGCTACCTTTGCTGGGCAGTGGTTACTGTTTTTAGTCACCTGAAACAGTATTTCAGCTGTATAGCTGTCACTAAAGACTAAAGAGCTAGGAAGTTTTCTACTACAGCATTTTGAAAGCTGCTGCAGTTTTGTTTTAGAAGCTCCTTCCAACTTCTGCAGAGGTTATGCAATAAAATGGGGACAAGATTTATCTCCGATTTTACATTGCCAGAAACTTTCAGAGCATATTCGCACATTTCCAGCTGCTACTCTATCAAGGTATGGAGATTTGTGAAGTGGTGGCAGCATCTTATGTAACTCTGTAAACACAGAAAAAAAAACCAACCCAAAACTTTTTTATTGAGTAACTGTCCAGCAAACATCTTTGTTCACTCCATGAACCTCATCCTTTAGTTGTGAATTACAACTAAAATGTAACTTTAAGGCTTTTTAAGCCAAGTATTTCCATAAAACTATATGAGGAGAAGAAATAGTTATAAATGGAGAAGCCACTTTCTGTTCACAGCAAATACTCAGTGAAGACCTATCTATGCAGTTCAGAGCACAGGCAGGAGTAGGCAAGAAGATTGCTGTCAGGGAGCAATGAGGGCTGGCCAGAAGCAGGGCAGGCACAGAAATGGCAACTGGTTCAACATCATCAGGCAAGTTCATTGTGCTGAGGCAAGTCGACAGTCATGCTGGAAAGTCAATCCACAGGTCCACTGAGATTGACCCTCAGACCCACCTAGGGTCCGAGTCCTGTGATCACTGGGCAGGTCTGTGGTGATGGGGTCAGGCAGAAACTGGGTCAGGAAGTGGTCTAAGGGGGCACAGGCAAGGACTGAGGACTCAGACTGAGCTTAATCAGAGCCCCTGAATTCATGGGCAGGGGTGTGGGTGAGTGTCCCAGGTGAGGCTTGTCCAAGCCATTAAGGCCTATTAACGTGTTCAGAGCCTTGTCAGTTGTAACATTATATAAATTACTATCCATTGGAAGTCTTTCATTTGGGAGAGACTAAAATGATTTCAGGGGCTGTGTCTTACTGAGCTAGTGTTTGGATTCCCCATTACAGATGTGGTAATAATACCACTGGACCCTTACATCCATTTTCTTGTATTTTTAATCTTTTTCTCTATATCTGTGCATGGAACCATTGAAACAGGTCCAGTGGAGGGCCACAAAGATGATCAAAGGAATGGAACACCTCTCCTTTGAAGACCAGCTGAGAGAGCTGGGGTTGTTCAGCCTGGAGAAGAAAAGGCTCTAGGGAGATGTTATAGCAGCCTTCCAGTATCTGAAGGGATCCTATAGGAGAGCTGGAGGGGGACTCTTTGTCAGGAAGTGTAGTGACAGGACAAGGGGTAACGGCTTTAAACTGGAAGAGGGGAGATTTAGATTAAATACCTGAAAGAAATTCTTTCCTGTGAGGGTGGTGAGGCACTGGAACAGGTTGCCCAGTGAAGTTGTGGATCTTCCCCTTCCCTGGAAGGTTTAAGGCCAGGCTGGATGGGGCTTTGAGCAACCTGCTCTAGTGGGAGGTGTCCTTGCCCATGGCAGCGGGGTTGGAACTTGATGATCTTTAAGGTCCCTTCCAACTTTATTCTATCATGCTATGATTCTATGAACAGTAACCAGACAGACAGTATTAGTGCTCCCATTGGCACAGTGATCTATGAGCTATGCCTTAACTGCAACAGCAATCGATGTTTTTAACAAAAAGATCAAGCACTCAAGCTGAATTGCCAGGATAATACCTATACTGGAGGTCTTTTAATGTAGAATTTCTACCAGATCCAATAGTCATAGGAATAATGGGAGTAATGTCCTAGAGAATCACAGCTACACTGAATTTTGCCACTTTGTTGACCTAAGCGTTAATACTAAGCTTTGTGAAAAACCACAGTGCCCTGTCTACATCAGTACTCCCACTGTTACTAACACCATGAAATCACTGCCGTAGCTATAGGAGGCAAAATCTCTTCCAGTATAGCTTGAGAGGACAAGTAAGCAAGTCAGATAAAAAAGCAGCACTAGCATGCCGTGTACACAATAGCATTTGGTAGTACTGGAATGGAAATATATTCTGTGGAACGTAGCAGAAAACGTGCTTGCAAAGTCAGTGTCCACAAATAGCGTCCATTAGGAACAGAAGCTGCTAGCCCGCACCAGAGGGGAGGGGAGAACTTTACTTTTTGGTTAGTTGAAATTGGCACTAATGTTCCCTTTGTCAGGGTTACATTTTACGTGAGCCTGCAAGATCAAATGACAAAAGTACTGGAAGGTCCTGTTTTTTTCTAGTGCTTGCTGCTTTCACACCTTGTGTGTCAGCTTATCCCTAAACTTTCATGCTGTTACGTTCTCTTTGTTGCATTGTTTAACTGAGCTTGTTACTCACGCTGAAGTTAGAAACTGCAGTTTAATAAGCCTGTGGTAGAGCACAATAAAGAAAGATTTCCAACATCAGAGATGAAGAAATACAGTATTTTAAGTGGGCCTTTTAACCGAGTATCAAACTAATTATATAAATTCTGATATGACTGTGTGTTTTATGTCTCCTAACCATGTAATTTTATTTAAGGCAGATAACTCATAATGTATCATCTAAAGCAGTGAGAGACTTGCATCTGCCAAAGGCCATTCTGGTAGTGCTTGCCACCTAGTGGATTACTGCTTGTATACACAGATGAGAAGAATCATCTGGTACAAAAACATTTGAAAATATACTTATTAACCACATTATTTACTGATATCCTGTAGATGTTGAGTACTGCTGGATGGAAATTTTTATTGTTGGAATGAAATGCTAGTGAAAACTGAAAGAAAAATTGCAAACCTTTTCACAACTTTTACCCACTTTCTGATAGCTCTATTTATAGCTCTTGCTTGACTTGGCAATAGGCAAAAGATGGAGAGAGTAGTTGGTATGTATGGCCATGGACTCAGCTGTAAACTCAAGCCCCAAGCTAATGTATGTTGGTTGGTAGCCTATGATCACAGTATATGGCAAACACAAGTGAGCTCATTGATATTTGTACTAGTTGTTTTTACATTTTCTATCAAAATTAGCTGTGGCCTTGTCATTTTTGTTACAACAAAAGTTCTGATATGTGTACAGCAGAAACTTATGTTTTCTCAATTTGACCTCTTCTCTTCTATTAGCCTTATCTTAGAATATGGCTAATATACTTAGAATGGTTGGCATCCATTTTTTTTGCCCCGGAATTCAGTCTCTTCCTCTATAGTAATTTACCCTTCATTACTGCCCACTATTCTTACAGACATCAAAAGTGTTGTTCATACCATAATACAATGCAAGAATCTGTACATAAGTTACAAGGGTTCCATTAACTACCTCCAATAAACGCTGCACAGAAATGCAATCCTCTTCCAAAATGTTGACCTCCCTCTTTCAAATGTGAATACAATTGAGCTTTTATCGAATTTTGTAATAATTGAAAAAATACGGACTATTTTACCAGAACTTTACCCCAAAAATCTGGGCTATAGGAGACAGGAAAGAGAAGTTATCAACAACAGGGAATTGTCAGGTTTGAATACAGCAAGTTTTCAGCTATTCTGAGTATTTTCTACTCTTCCATGATGATGATGATGGGAAGTTTTAGCCAACAGCTGTATGATATTCAGTAATAATTAGTTTATGCTTTACACTTTTAGAAGACTTTCCAATTAATCTTACTAAACTGAAGGACATACTCAATTCTTACTTGTTAAAGATATGTTGTCCTGGTTTGAGGCAAAACAAACCAATTTTCTGTTCAATAGTTTTACTTTTTTAGCTGGGCCTCTTTAACTAAAGTCTGAAACTAACAGCACATTGTTCAGAGAGTGTTTCGTCTCACAGTGATAAGACCTGATTATACCAAGGGATGGTCTGCAGAGAGGCCCTTGCTTATACTTACTGCTAGAACAACCAAGGTCAGGTAATTTTGTCAGGTGACCTAAAACTGGCCAATTAGGGTATTCCATCCCATCCGCATCATGCTCAGTAAAAAAAGCTGAGGGATCAAGGGGTTGTTAGTTTTTTCCTTCCTTCAATGGCCGACGTCTGGGGAGGACCCTGTCTGTTCATCTGCCTTTGATCCAGCTCCTGCCGGTCACTGAGTCCAGCCTGGGACGTTCACTGGTGCTGCTGGTGACGTGATCATCGTCCTGGGAGCCTGATACGGTTTTGTATAGACTGTATACTTTTTTTTTTCCTTTATCCTTTCTTTTATATTCTTTTTAATCTTTCTTTTTATTGTTTATTATATTATTGTTATTGATATTTCATTAAAGTAGTTTAGTTTTTATCTAAACTCCTGAATCTCTTAATCCTTTCCTCTCCTCTCTTTTCCTTAGTGGGGGGGGGAGGAGGGGTCATCATCTGTCCAATTGGTCAAAACCACGACATATGTTCATATAAATGGTTTTGCCATTTAGAGCATTTTATGATCAATAACCTACTGATGAGTGTCTTGATGTGCAGATGTTAAATCTGGGTCAGAACATTCTATGGGGTCAAAGCCTTTGCTCTGTGTTCAGTGTGGGTGTTACTGTGTATTTGGATCTTACAGTGCATTATGAGACCATCATATACCAGAACTGATGTTTTTCCCTTCTTTGCTGTGGCAGTCTCATGACTGAGGATAGTTTGGGGGTTTCTTCCCCTTCAAAGCCTCTTAGTTTTTTTTCTTCCCCTCTTTCTTCCCTTATGGGAAGATTTTGCTCAGACGGTGAAATACAGTGAAGTCTTTATACAGTGAATTCCTTCACTTTCCATTATATACTGGTTATCCTTCTAACACTACAGATTATATAAATTTCATTGGGAAGATCATCAGGAATACCTGGAATTACAAAATATTTAAGAACTTGTGTACATCTATCCTCCTGTCTCTTTTCAGAAAGTAATCATAGGAATAATTTGATCTTTTGCCAAATTTAGAACTTTGTCTTTTAGTACCATAATATAAATCTGTACTCAGTGGAATCATAAGCTTGAAAAATCATTTTTATTAGCATACAAAAAAGCATAAGGAAAATAGACATTGTAATTAAACATTTGCTTTCATCTACAAATAAGTACCATGAGTAATAATAAAATAATTCTTTAAGTTCTTGTGAACAACTAGAAACAAAAAGAAGTAGAAACAAGAGTCTTCTGAAATAGAAAATATTCTGCAATATCTTTGAGTCTCTCTATAAAAATCCATGTAAACAAGTAATTCATATTTACAGCATCATATGCAATCTTCTTAGGCACATGTAATAGGAAGTGTGCATGTAATTACTGTACATTCAATTTAAAAATATAATTTGCACCATTGTTTCTCAGTTTCATTAATGGTGGAAAACAACACTGTTCTGCTTCTGTGCACAGTATGGCATGACAGCATGTAAATACATTTAAAAACAAACTTTTTTTCAGCCTTCTTAAAAAATAGCACTTTTAATGTTAGGTTTTGTAACTTTCCATGTTGTTATGGGAATCCAAACTTGGAAAGTAAGTTCTACAGTCATGTCCCTGTAAAAGCAACAATGTAGATTTCCAAACATGCAGAAAATTTCTAATAAAAAAGGCAGAATTCTACCTTCCATTTATACCTTTGAAAATATACCTTTTTATTTCCCATGTTGCTACTATTACATATAAATACAGGTAAGAAAAGTTGCATGAAAGGAAGTTTAATGGAAGGGCACTTTGAGAAGCAGCTTTAGGAATGTATTTTTCCAGAGCAAATTACTCTCCAAAGTCCTATTAATTTTGAACTATGAACTAACCTTGTATGTTGCAAGAATACTTAAAGACCTTTTACATCACACAAGAACAGAAGGCAAAAGTCTATAGCGTGTTGTGTGTTTTGGATTGCACACACCAGGGTTGAGTAACTTTTAGGAGCTCAGAGCTACCGCATCTCATGGGAACTTCCAAAGGCCAGGACAGCCAGAAGCCCACAGTTCATACACATGAGATATCAGTGATTATGATAATTTCCCAGAATGGAATCTTCTAGCTCCCACGGAGTTTTTACTATCAGTTTAACCTAAAAGTTGAAAAACAAAAATATAGTCTGGGAGGCTACCTCAAAAAGCTGCTAATGCCTGATTTTCAATTAGTTTTCTCTCATCAGAATAGAGAAATAAAGACATGCCACCATTCTTTTCAAGTATTGTTACTCTTGAACAGTACGTAGAATAAAGAGGAAAGCAGAGAGCATACTGGTTACTGTAGCTTAACTTTAACAGCATATAGAACCATTCACCTAAAAGCCATGGATTTCAGTACATCCAAGTCAGTGTTCTAACATGTTTCTTCCAGAACAGTCTTTAGACAAGTGGCGACCTTTCATACAAACACAGTCTTTAATTAGATGACTTAGTACTATGCAAGGATTGAGTGAGCTCATTTTCACAGGAGGATGAGAGACGGTAACATGCCAGTACATACCAACCTGAAATGCTGTTGCCTGTGTGAGTGCAGTATGGAAAACCAGCACAGGAAATTACTAGAACAGTTGAGTTCATTTCTTTACTTTGCCTGTTATATTTCAAAAGTGTTAAAACAGCGTCTCTCACAAAGACCCTACCACCAAGATGCTTACTGATTTTACCAAAAAAAAGCACACTTGTTGAAGAGAACACAATGAGAGGAGAGGAAGAGACCAGTATTCTCCAGAAGGTACTGCAAGTCCCTCTTCCTACTTAACATTCAATATATAAATTTGTAATAGGATGCATGACATAATTATGTCGTGTCAGCTGAGCAGTAGTGTCATGTAGAACAAGAGCTCTTGGTTTTCTCTCAGAAAGCTACTATCAGTACTATTTGGATTTTATGTTGAAGCTGCATAGAACAATTTTAGAGAAGAGAGATCATTGTAGGGACATTGAAAAACACGGAAGAAGCTGTGTGGTCCATTGCACGTAGTGGGACTGGAGGAGTGCTCACGCAATCGGATAGTGTTCCTTCTGTTCCTTCTACAGCAAGGCATTTAGAAACAGGTATTTTCTCAAATTAAACAGTACCAATGCTAGGTGGGTCCCAGTCACCCACAAACACATGTAAGTGAAAACTCTGGGATGCAGTCCTTCAGGACCAAATGGTACAACAGAAAGGTTTTTCAAATAATTTACTATGCTAGCTTTCTATACTGCATTCACCAAATAATTACATGTTATTACAAATCAAATAGCAGGAACTGAGGTGCTTCTTGTCAGAGAAGATCCAAAAGAACTCATGACCAAAATTGTTTGTACTAACACAACACTGAGCTAAAAAAATGGCGTATTTGCTAAAGTTTAATGTGTTTAAACATCCTAAAAAGATGAAGTAGATAAAAATTTATGTAGTCTTTAAAAAAATTAGGAAATTATATGCTGTCTGAAACTGTCCATAATGCATCACGAACAGTGGTAAATTTGGACTTGCACGTTTTGCAAGAGGCTATAATAGAAGGGTTCATCATTTTTGACATGTAAATCAAAATAATCTGCTATAGTTATTCTTCTATAGTAGTACAAAATAAGTATTGCTGATATCTGTGAAAATAATGAGCATAATACATTAATAGTCCCATTGCTAGAAAGAGCTATAAAAGTAAAGTGCCAGTAGAGACTAAAACTGCATTATTTAACATTTTCATTAAAAATTTTAAAATCATAGTGTTTATATAGTTTGTTTATAGACTAAAGTATGTTTTCATGACTGTGATGACAATGATTTTGACACCAGTGTGGAGATAGCAACAATCGCTTTCAGTTAATGGGTGGCATTTTAATCAAATCAGCAAAGCTCAGTTATTTCTTGGAGGAAGCATTTCTCACTTCAGGCTACTTTCTTCAGTGAGGTTGTTAGCAGTCTTCTCTTATTTCTAACCTCCTAATTTCTAGTCTAGTGCCATAAATGAATAGAACTGAGCAATCAAATAAAGATAGCAAAATGCTACCTGCTGGGATAAAAAAAAGACTTGGTTTGTGATACATATTTTTCTAAGTGTGTATCTATAGCTTTCCAAATAAGACAAATTCTGCATTTGGATGTCTTGCCACTTCCTTAGATTTCAATAATGATCACACATAATCCAAAGCCAAATGTTTTCTGTATACAATATATTTGGTAGAGTTGGTTAAAAACAGATAGGTTCTGACTAAAAAAACCCCAAACATAGAAGTTTTTAACGGAAACAATGTTTAACGAAGTTTACATTCAAACTTTCATTTCTTTTTTTGAATTCTAAATTTTAGACTAAACATTTTACTGCTGCAACTCTGCAAAGTGCTGATTGACCTCAAATCCCTCAAATAGAACTTAGTAACTGGTGAGGGGGTTAATAAGCTTGAGAAATTGGGGCTTTTAAAAAAGGGAACATTACTATAAAAATTATGTGTCTGGTATGCCTCATGACTCCGATGGGTAACATGCAAAATCACTCAGAGCAAAATTTAGTCTCAGTCTTGTTATTCTTCATGATTATAAAAGATATAAGCATTGAATGAAGGAGTGATATGGAAAACACTTTCCAATTCTGTGATTTTCCCACTATGTAATGTCATTCCCGCTCTCGACTTTTAAATGAGGACCAAGCATGAACCAATAGAATATGTTTGAGACTTACTGGTATTTAAATTCATATGCAGAAAACTTGAGTATCTTTGAGCAAGCCGTACTGAAAATAAAATCCCAACCTATTTATATATCAATATAGCTATCTTGAAGGGGGGTGGGCAGTATAATAGTAGTTATTCTGTGTATTTTCCTTACATAGTTGATCGTTGGCCTGCTTCATCGACTTTGAGGTGTTGCTTTCTGGCTGCTTCACTGTTGATCCTCAGATCAGATCTATCTGCGTTACTACCGTCTGTCATTGTGGATTCTGCCTCTGTGCATTCAGGAGTCCCTCCAATGGGCCCCAGAACTTTGGCATTCTCTTCTGGGGGGCGCTTCCAATGGGACCTGCTTGCCATCCACAAAATAAGTGCACCAAATATGACAAGCAAAAGACCAAGACAGTTGACAAAAGTTGCCTCTGGTGGGGATGCACTATATACAGGACTTTTCCTTTGGAAGGGAAACAACAGGAAAAAAAAAGGTCAGAGGTCAGTTGTTTTAAAGACAGCCCTGGTCTAAGCCAAGCAGTCTCCTGCTGGGTAGAAGGTCTTTTTAAAACAAACCAAACCAAAGCAAACCAATGTGCCAATACTACATGGTTGTTATTCTGTGCAAATGCAATTACAGTTAAATTCATTGTATTCATTACAGTTTGCAAGGAATAACTTTTAAAAACAAGTGGGGAAAAAATACTTACAATGCAAAGATAAGCTTTTCTGTGATTCCCATGAGAGCTGTTGCAATCACTGTTGCAAAGATGGTAAGGCCTGAATAAACGTGTATTGGCATGAGGGCTGCTCGGAGAGGAACTGGAGCAAAAGGGAGCAGAAAGATAGCAAAACCCAAGAAGAGCTAAACACAAAACAGAAGCATAGTTAAAGCTATATGGGAAACAAGCCACACTTCTCAAGCAGAATAAAAATCATCATAAAAATTCCATTTCAAGATGTCTTCAGGTATACAAATTTGAAAAGAATTGGCATTTTTATTTCTGAATATGTTTCTCTTCAAAGCCAAAGCAATAATTCTGGATTAGCACCTGACACAGAAATGAAATATTTTATAAATAACACCACTTATATCAGTGTTAATACTTACTGGTAATGCTAAAACTGCAACCAAAGTACTGGAAACACGTGTTTTCAGTGTTGCTAATTCAGCAGTATATTAGGGGTATGAGTAGCTACATTTTTACAGTTCCTTCAAGTCCTGTCCTCTGCTTCTGCTGCAGATTTACACATAAATGAAGACGAGAAGGCAGTCTAACCTTCTAACTCAAGTGGACAAAATAATTTTACCTTGTTTAAGTTAAATTAATGTACATGTTTTAGAAGGGCAATGGTCTCCCAAGATACCAATAGGTTGGCATTTACGGAGTGAAGACATGTGTGGGTGGCGTGACATTATTGAGGGGACATGAGTCCTAACTTTGTGAAGGAAGATAACCCATCATGTCACATGGTTTCAGTTACAGTCATATTGGGGCTTAGTCAAGTGAGGCTGCATCCCTTCTTTAGCTTGTTCTACTGTTACTCACCCCTGCTGCTAAATTAGTAGTGCATGAATTTGTATTTCATCTTGCTTTAAATTCCAGTCTTAGGCCTTGTTTTGTCTTTCCCCGCTGGATTAAAGAGCCTGGTATTTTCTCCCTGAGAAGCTTTTTAATACACCATAATCAAGTCATGTCTTAATCTTCTTTAGATCTGCTGAACGGTTGTAGCTCTTTAAGTCTTTCACTGGAAGATATTTTTTCCAGCTCTCAAATTACTTTTCCAGATTTTCTTTGCTTTTTTTTCTCTCTCTTTTTTATTTTTTAATTTTTTTTACATTTAAAAAAATGTTTTCTATAGTATTTTATATTAGTTTTGCTAATGCCATATACGGACATTAAGATAATCTCTTATTAGAAAACTGACTTTTCCTGTTGTCACAGCATTGTGAGAACTCTTTTTGAGTTCATGTCAGCTTTGAGTACTTCTTTCCAGAGGCATTGCTTTTGAAGAGAAAGTCTTCAATTTTCATTTTTGCCCTATTTTTTATGTCCTTGTGCTATACTGTATTAACATACATTTGCCCTAATTACAATATATATACACAATTGTTCCTGTAGGTATAGTATTATGTGACCACCCACCCTCAATAAATTTTCAGTTCTGAGATTGGCATGCCATTTTTGGCAAATGCCAAGTGTCTTCTCTATAAACAGAGATACTACTTTGTTATTATTTTTAAAAAATAGTGCTCAATCACTTAACAAACATCAGTCTCTCTCTGGAGATGCACATCCCAGTTTGGAGGAAGTAATACCACAGTTCTATTGACAAGAAAGGTAAGGCATTAAGTGTCATTGATCTTGTTTATAGTAGCAAAATGAAAAGTAGAATTAAGATCTTATTTGTGATTCTTTATGTTAACCATTAGAAATAAAATGCTGATACTCAGTATGGTGGCAGCATAGATTTCCCTGAAATAACTGCATTATTAGGACAAGGAAAATCTTAACATTGTTTCTTCTTACTCAGCTGTGAGGAACACAGTCAATAATACTGCAACATGCTTTCTTTTTTCTAAGTGTTAAAAACACTATTTAAACACTATTTCTTGTACCTCATAGCCTGAATGGTGAGGGGCAAAAGTCCAGAACCCAAACCCCTCAGCTGGGGATTTGCTGTACTTGAACACCAGATAATTAAGTCTTGTTGCTTTCTTCTTAGTGTTTTGGCGAAAAAATTAACAATCACAATTTGAAGGGAAAACATAAATTTCCATAGTGTGATAACATGGTGTATGGAATTCAGAATGCATATGCAGAAACATCACATCTGTATGTGTACACTAAATGTCAGAGCATGCCTGCTCTTCTGTGCCAAAGGCAAAGCATACTAATTTAGCTCATTTTAGATTATGATAACTCTAATTCTCTGCCAATGGGAGCAGTTAAAAGCACACACATGGACATTTATTAGGGTTTTGCTGATTCAGGAAAACTGGTTAGCCAGTGATAGCTCATTCAGATGTCAGATGGTCAGATCCTTTAGATATCCACTGCTCCCAGCTGCACTTGTTCTGCTGATAAACAAAAGTCTTGAGGCTAAGAAGTGACTACTTAAAACTAAGATAGCTGGGAAAAAAGAAAAACAATTACCTCATTTGAGACTTCCTTAATAAAAGCTCTAACTGTATTTAAATATGGTGCCAACAAACGAGATCACTTGCTTTAACTTCAGCAATTTGTAGAGCTTAGAAACACTGAATAAACTGCCACTATCCCAGCAAATAAACAAAATACGCTTGAAAATACAGGATCCAGTATTTGCACATTAACATGCTAATTTGCCAAATCACAGAATATAAAACAGGTATCTCAGTGGTTAGAGTGTAGTAGTGAGGGCCTATTGTGCCTGAATTACTCAACACGTTCTTCAAATTTACAACCTGTTTATAAAAACAATTAGATTCTGACCTGGAGAGAGTAAAATACAACAGCAGCCAGACCAATCCAGCTGTGCAGACTGTACATGTTAGGAATGTTCTTGGCATTGTGGAATTCAAACACAGCTACCATAGAAACAATTGCAAGAATCATAGCTATGGTATTTAGTCCAGCATGGATGTACTTCATTAGGAGCTTGCTGCACTTCCAGGTCCAGGGCAACCTGTACACAATAATAGCTGAAGAAAGAACAGAAACAAGATTTTACGCCTAATAGGATAACTTCTTTCGGATTTTAATAGTCATACATAATTCACAAAGTTCCATTGTAAATTACAGCAAAATCAACCTTTAATCCTCAAAAAAAAAGTCTATTAAAAGGCGTTTTCTCCTACACATAGCATAGCATATTCCAGATATACAACTGAGGCTTAAATACAGCTCTTAATACATTCTCTTGGCCAACTTTGGATAATGCTATTCTCTATTTCCATAGATATTTATATTACTATCTATTGCATTGATATTAATAGGTCTATTTTAAATGAGGAGATGCTACTCAGCATAAGGGAATCATAATCTTACTCTTAAGAGTCAAAGGGATTTGGCAGCTGCAACTCTTCTCACACTGTCAGATGAATATAAGGGGCTTTTTTACCTGCATTTGCAGGCAACTCTAGCAGATAGTGTTTTGTCCATTCTGAACAAAACAATTTCTAGTCATCTAACTCCAGATGGTCCATAAGAATAACTTAGCCTAGAGCTGCTTCTTGCCAAGCTCTTTCCCCAAGGTCCCCACAGCTCCTTCCCTGCCACAACTGTCCCCTGCCTATCAGATGACTCAGGTGCTTTCCACAGGGGACACAGGCAGACCAGTTTAGATCACTGAAGCACCAGGTACATCTGACTACAAACTAGGTAGTAATTTTGGATGTGTGACAGCACATAAGTATATTTAGGTAACAGTGAATCAATATTTAGGAGAACACCTGATAGCTTGGCCAATAAAGGCTGATGCCCACACCCTAGCTTTTTATGCAAAAAGCATAGGTTATGGAAAATAACACAATATTAATTCTGTATGTTGTGATGAATAACAATAAATGAGAAATTCAAAGTTCTGTTTGGGTTTTTTTGTAACTTGGATGCATGCCAGGACATACAGTACTGTACTAAATAATTCACAAAGAAAACACTGTTCACAAGTGAAATTTTCAGACTATGATCAGATTTTAAATCTGTGTATGCTTTTACCTACTGTGTGAAAATATAATGCTGGAATGAAAGTGTCCCTTAGAATATTTCAATATATATATAGAACTTAGGTAGTCTTCATCAGACTATTATTAAGTAGTCTTAAAATATTACTTCATTGGGCTATTATTAAACTTAGTACTAATGTTCATGATTTCTAATTGTGCAAAGCAGGTATGTCAAAAGGCCCCAAAGAAGCCTCAATATCCTATAAGGATATTCCCAGTAAGTCCTCTTTGCTCCATCTCACTATATGGCCCATAGTATTGTCAGTAATTATTCCAAGTGCAGGAGAGTACTGGACTCTGCATGTATTGAAGTAAACTTGATGTGCATAGGTCCTGGTCTCAGTTGACCTCAGGGGGTCAAGTCCAGGCTAAAATTTTTGTAGAACATTTTCTTTGATGCATAAGATGCTGTTGTGTAGTTGATTTAACATCCAAAATCACTATCTAGTTCCTTAGTCTCTCATCTCTGTAGTCTCAGATCTCTGTCTGGGCCATGAATTTTTTGGGCTGTTTCCCATAAACAATATGATAGAAAAGCAAGGAATATGCTGACTGTGTTTAAGAGTAGATTGGATGTGGTGTTGAGGGATATGGTGTAGGGGAGAACTTGTAGAGTAGGGATGATGGTTGGACTTGATGATCCCAGGGGTCTCTTCCAACCTAAATGATTCTATGATTCTAATATGGACTAATGGTTTGTACACTCATTAGCCACACCATGCGGCAGCATGTTACATGCCACAGCCCAGGACATAGAGTGCAATAGTACAATTTGGTTTAATCCTCCTTCTGTGAGGGCTCTGAAGTTATGCAATTGCAACTTGAGCAGTTCTGACTGTTTATCACTGTGAAAAGACACAGTCCCATTTCCCCATCACCTCTGTGGTTCCAGTTCTCGTTGCTTCCCCTTGCCTTTGTCATAACCGGTGTTTTTCTGAGCAGTGGAGGAAGCAAGACAATTTGGGGGGGAATATGGAGAGAAGGAGGAAGATTCTGCTTTCAGTGGTGCAAGGTCTTAAAAACTGACTCAGACATGATGTGTAATTTCACCTCAAAATTAAAATAGCCTGGCTTAAAAGCACATACACAGTTACAGCATTTTTTATGGTAACATGCTACAGCAGTCCTGGGAAGAACTTTCTCTAGGTACAGCATCCCTACTCCTGTTAAGAGATTTGATAGTCTCAGCATCCTTAGACACAGCTTCTTCACTCAGATCTCACTCCTGTTTTGAGCTCTGATTTTAAGTCATGTCACATAGGGCCAGTTGATCTTGCACTATCTCGTATGCAGCATGGGACACCTGTGCTTTGCCAAACGTACAATGCAAAGTTCTAGAGTTACTCTCAAGTAATTCTGACTGGCACATGCTTCATGTGCTGGAGGGAGGGGTCATGGATTACTCACAAGGTGCCTTCCACCTTAGAAAGAGTACAGCGTGGTTCTGTGAGTGTAACTGGGGCTGCACGGCACAGCACAGCACAGCTGCCAGCAAGAAATGTTCTTCACTCCTCCCTTTCCCTCTCCTGCTCCTTCTTGGCTGACCCTGTGGCTTACCTTCAGCAAGCTCTGAATGCCCTCTAGATTCTTTGGGAACCACTTTAACACCACAATGCACAAGTGCCCATTTATGATTTCAAAGGGACTCACACTAAGCTGTCTCTTCACAAGTCACCTGTGATGAGACCTGTGCAGCTCTGCAGTCATTTGCCCTTCTGGTTCCTGAGAATTCTGCAGCCCATGGGATGTTAGAAACTCCAGCAATTAGGTATTTTTCCTTTGGACAGATGTTTTGTTATGTTTGAAGCAGAGGTAATCACATATGTCAGATAACTCAGGGCAAGTATTATCGTTAGATACGATTTCAAGATGAAAGACTCTGCTTAGTTTAAAATATATTTGCATTCCTTCTCCTTGGTCTTGCACATTGTCCATCATCTCCCTTCTCCCATCTATGGCACTTCTGAGACCCTTTGTGCGGGCACTTCTACTTTCTATTCCAGCAAAAACTGTACTTGTGGTGGGTGGGTGCTAGGTGAGTTAATTCATTTATGAGTCTGACAGGGGCCAGAGCTGGCACAAACCAACCAGTAGGAGGACAAAGTCTGAGTCAAGGAGAAAGCTGAAAGGGAGAAGTAGAAGAAAAAAGTAGGAATTCTTCAGCCACAGTGAGCTGTTAGTTCGTATCCCCCACCTAGGTAATTGCATCCATGCAGATGCAATTTAATTGACTCTGAAACACCACACAGTAATGTGGCGGAGCAGAATTTTTTGTTTGCTCTTCTCTGTAAGAACTCTTAAGTAACATTCCTATTGTACTCCTTTATTAATATACTGCTGACATTTGGCTACATCCTCATGTTTTAAGCCTGTTAAAATACAAGTTATATGATATGTATGTCATATATGAAGAGGAATATTAACTTTGCAAGCATCTTCCATGGTTTATAGTGTTAACCTACAACTTTATTGTATAGAGTTTACATGTGACTCATAAGCAGAAGAGTGATCTGGGGATGGGAGACAAAGACTACTGCACCCTCCTTGTTCTGACTCACTCTATTCAATCTTCCATAACCTAAAAAGCCACTGTGCTGCTCCTCAGTCTGCAGCAGAGATTGTTACATCTCTGTAGAAAAAAACATTCTTTTATTAGGTGAGTAATGGCACATTCTCAAAAATCATTTCTTTCATGTTATATCATGGTTGGTCTCTTAAGTACTGCTTTGGGAGAGAACAAAACGTTATCATTTGGAGGCCAAACACAAACTAGTATGCAAATACTCCTTTGGTCCATGCTTTGTGTCTACAGTCATTGTTTAACATTTCTACATGTAGAATATGACAGAATTCCTTATTTACTTATTTAACCCATTCTATCACACTAATATTTAACAGACTGAGAACAACCCTTAGGAAGAGGACTTGGGGGGTGTTGGTGGGTAACATGAGCTAGCAGTGTGCACTGGCAGCCCAGAAAGCCAACCACATCCTGGACTGCATCAAAAGAAGTGTGGCCAGCAGGTTGAGGGAGGTGTTTCTACTCCTCTACTCTGGTGAGACCCCACCTGGACTACTATGTCCAGTTCTGGAGTCCTCAGCACAGGAAGGACACAGACCTGTTGGAATGGGGCCAGCGGAGGGCCACTAAAATGATCAGAGGGCTGGAGAATTTCTCCTACAAGGACAGGCTGAGAGAGTTGGTATTGTTAAGCCTGGAGAAGAGAAGGCTTCAAGGAGACCTTTATAGTGGCCTTTAGGTACCTGAACGGGGCCTACAGGAGAGATGGGAGGGACACTTTATCAGGAAGCGGAGCAATAGAACGAGGGGTAACTGTTTTAAACTGAAAGAGGGGAGATTTAGATTAGATATCAGGAAGAAATTCTTTACTGTGAGGGTGGTGTGAGACGCTGGAACAGGTTGCCCAGAGAAGCTGTGGATCATAGAATCATAGAATCATTTAGGCTGGAAGAGACCCTTGGGATCATCAAGTCCAATGACCCTTCCCTGGAGGTGTTCAAGGCCAGGCTGGATGGGGCTTTGAGCAACCTGGAATAGTGACAAGTGTCCCTGCCCATGGCAGGAGGGTTGGAACTTTAAGGTCTTTAATCTTTAAGGTCCCTTCCAACCCAAAACATTGAGCAATTCTATTTCTTCAAGCTCTTCTTAAAACTCATGTTTTCCTCATATTTTTTTCCTATCTCTTTCTTTTCAAAAACATTGCTTTAGTAGTACACACACAGATTTTCATTGCCTGTGCTTTTCCCACTTTAAGCCTAGCAAATCATCTGGAGAATTATTGTACATTGACAGTGTTTTGTCAGATATCATTTACCTATAGGTGCTGATCCACAAATAGTAACTATTAATATTAACGTGTCCACAGCTTCTTCATTTGACTGACAAGATACATCCAACACTTCTATGATGGTACATCTACTTTCCAATACACACATTATTCTAGTCTTCCCTTCTACCTCTTACAGACCAACAATACAACATTTCTATCCTTTGCATAGACTTTAATGAACTCAGGGGACAGTTGATTTGGTTATTATTTCAAATCCTCTACACAAATTTAACCACAATATTTATGACTTATCCCTTTCTACTTTAACTATGTAAAGGCTTCTTTTTCGTGTATGTCTGCAAAGAGGTATCCTGTTCCCAAATTATCATCCAGATAATTCAGTGGCAGACTTCTGTCAGTCCAATTTGAATCAGATTCACAGTGGTGTCTTAATCTATTGATATATCTTCTGATTTACTACAATACTCCTTCAGTCTCCAATTTCCTTTTCTTGTTGTATAATAGGATTTCCTCCCCAAACAATGCTCTGTTATCAGTGTATTCCTTCTCTATGCTCATTTTCTTTTTTTTTTAGCTGCCTTAAACTTCCATTTGGTTTACATCTGTCCTTAGCTACACAAGGCTTGGGGCAACATCCTTACTCTGTGACACAGGGAAAAACTGAGTTGCAGAGGGGAAAAAAAAAGGAAAATGCCTAGGAGAAAGCTACAGAAAAACTTCCCCCGTTTTCTTCGAAAAGTCTATGCTTAAATAAAAACCAGTAGTTTGATCACAGATCAAAAGTAGTGCAGAATTTAGTAACTTAGTGAGGTCATCCAGGTGTTTCTCATTGCTTATTTATAGCCTGAAATTACCCTTCCTATTGAGCAATACTATGTAAAACAACTTCAAAATACTGTTCATTGCTCAACAGTAATGTGTAACTTGAAGCCACAAAGCTGAGAACGCACCCCTCTCCCATTGAAAAAATTGAATTTGCAGTGTGTGTTCCCTTCATAGCCAGAACTAGAGAGCCACCCACTCCTCCTGCATCTTCCAACCTCTGACTGGCTGGGCTCCTGCCGAAGGGCGAGCGGGGAAGCGAGCACACATGTGATGCAAACAACATGTTCCCCTGGAATGACTGTCCGGATGTGCTGGACAAGTTTTCTGGCAGGATGAATGCAATGTAGCATTCAGCGGTGGAGCAGATGTAAACAAGGTTATAAAAAATGAAATTCTGAGTTTGTCTAGGCAAAATTCAGGTTTTATCTTCTATTACAAAGAAAAGAATACTCCCGCTTACATTTGTACTGTAAGTCCCCAGAGGTTCTTCATTACTTAAGAAGAGTAAAATCTTCCCTGTCCTCTCCCTCTCGAAGTTGGGGTAAATCTGTGAGTGAATTTCCCCTGTTCTCTGCAGTATTTGTCTGTCCTTCTTGGAGCTGCTAAAGCGTTTCACTTAGTTCTATTCACGTTGACAGTAGCAACAATTTTGTCAGTGACTTTATGAAAGATTCCTGTTGGAAGCTGTTATCTCTGTCAAGTTTCTAGTTTTAATGTCATTAGCATAAATCGACCCGCCCGAATGCCAAGATGTTTAAGGGACAGTCCAGTGCCCTTATTTTTGGAATATTTAGCTCTAGGTTGAATATATTCAGAGGCTAGCTAAGCACCTCTGTGGTGCTCTATCATTGTCTGCTTTTTAACCATTACTAAGAGCACTGTATTTTGCTTTCCTAAATTGATGCTGTTTATCAACCACAGTGTGTGTAGTTTAGCTGTTTTGCTGGAATTAGCCAATTATGCCAACAGCAGAAGCACAGTTTAAACTCCAGTATTCCTGTTGTCCTTAAGGAATGACCCTAGCACATAAGACCCAGCATACTAAGTGCATGGGATGGAAAAAACCGATTCTCTCCATGTTTTAAGTCTAACGGGCAACATTTAAGAGCCAGTTCAAGGCTGAATTTTGTGCAATCAAAAGTTTATACACTCTGTAAGAAACCAGAAAACACCACTGTGCTGTAACCATTGTATGTTACATAGGCAACAGAATTAAGAATGAAGTTAGAAGATATATTTTACAAAACAATTTATGCTGTCTGGGCCGATGAACTGAATTTTAACGATGCATCTGGTGCTACATTTTCTCTGGCACAAACCCCGTTCCTGGATCTAGCTTCAGTGGTACTGCACTTTCCTTGCTCCTCTTGGGACGTGGGAGGGAGCCAAAAAAGAGGGAGCCAAAAGAGAGGGAGGACTTTCCTCGGGCGGCAGCAGTTCTGGCATCCCGGTTCTCGGCTTGCTGACACTTGGGCTGACTGGGAGAACACACCTCGCAAGCGCTGCGATCCCAGGCCAGGGTAAACAAGTGCTTGCAGGGGAAAAAAAAACCAAACCAACCCAAAAAACCCCAAGGCACGTCACATACAGCACTTTCGGCTTATGACAAGGGACTCTTTGTCCCTCCTCGGGGAGCGCTGACTTGCCTAAACGGCTCCGGCCGTA